>VZRS01012040.1:645520-676372 GCA_013398055.1 Ifrita kowaldi | reverse complement strand
GCGGGCCCCACGTCCGCCGCGCCGCCCGCGGTCCCGCCCTGCTTTGCGCTGGGCCGTACCAAGTGTGGGTGGGGGAGTGACGCGCACCGCGGTGCCGCCCCCGTTCCGGACGCGGCGGCGGGAATGGAGGGACTCGCGTGCGCGTTCGCACCCGCCTGACCGGGAGCGGCCGCTGCGGCGACTCCGCTACGGAGCCCCCGGTTACCTGGGTGCCGCCGCCGCCGCTGCCCCCCCTCCGCTGCGGCGTGGAGCATCCCGCTCCACAGGTGTGGAGTCCCGCCGGGGAGAGCCCATGTAGAGCGCGGGGGGACACACACGGGACTGACAGCCACATCCCGGGGAGGCGGAGCTGCCGCCCGGCCGCTCTCGGGGCGGCTCCTCCGCCCCGCCGGCGGAAATCCAGCGCTGCCNNNGGGGGCGATGCCGACACAGCGGGACGGCAGCGCCGGCAGCACCATGTCGGCTCCGGGCGGCCTCGGGGGCAGCCTCGGCGGGGACGGCGCCCACCAAGTCCGGGTGAAAGCCTACTACAAGGGGTGAGTGTGGGCGCCGAGCCCCCGGGGGCGGCCGGGCGGAGAGGAGCAAAGCGGCCCCTCGGGTGTTCGGGGTACCCGGCACGGGCTCCCCTGCACGGGCTCCCGTGGATATTCAAGCCCTGGGTATCCCCTGACTTGCAGGGGAGGGGGGAAAGAGCGGAGAACAAACACTCCACGACCAACCAGCCGTGCTGAAATGGATGTCAAGTGCAGGACTGGTGTTAGGGTTCAGGGAGGAAGCCGGATCCTCCCTTTTTCTGGGATGGCATTCCCGGTGAACAAGGATGTGCCTGAGCAGCCTCTGCCCTGCTCACCCTGCTTCCCGTCACCCCCAGGCCCTGGCTGTCAGTAATAAGTACATATTCCTTCATAACACACGCCAGAAGTCGCACTTAGTATGTTTGAGGTCTAGCTTTGGTCCTGGTCTCTCTATGTTAAGTGATGTTCAGGACTAAAGGAAGAGGATGTTTGTATGAAAATTTGTTTCGTGGGTTTTTAGGCTGTTTGCTGGGGACCGAGAGATTTCCTGGGGAGTCTGTGAATGGCGACCCAGATGCATCTACTGTCAATTATGCTTTTACTGTTAAAAAAGAAAAACCCAAATACTGCAGAATGGAAATCTGAATTTTGTGGGCCTAATTCAGTGGCTCTCCAGCAATAACATACAAAGAAAAAGAAACGTCCTGCTTTGGGTTCACAACACCCTATTAAACAGTAACAGTTACAGGACTTAATAAGTTTCGGTGCAAGGGTTGCCAGTGGTTCATTGGGCCATTAAGTTTGAGGGGAGGTGATCTAAGCAGAAAACAATGTAAGTTGCATTTTTGGATTAAGGGTGAACACATGATGCCCTTGATAGCTTCCTTCCAGTTACCTGTGCTAAGCACAAGAAGAGGTGTACTGCTTTTTCAGTATTTTCTCTCTGCTATCTCTAGCTGTGTAAATTTTAAGGAGAAGTATAGAAACCACACTGAGCATTTGGTGTTTGCTGCTGTGTTTGGTTTCTGGCTTGTGTCTGCTTTGGGGCTTTTATTGACAGAAGTCTGTAGAAGTTACTGTAGAGACTGGCACAATCTGTGGCTTTAAAGGACATGTGAGACACTGTCAAAGTATGTGAAATTCTGAGCTCTTTGTTTCACAGTCCCTTTAATCCACCTCTTCTTAAGGAAGCGAAGATGCCCCTGGCTATCAGCTGGCAGAAGTGTTCATTTGTTCAGACAGTGACCTAAAATGGGAATTGTTCTGGGTGAAAACCATTTATTTTTCTTCTGCTGGGTCAGTTCTAATCTTGATCATTTCTACATGCAATCACATGGATTCTTGCTTTAGCACAGGGAGGCTGTGGAGCAAGAACAGGGAGGAAGCAGCCGAGGGTTGTGGGAGTGAGGAAAAAAATCTGCTGCATTGGACAGGAGTGCTGCCTCATGACACTGGTAATAATTTCACAGGCACTGGAATGTTTCTTTTGAGTCCCGTCCATTGACTTTTTATCTGTTAATGCAGTTATCAGTTTAATAATGGCACTGAGTCATAGAGGGTGTTGGTTAACCATTGTGAATACCAACAAACTAACAAGCTGAATGCCTTAGTCATGATTTATTTTGAGACATAAGCAAATTATTTTCTCCACGTTCTTACTACAGAAAGTCTCAAGCCCCTTCTCAGACTTTAGATACCCACTATCAAGTGGGTATCAAAGCCAAACATTTTATCTGCACTTACCCTGAAATGACTTGGAGACTGAGGACTGAATGCTGATTCCAAAGGCAGCTTTCCCCCAGTTCTTCAAATAAACTGTCTCAGAGCTGGATTGAGGAATTAATGGGAAACAGTGTTAATCAGGAAACGTTAATCTCTCCTAATTTCCTTTTAATGAAAGCATTTGAGTGGGTTGTAGAAGTTATTGGGAAAGTCTGGCTCGGAAGGTCTTTTCATCTTCCAAAAGGAGTTTCTGGTTAAAAAGAAAAAGAAACTAAAAAACCACCAAGCCAACCCAACCCAGCCACTTAGAAGCACAGATTTGTTCTTGAAACGTTTGGGAATCTGATAGTCGGGATACTTGCCTGGGGCAAAGAGCTGAGCCTCAATCCCCAAAACTTGGCTGGGTCTGGCCGGGAGCCCAATTGCTTTCCTCAGCCAAGACAAAGGCTTCACACAGGACCCTTTGAAGAGTCTTTGTTTCATTGAACCGTACAGTGGTAATTCTTTGTCTTAAATTCATGAAATATGTTAAAACAGGATGGAAAATTTTCCTAAAAATGAACAGAGATCATAAGAATAAGGGGATGGGGAATTCCCAGAGACTTGGGAATTAGGGCATTAAATTAAGTTTTTCCAGGTATTTCCTTCTCTCAGCTAAACTGTGCTTATCTTTCACATAGGACTGGTTGTTTAAAATGCTTAAAATAGTGTTGCCTGTTTTAAAGAGTTAGTGTGATCTGTGCAGTCTGTGTAACAGAGGTTCCTGAGGCAGTTTTTAGGAATTCATTATGTTACTCCAAACATGGGGTTTTTTGTTGATGCAGTAACAAAGTATAGCAGATCCCAGTGTATGGCACTGATCAGCATCTGTAATTACAAACATTTCAGTGCTCTGATGATATTCAAAGTTTGCCTTTTGTCTTACTTCATTTGCTGGAGATGCTTTTTGTCAGGTCAGTACAAGAAGCTGTTATATCGTTCGTACATATGTTGTAGGAGTAGAGAACAGGTAGGAATAATTCACTGCTTGTGCTCAAGGAATCCTGTAGAATTCATGCTGATTTAAAAAAGAAGCAAAACCAAACAGCTATAATCATTTTTCTGTCATGATTAGAACTGCTAGCTTGTATTCTTTCAGTGCCTGACATAGATTTTATGCTGGTTTTAGCTGTGTAGGCTGTAATGTAGGTCAGATTTTTAATAAAAAGGGATAGATACCAATGCTTTGCCTGCCTTCAGTTTGATTTGGTTCAAATGAAAAACACACCTGACAGTCCTCTCGTGATACATGTTAAACCTGCTTATTTTCTTGATTTTATTGTAGTTACATGAGTGGAAAAAGTGTGAGGAGAAAATAAATCTTAATTCTTAAATCAGAATGTACCTCCATAAAGATTTCCAGGAAATTTATTTCTTAATGATTGTTGAATTCTTGCATAATTTATTTTTATTTTTATTTATCTTGGGCACTTTTTGATCAATTCTTCAGTACAGTGTCTTCTGTTGTCTGTTGACATTCAGGTTCTTCATAGGACAGTGTTCAGCTTAAGAAAACATTGGACTAAGCCTGTGAATATATTTTCCTCCTTTCTTGCTGTTTCAATATTAATTTAGCTTTCTGACAATATGTTTTTCCAGAAAAACAGACTTGCACAGGGGAAAGCAATGCTTTAAATGGTTGTGAATGGCAGTGGCTGCACCTCACGGTACAGAAATGCCACTGACACAGCAGAATTCCCCCGGAGTCCCGTGGGGCTTCATTGCAGTGAGCTCTAATTAGACATTTTCAAAAGCCTTAATGACTGGCCCAGGTGTGTGATACATGCATGGGTATGTAGGTATTATGTATAATGTATCTGTTCATTTCCACACACATATTATGGGATATATGAGGCAGCAGGTGGAAAAGGCTAAAGCAGTAGTGTGTATTCTTACAGGATTGTTCTCTCTCAGTTTAAGCTCAGTGAAAATGAGGTACAAATAATTAATTGTATTTAATTGTTGGCATTGGTTTTGGGTTTTTTGTGTTGGATGGTTGTTTTTTTTTGTTAAAGGACCTTAGAACTCTTGGATGATTTGTAAAAGAAAATGAGGAAAGCTGTTTGATCTCAGGAAAGGTGGAGAATATGGTCTTTTACATGTATATAAAATATGTTCTCTGGTGTGTTTAGATTTACCATTTGCCTTTTCTCAGACTTCCTAAGATTTATGTTTTACTGATTCTGATATTTTTAGGATATTGACTCAGGCCTTCTAGTAGTATGCATAAAAATATCTTTATTAATATTTATGAAAGAAGTGATAACGTTTTCAGTGAAAGTAATTCAGGACAAGTGCTGTCTTGTTTATTTGCATGTTTCCTACTCACAGGTCCCTGATTAAGACCAACTATATAGTGCTAAAACAAATTGTAAAAAGTCTGGTGCTTCCATAGTAAGAGTTAATTGGTACCTCCAGATGTGGTTATACAAATGTGTGCTTGAATCAGATTTTCTTCTAATTTCCTGTGTGTGCCAAGAGGTGACAAACAAGGATGTTTATTTCACCTTGGATAGCTTTATGACAAACATGCTTATTCCAAGCAGTGTACAACCTTATCTTCATCACAAGGAAAGGCCTATTGTCCAGAAAATGTTTCCCACGTCTCAGTAAAAGAAAACATTTTGTATCTTTTATGCAAGTCAGCAGGCTGTGGTCCATATTAACTTTCCTTTGTCCCTTAATTCGACCTACTAACTTTTATTTAAAATGCAAAATTTTTTCTCAGTAGAGTTTAACTTCTTCTTGGGTTGAGTGAATCCAGCTTTTTCCTGGAGGAAGGCGTCATCAGTGCTGTTAGGGGCAAGAAGTGTGGAGACACGAAGGTGTGACAACAGAACCACTGTGAAAAGAACCACTGTGAAAGTGAGACCTGTGTCAGCAGGAAATGTCAGGGTCATCAGTGGAATTCAAATGGCAAAATAAAGTAGTAGGAAGACCTGTAACCTTTCAGTTCCTGTGTTTGTAGATATTGCTTGTGGAACCTTGTTTGTACTTAACACTATCTTTCTCTTGTACCATTGCCGTTGGCTAGAGTTCTCTGAAAGACTGGTTATTGTCTGCTGTAGCAGAAGAGATATTCCAAATTACTTAGTAACTGCTTGCTACATGTCCTCCTGCTGGAGGTATTAGAGTAGTAATTTGGAGAACATGCTTGAATTCTGAAATAATTAAACTCTCCTTTTTTCTGAAGGACAACTGGTTTGCCACTTAAAGATACCAACAAGTAGCAAGAGATTTTTTTTTGCAGTTGGTACCAGCTTTTACTTTAGAGATATGAAGAGACTCCAAGGCTGTTCAGTACATCTTGACATTGTGACTTTTCCTGTTCACTGCAGTACAGATAAATCTATTTCAAGTGAACTTGAATCATCAAATTTGAAAATACACTGAACAGATTTTGCTAATATATGTATAATTTAATCTTCAATTTTTGCTGAAACATCAGTGATTACAGTCTCTAAAAGTGTGGTCTGTAACTCTGTTTTTCTGGCAGTAATAGTCATTCAACAAACTCTCTACTGACTAGTTCAATCCCAAAAAAACCTGCAATGTAAATATATATAAATATAAATACTTTGCTTCTCTTCACTCTTCAGAACTAGCTTTTTGTTTAAGAACATATTCCAAAGTGAATATATCTGTGCTAAAATGTGAATAAATAAAGGGATGGTAAACTCTAGCACCAAATCAGTGGAGCTGCTAAGCAATGCCTTATTTCCTTCCTGGAAAAACAGGAAATACAGGTTAAGGCTTTGCCTCCTAATACAGGGTTGCTCTGTGGTGGCTGCCAGTGTGTCTGTGACAGTAACACGCTGTCAAATGCACCTTGTTGGCATTGGGTTCCCAGCTGGTGTTTTTAGAGAGGATGTGAAGGCAGACCTTTGTGTCTGAGAGAAGGGTTTGCCGTGTTGGATGGATGCGACTGGGGCTTTCAAATAAAGCCCTGTTTGGTCTAAATGACTGTGCTGTGTCTAAATACTGGGGTTCAAATGTTGTTCTGTTTTGCATTTTGTCTCACGTGGAAAGAACAGGAGCGATTCCTCTACTCAATCATGTAGCAGCTTTTTGACTGCTTTATTCAGATTATTGAAGGGATGTCGTGTTTATCCTGGACACACATCTGCTCTATTTACTGGAGTCTGTCCCCTAACGAAACCCAACCCAACTGATGATGCTCATAAATCCAGAAGCAGGCTCGCTGTTCTTCCACAGTGCTTAGAAATTGCCAGTTAATTTTATTCCTGTTGCTGCTCTCAGAGGAGCCTCAGGCAAGCAGTTTATTTTTTGTGTGCTCTCTGCCCCTCCTGAGCGTTGTTCCACTTCCATGACCACAGCATTTTATGTTAAGTCACCTTCTTGATCCCAATCTGCCCGTGCACATGATGTTTTAAAGATATTTAACTTGCTGTGTATGTACACTTCAGTCTGGTAGGAGCCTTGATGGTATTTCTGACCAGGTAAAAGTTTTGTTGCTTCAATTATTTACTTTAGCTCCCCCCAACAGTCCTGGGTGCTGGCACCCACCAGAGCAAATCCACCTGGATGATGTTTTTATGGGAAGATTAATCTTGTAGCTCAAACATGGGGCTTTTGTGCTATGTTTGAGGAGTGTGTTGTAAACAGCCTTCTTCTGACTGTACCTCACAACTCCTTTGGTTAAGGATCTGAGTCTTGAGTCACCTGTTCCCCTTTAAGACCCAGCCAACACAGTGGCTCAGCACTTTTTGCTAACTTATTGAAACCAGGTTAATTCACATTTAATTGTAATCATCACGGAAATACCCATTCTGCATAATAGTAAAGCAGTACATTTAATTTCTAAGTATATGGCTCTCTGTCAGCCTTCCCCTTCATTGTGTGAAGCACCACTCTTTTTTTAAAGGCACTTTCAATATTTGGCACATCCCCCCAAATCTGCTAGGAAATCTGTTTAGTATTTGTCATTATTTTTTCATAACATCTACACAATCAAATTTTAGTTAGAGTAGATGTCTGTGTTTTTACATTTTGATATCCAATAATAAAATAACTGTTAAAGAGAAAGTAAAACCAGAAATATGTTGTGAACATAATTTAAAACATTTGCAGCATTTAATTATTGAGTTTCCACTGGTGTAGGAGATCTAATTCCTCTCTGTGGTTAATGTCTGCTGCAACTCACTTCATAGTTATTTGGGCATAAAATCTGAGGTTTTTTGAAGCAGATACCGGGGGGTTTAAATGTCAAGTAATAAAAATCATTTGGAGCCTTACTTTGCTATAAGAAGGGAACTTAGGTACTTTTTTGGTACTTTTTTTACTTTAACATTTTGAAGGGAGCTGCATCAGGGATGGGGTTTATATTGGTGGTATATGGAAGGTGTTAGAGATGATGATCAATGCTATGTTTTGTGAAACAGTTTCTGAACTTTGTTCTTCTCTTGCTCAGGGACATCATGATAACCTATTTTGAGCCTTCCATCTCCTTCGAGGGACTGTGCAGTGAAGTTCGAGACATGTGCTCCTTTGACAATGAGCAGCTTTTCACCATGAAATGGATTGATGAAGAAGGTAGATCAATGCTCATCAATACATTGCTCAACTTCCTACCTTTTCTTTCATCTTTTCCTTTCCCTCTGCCTTCATAAGATAACCTTATAAAACATAAGATCTGACTCCAAAAATAAGTTATCCAATGCCTTCTTAAGTAGAGCTTAATGAAGAGGTATTTGTTTCACACTGCTTGGTGTGTAGCTTGCTCTCTGTCTTTTTAAACCAAACAAGACCTCAGTGACTATGAAAATGTTAATTCAATGTTAGGATTTCTCATGAAAGCAACAGAAAGTATTCCCTTATACTGCTGAAGATTCCCTGTATATCTTGTATTTTTGAAAGAGTTAAATAGACATTAAGTTTTACAAATTGCAGTATTTATCTAAAATACTGATACAATTTAATGTATAGTTGAGTTGTATGTGTAACCAAGAACATTTTATCTCAAGTGATATTATCAACTGTTACTTTAGCAACCTGAAGTCTATTAACACATAGCTGCTAATAAAACTTTTTCTAAATACCAATGATGTGTAGTAATTTTTCATCAAAGTGCAGAGACAACCTTGACTGAGAACTGTTCATCTCTAGTGCTTACATTATCCATCTTAAAGTTTACCTTGTATGAAAAAAGTCCAGTCTATTCTCCCTGTTAACAGATGTCATCCATTGAGCTGTGTGTGTACAGTAATAATTTTTTTAAAGGTTATTTGTAGGTTCTGTTTTCTCAGTGGAATTAGTTCATTCTACATGTAGGTTTTGAGCTACAGCTACACCAGAGAGCCCTCTGAATTATGAGATTGCTGTGGAGTTATTTTAGCTGATGCAGTACATAAAAGGCTGCAGTGTGCAGTGATTTGTTGGCTGTGGTTGGTGTTTGCATGCAGCCATCAGCATAAATGGTGCTTATAGAACTGTTTCTTCCCATTTAAAATTGGGCTACTGCCAGTTTATTCAGAGCTTAAAGTTAAACATGGAGCAAAGCTGATTTTTGGAAGTGCCATGTAGGCAGGTGTGTTGAAGATTATGTGGTCTTGGGAGTCTGAGCAGGTAGGGTTTTTTCTTCCTCTCATAATTCCAAAGTTATTTATTCCAGGCAGATGCAGTACAGTAAAATGAGCAATGTTTATGACTGAACTGTGCAGCAGAGCTACTGGGAGTTGAACATTTACTTTATAATAAGCTGGCTGTGTTGTTTTGTCATCAGAAAGATAATGGACTCCTCACTGCAGAGGAAGAGTTTGCAGTGTCAGTCATAGTAAGAAGTATATATATATATAATTTTTTAATAAATATTTTGTACTGATTTAATAATTTACTTGAAGCCACAGCTTGTTCGGTCTCAATTTCTGCTCTTTAATTAGAGATAGTTTTAGAAAAGAAAAAGGAAGGCTGCAGTTTGACTGAATTATTTTCATGTGTTCACATAGGATTTGATTTTCACAAGCAGTCCATGTTTGCTTTAATCGTTGACTTACAGTTTAATGTCAGGGGAGAAAAAGTTAATCTGCCAATGAGGAGCGTGTTTAAAACAAATCCTCCTGTCTTTATTGTGAATAATTCTTGCATGTACAATGCATGGCTTCTTGCCAAGCCCCCTGCCTCCTCTCTCAGCACCACTCTGGTGTTTTCAGTTGATATTCTTTCTAGAAACCTGTTTTGCTTTACTGGAAAATTCCTGTATCACATCCTCTTCACCAAAACTGAAGTTCGCTGTTTAACAGTAGCATGAGGAAATGTATGTGCTGTGGGCTGGTACTTGTTACACTATTACTCATGCTTTTTATAGTGTAAGAGAAGATAAGGGGTCTGGGACATCACTGGTTCCTGACTAAACTGGATTTACCTGGTCACTAAGGTTTTGATTTGTCACATAGTTAATGCCTCTGCAAGATGAGGGCATCATGTATAACTACTCTGATTTCATAGAGGTAATGGCATACAAGACAGATCTAGTTTAATTGAGTGGAGTCATCTCCAAAATCCTCAGATGCAACTGGAAAATAGAATGAACTTGATTTGATTTTAGACAAATTTCTATTTTTTCTGTATATGGTCAGTTCAGCTTCACTCTGCCTTCTGAAACATCCTGTGGGATGGACCCTGGCCTTGTGTGTGTGTCTTCAGTCTGTTGTTTCTTGCTATATAACTCAAAAGTAAATATTTGCCTATGTATCCCAGTTGTCTTTGTCTGCAAAATTTGTGCTACTCAAGCTTGTTGAAAGAGATGTCTATAAACCTTCTGTTCTGAGTTTGCTTGTTCTTGAGACCCTCTTTTGCTTCTGCCAAAAGGAAACACAAAACTGTTTGCACAGGTGTCAGAAACAAAAGAAGAAAAACTGGTTTGTTGATTCTCATAGTGAGTCTGAGTAAATACAATTGTTCCTTCTCCTCCTGCCCTGCTCTACACAGTATGAGTTTGTGCTGTGGGTGAGCACTGTGGTGTCCAGGTGTCCAGCTGTAGGGGGGAGTGGTTTGGTGGAAAATGACTGTAGGTGGCTTCAAAGACTCATCTTTAGGATTTTGATGTGCAGAAAACAATAAAGACAGAACACTGAAAATGGAGCATTTACATTTATTACTGATATTTTAGCAATAGAATAGAATGCATAAAATCACAGAATGGGTTCGGTTGGAAGGACCTTTAAGATCATCTCATTCCACCCCCTGCCATGTGCAGGACACGAGATGAGGTTGCCCAAAGCCCCATCCAGTCTGGCCTTGGACACTTCCAGGGATGGGGCAGCCACAGCTTCTGTGGGCACCTTGTGCCAGGGTCACACTGCTCTCACAGGGAAGAATTTCTTCGTGATATCCAATCTAAACCTACTCTCTGTCAGTGTGAAGCCATTCCCCCTGTCCTGTCATTCCAGGCCCTTGTAAACAGTCTCTCTTCACCTTCTTTGTCTGCTGCTTCAGGCACTGGAAGGCCACAATTAGGTCAACCTAAAGCTTCTCCAGGCAGAACAATCCCAATTCTCCCAGCCATTCCTCACAGCTGAGTCCTCCCTCCCTCTAATCAATTTGGTGGCCTCCTCTAGGCTGGCTCCATCAGGTCCATGTCCTTCCTATTCTGGGGGAAGATACATTAGAAACAAATGCATTGTGATACATTAGAAACCAAACAAATTATCTGGAAAAACTTTTGGGGGCTGAGTTTAAATACCCCCGGCTGCTGGGTGTGTGTTTCCACTGAAAAGCCTTAGCAGTGCCTGTATTAATTCAGAAACCTTGCAGTATAAAACACAAAGAGAATAGCTGAGAATCTGTTGCTTGTGAACTTTCTAACTGTGGTATCTACTGAGGACTCAAAGCAGTAAAACTTCCAGATTGGATCCAGTTTAGCTGGGATGGAAATGATTCTGCCTTCTTCCAGTTTGGTTACCCATAACCAGTTTGCCATTTAAAGACATGGAAAGTAGTATTTCTGTTAAAAATTAGAAATATGGAAAGGCAGACTTGCTGTATGGGATTTGGGCTAAGAATAAACTTGTGCTCATGCTGGAGAAGGAGCAGGCAGAGATAAATTCCTTGTTCTTACACAGAACATCTTGTGTAGATGAAAAGGGGGGGGAGAAGTTAAGCTAGTAACTAAAAGTATTTTCTTTCTTTTAGGCAGTGATGATTGGGACAACATTGTTTTAAAAATGTTTCAGATATAGCATTATTTTGAAAAAGGCTTATTCTTTTAGGGGGCTAATTTTTTTATAATGTTACTAATCAGCATCAGACACCAAAGAAAACACAGCCTTGTTTGAGAAACTTTATCATTAAGGATTCACATGTAATTTAGTCTGCACCATCACAAATGGTCAACAAAACTGTGGTTGTTTTACTAAAAAAAATAAGAAACAAAGCCAACCAACTCCCACTTTTTTCTGCCTTGGTGCCCTTTCTTTAAAAGATTTTATTTCAAATAGCCCTGTGTGAAAGTAGTAGTTACAAATCAGAAAAATAGGGTGTTGTACTTAGATTACGTTATTTGTCAAAAGTTTCCATTGAGGTTTGAGCAGTGACTCGAGCTCTGACTGCTTTTGCAGCTCCTGGTGCAAGTCTTGGCAGTGCTGAAGCAGCTGTGAAAATAGAATTGACTCAGTTCTAATTAAAAAAACATGAAATAAAAGGTAATCTTAGAGGGTTTTTAGGTGCTGGAATATAGCCTGCACCTCCTGTACTGAAATAATGTATAACCATGCTTGTAGCAATGATGTTTTGTTATTATGATCTGCTTGCCTCTTGGGAATATCCCATATTTTTATTTTCCCTGAAAGAGCTCAATATGACTCTATTTTCAGATGTACTCTTTGAACAGTGTTAAAAAGAAAGACTACTACATTTGAGAATATTGGATTTTTGCTACAATAATTATCTTGGAACCAACTGTGAGGGAACTCCTGAATGGTGTGGAACTAATTGGGTTGAGTTTTGTGTTGTTCTGTTTTCTTTCCACAGGAGATCCATGTACGGTTTCCTCTCAGCTGGAGTTAGAAGAGGCCTTTCGGTTGTATGAACTAAACAAGGATTCAGAGCTGCTGATCCATGGTAGGTGAAATTTACTGAAATTTACTGCTGCTCATGTTAGTACCTGTGAATGAGTGGAATTCTTACCTTGCATTTACCTGTACTTTTTACAGCCTTCTCTCTTCAGGCCTGTGGCCATCCTGTCAAGGGATGCTGGTGACCATTCACTGTGCTTTGAGCTCCTCTTTGTTAAATTAAGGGAGGAAAATACACTTTGCTGTTAGTTTATTCATGAAACCCAGCCCCTGTCTTTTCGTTCATTCAGCCCAAGTGCCTTCATACACTTGCTGGCAGTGAATGGTAGAAGGGATAAGTACAATTTATTTATTTATTTGTTAGATGTATGTCTTGTCCTGAAGTTGATTATGGATAAGTGCTTTAGAGAAGCATCTCTGTTAGGAAAAAAAGCTAATGAGCTCCATTTGTGATACCAGATTAATGAAAAGTTTGACTTTTCTAAAATTAAGTACTTCAGTTTTAAACTTAAAAGTATTATGCCCCTGTTTAATGTGTAATTGTTCGATTTTTATTCTTCAGGGTTACATGTCTGTTTTGGCAGCTTCTGCAGAATATTTCTCTAGCTATTTGTAACTTTTTACCAGTAGAAGGTTGGTCTTGGTTTATCAGAGATTAGAGCAGAAAAGTGATCATTATGAAGTGTTGCTGTGTTATGCTACAGTGTCTTAACAGGCTCCTGCTCTTAAAGAGATGCAAAAAATCTAGTTTATCATCAGCCCATTTGAAAGGAAAAGACAGCTTGGCAGCTTCCCACTGAGAGTTTTAAAAAGGGGAAGAATATAATCCATTTGTAGATACATTTCACTGCTTCTGCACATATTACTTGAATTTTTGGTCTGCCCTTTCTCCATTATTTTTTGTGTTTGATAAGCTTCTGATTAAACTGGCACCAGGGCTGTCTCTCCACAGTTATACTTCTCTCTGATGGTTACTGAAGCCAAATAAACTGTAAAAGATGGGTAGTGTTACTGAAGCTAAATAAACTGTGAAAAAAAAAGACTTACATAGTCAACATCCTGTGTAACTGTTAGGACACTGTCACATCGTACATTGATAGTGTTTGGAAATCTTGACTAACTGTGAAGATTGGTCACATGAGAAAACAAAATCATTACTTTTTCTAGTTACTTTCTTTAAGAAATAACTTCATTTATTCTGCTTTTTGCTTGGATTTCTCATGTATGTCATTGCTATGCCCAGCAAAAGGGCTTTATGGTGGTTTGCAGCTCACCTGTTCTTAAACAAGGTTTTGTTGAAGTGCAGTCAATGCTATTCTCTAGATGGTTGAATGCCTTTCAGGAGTGTTGTATTTAACCCAAAGATTTATTTTCTGTCTGAAATAAAAAGCTGATCAGAAGTTAATGTCTTTCTTGCAGTGTTTCCTTGTGTCCCAGAGCGGCCTGGCATGCCTTGTCCAGGAGAAGATAGTAAGTAGGCATTTTAGTTAAGGAATACAGAAAATCAGATTTCCTGTTTTAACAGATTTTGATGTTTGGTTTGGCATCCTGCAATTATGAATATTAGTAATGTAAATCTGTACAAACCAAATATTTAAAAGGAATAGAAAGTCCTTCTAAACTTAATGTTTGTCACTTCTGAGTCATTGTTAATCAGCATTTCACATTCCTGTTAACTACCCATGTCACTCTGCTTTCCTTGCTTTTGCCTCTTCTATCATGACAGTTTTTTATCCTATTCTTGTCTTTTTGGGAGTTGCCAGATTGCTGGCTGACAACTGTGAGCAGAGGCTTATAACCAGTGATAATGACTTGTGTCACCATTTACAGATCTGTAGTTAACTCATTTGAAATTGATGTTTAGGTGCTATCAGGAGGATTCTCCAAAAAGCTCTTGTGTTAACTAATGTCCTAGACATTAAAGAGGTAATTTCCCCTCAGTCTTAAAGTTTTATAAAAGAGTGTGTGTATGTTATGCACACACACATCTGTCAGCTTGGTATCCAAATCTCTGACAAATGTAAATGTGCATGTTTAAAAGTTAACTTGGGCAGAATGGGTAATGCTGGTTATCTGAAAAATGAGGTTGCAGACTGAATCTGAAAGAGATTTACAGCTCAGTGTAGTTTTTCAGTTTTGTCTTCCTACATGGCCTCAAACAATGAAAAATAAAGTAATAGTTAAAAAAAAAGTAGTGGCAGCTGTGGAGTTAAAACATTGGAGTATTTGTCAAGCAATCTTATAAATCAGGATGTGCTCCAAAAATTCACCTTCCTCCTTTCCCTTCCCCACAGCTCCTCCCCAAGTTAAGGTGAGGTATGTGTATACTTTGCACACAAGTGCTTGTATTGTTTGGACAATTTCCCTTTTCTTGACTCACTGTTCCTTTTAACTTCAGAAAATCAGAATTAACTTTGAGTTGATCAGGGTATTCTACTTCAAATTTTCTCCAAAACTTAAAAAAAAAAAAAGAACAAGATACTTGAAACATTCCTCTGTTTCTGTAAGGTGTAGGAATGAAACCTTACTCTGCAAGTCACTCTACACAGAAACTTCCAGGAGATGTTGTAGTTCTGTATTTGTATTTGTCTGGATATAATCCTGTGTTTTTCCTCTTAGAGTCCATTTATCGCCGAGGCGCCCGCCGGTGGCGAAAGCTCTATTGTGCAAATGGTCACACTTTCCAAGCCAAACGATTTAACAGGGTGAGACTCTTGTTGGGTACTTAAAGCCATGATACAGGGATGTCTTACTTTAATAATGATGATGCCACTGCCTTGAAAAGTTGTCAGGTAGTTTTATTCTCATTTTTGTTATTTGTCTGTACACTTTTGGTAATCCTCCAAAAATTCAAAACCTAATCAGGAAACCTAATCAATATGAAATCATCAGGAGCTTAAAATAGAAAAAACTGAAACAAATTGGTTGCAATTCACTTTACATGTACTCTGAAACCATAATATCTGTGTTCCCTTAAAATCTTCCCAGAGGGCAAACTGGAATGTATTAGATGGCTAAAAGTAGGTTTTCAGTTTTTCAGCTTCTGGGAGTAAAATGGTCTGAACTTGCTTGTGATGCACAGACTTTTCTTTCATGACTTTTAAAGGAGAAAGCTGTGATGTTTCTCCAGGCAGCCTGTTTCTGGTGCCATGTAATCCACTGAAAATAACAAACCATTCAGAATGTTTTCAGGAAGCAATGGTCAAATAGAATTAGCTGAGGACCAAGAAAGCTCTGCTGTGTTTAAAAACAGCAGCAGCAAAAACCAAACCCAAAATATTTGGGTAAGTCAGGTCCCTTGACAGCTTCAATAATCATTCCTTCTTCTCTAAGCTTAGTGTATTGTGTGCTTAATGCTTGAGATTGTCTCCACTAAACTTCATCTTGAGCATCCTCATGTCTAACTTCAGCTTTTTTTGTTGTTTTTTGACCTTGTCTGGGTTAAAGGCTGTCAAGGCACCATAGTTAAATCAGTTTGCACTCTTGCCTCCGTAGGCACCCTGTTTTCATGGATCTTTGGAGTTGTTTTGTGAATGTCCTTCAGCGAGTGTTGATCTTCCCATTCATTGTCTGGCTGTTTAAGGTGTCGAAGCTTCTGCTCTCCTGCCTTCCTCTGTAAGGACTCACCTACAGAGAGATGAGGAGATGAGCTTGGTTAATGCAAGTGTGGCTGGGTAGTTTTTATTGCTTAGTTTTGCTCTTTAATTAGAGTTTTGTTGGTTTCTGCTTGCAGAGAGCTCACTGTGCCATCTGCACTGACCGGATATGGGGCCTGGGGCGCCAGGGGTACAAGTGCATCAACTGCAAACTCCTCGTTCACAAGAAGTGCCACAAACTTGTCAATATTGAATGTGGCCGACATACACTACAGCCAGTGAGTAAAACTGTCCTGAAAAGTTACCTGGGAAAAGCAGCAACCAACCAATCAAACAAATAACCCTCCCATTTTATACTATTGGTTTTCAGGCTGCAGCCTGCAAATAATTGCAGTAGTTGAAACATCATTTTTATGGTTACCATGACTTTTGCGAGAAAGTTTGGGATTCATTGAGCAGAGTTGCAACTTAGTAGCAAGACAGGAGTCTAATCTGCACATCTGATGTTTTTCCCTTGTCACATATAAGGGACATTTATGCCATCATTCACAGGGATGTTACATAGCGTGTACATATGTACACACATGCTATTTTATGTCTTCAAAATGGACTACAGGTGTAGAGTAAATTCTCTGAATATCTGATACATTATTGGATTATTTCCCATTTACAGCAAAGGAATCTAAGTGCAGAAATTTTGACTTGTCTCCCAAGAAATTCAATCATCTTCAGTTCTTAAGTCCTGAGAAGAATTGAGATTATTACTGCTCCTGGTTTAATAAAACAGACAGCTACAAGTCTATATTTTGGGAATTCTTTTGACTATATATACTGCTGTATATATACTGACAGTATATATACTGCTGAAGAACTTCAGTTTTTCTATCTCACTTCTCATCTGCTGTATTTCTTTCTCTGTTGTACCAAGTTGTCACTTCTGCAGCTTTTGGAAACATGTCATAACTTCCAGAAAATAGGGAAAATAAAGAATGCAGTTGTTTATTTTCATTTCATAGTTTTAGTAACTATGTTGACTAAGCAAGTTAAAAAGTAGCTAGATTGTATTCCTCAGGGGTCGTTAATTTAGTTTATTGCCCAAGCATCTGACACTTGGACAGTCTATTACAAAAATCTTATCTGTGTTTGCAGGAACCAATAATGCCTATGGATCCATCATCAGTGCATTCAGATAATGTAGAAACAGGTAAGATCAATAATTTTTTTCTTTAAATTACTGTAAGTTGCTGAAAAGTGAACTTTGAAGTAAAATTATTTTGAAAACCCTTCTTTACTTTTTCATAGAATAAGAAAAATAAGACAGCCAATGCTAAGGGGGATATAAATGTAAAAATTCCAGTTTTCTATATCTTACCAGTTTCAGAAACTTGACTAAAAAAAGAATTTAGGCTATAAGTTACATTTAGTAAGCTGAGTACTTCAAATGCCCTGATCAAGCAAAAAAACCTAAACCCTTAACAGCAGTAGCAGAGCTTCTGCTGGAGTGGTGGCCAAACATGTTTATTCTTGTGGCAATCAGAGTGATGGCCCTAATGCAAACCTATCAGTTTTGAATACTTGCAATAGGAGCATTTACACTGTGTTTCTCTGAGCGTGGAAATTTTAGGGCAGAGGAAAATCCTGTTGTGTTGCATTGGTCTAATAAATTTGTCTTGCACCTCCAGTGATTCCATACAATCCCTCGAGTCATGAGAGCTTGGACCACGTTGGTGAAGAAAAAGAGGTAAAATATCTTAATCAGGCTAACTCTCTACATAGAATCACAGAGTATCTGAAGTTGGAAGGAACCCATGAGGTTCATTGGAGATCTTAAAACCTGTGTGTCTCAATTTCAAGATTTTAGTAATTTAATTTGTCACAAACTGAAAATTAGCACAAAGGGCACATTTGGGTTGCTCCTGAGATGTGTGCATGTATGGCTGGCACGCTGCTTTATTTTGAACCTTGAGTTGAGATGTGCTGTGATTTAGAAAGTGTTCCAAATTCTTCCAGTTTGGTTTGTTTCTTATCTGCTAAGTCTCCTTTGCCTCCTTTCTTTCCCAGCACATTCCTTTCTAGGACAGTACAGTCTTAAGATAACAAGTGTTAATTGAATTACTTGTTTATATTCATTTTGAACTGTTGTTTGAAATGCTGACTTTTGCAGTTGCTGACAGTGGCAAGGCTGCTTCCTCATTTCAGTGCATCTTTATCCCCAGGCAATGAGCATTAGGGAAAGTGGCAAAGCTTCCTCCAGTCTGGGCCTGCAGGATTTTGATCTGCTCCGAGTCATTGGAAGGGGCAGCTACGCCAAAGTGCTGCTGGTTCGGCTGAAGAAAACCGAGCGCATTTATGCCATGAAAGTGGTGAAGAAAGAGCTCGTCAACGATGATGAGGTGGGCAAGGTGTTCTCCTCAGTGAATTGGGCAGCTCTTCCAGACAGCTCCAGTGTCCCCCACGAGGTGGGAGCCAGGTCTGGGCTGCAGCACTCAATGAGAATTCTACATGTGGTTTTTTGGTACTGCTCTATAGGTGGTTCACGAGGCAGGTAACCAGGTGGAGTCTGATTTTCATATGTTCAAGTCTGGGCTTTTGTCACAAAGAAATCTCACCATGTTATTTAAATTGCTTGTTAAATCAGACTGCCATCTGTACAATTTTTGCACAGTGATTAGTGAAAACGTCAGAAATTGCACTGTTAAACTGCTGAAAACCTCTCGTTACTGAGGACTTCCCTTGGGTTTCTTTAGGCTACTCTGAAATGATTGGAGTGACTGTGGCTTGCTGTCCAAGAGATTTGCATTTATTTCTCAGTCTACCATTGATTCCTTCTGCATTTCTTGGTGCTACTTGACATTTCCCTGCGCCAGTTTATCTTCTATAGATCAGTGTGTTTTCATTCCCAAGGTGGTTACACAGTGAGGCTAAGAGTAGGGGACATTCAGGAATAAAGAAGTGTGCTGTCAGCTGTTGCTTCACATTTCAGAACTACAGAATATTTAATTTCTTGCAAGTAAAACAAGGACAGCAAAGCCCTTTTATGTCTTTCTGCTAATTGTCATTAATACTTGACCTAAGAAGTGCAACAGTCCTTTTCTGAATGTCACTTTTCTTCAAAAAATAGGATATTGATTGGGTTCAGACAGAGAAACACGTCTTTGAACAGGCCTCAAATCATCCCTTTCTGGTCGGACTGCACTCTTGCTTCCAGACAGAAAGCAGGTAAAGGTCATAAATTAATAATAAGATAGTCTTATTAAAAATACTTCATCCTACCAGGCACCTCCAAGGCCTATTTAAAGCATGAAGTGTTAGGTAGCAAAGTCAGTGTTTTGTAAGACATTTAGCATTTTATGATCCAAATGCCACGTGCACCTAAGGTTTTCAGATGGGGAAGATGCACAAGAATGTAAAGTACTGGTAGATGTGGTGGGGAGGATTCTGGAAGGGAAGAGAAGTGCAGCTAGTACGAAAAAAAAGGATTGAGAATATGTGGTAGAAGAGAACATAGAATGGAAGGAAAAAAAAAGCATGGGGAGATGAAAATCAGAAGTACAAAAACTGAGGAATAATTGTCTCAAACTTGCCTGGACTCTCTGAAGATGAATCTCAGAAAATAAAATCTGAGTTTTCAAAAGGAAGAGCAAGTAATAGAGATGAAAATAATCAATTTTTCTATTGTATACAGTAATAACTTTAAGTACGTATAAAATACAGTTATTGTATATTTAAACAGTATCCTTGCTGTTTCAAAAAGGTGACAAGCTAGTGGAGAGAAGTGAGAAGAAAGAGTATTTGTAATACACTTACTGTATTAACCACAAACAAAGGAGTCTAAAGGGATCAGGAAGGAAAATTAGATTTTAAATTTTTTTATGGTTTGTGCATAGAAACTGATGTGGCTCTATACAGTCACATGTGTAGTAATGACAAGCAGTACCTGTAATGGATGAGGAGTATGGGAAGGATTACTTACATTCCTTTAACAATGAAGGAATTATCTAGAGAGACTTTGTATACTTGATTTTTAACTTTGGAAATGTATTCAGAGAGTTGGGAGGGGGAAATGGTGAAACCAGCCTGGTGCCAGAGAGATAGGAGGAGTGGAATGGGCATTGTTCTACACAGACCTGTAACATCTCACACCTCTTTCAGCTGTGCACACAATCATCTGTAACAATCCCGTGTGTTCCAGGTTATTCTTTGTTATCGAGTATGTCAATGGAGGAGATCTGATGTTCCATATGCAGAGGCAGAGGAAGCTGCCAGAGGAACATGCCAGGTGTGTCTCGTTCCAGATTTCTTGCATCAAAACAGTGGTTTTCTGACACAGTGCAGCAGTGCAGAGATTATGTGGGATGAGCCAGCAAATCCTCTCCAGATGTTAAGGATTTAAGAAATGTGAAACTGCATCCTCCTTTTGCTGCTGCAAGCCACTGTGTTTGTTTTTCAAGAAGGAACTGTAATAGGTAGCATTTAGATGTTGTTTGCATTGGCATTACTCTGTATGACTTCAGTCTGCTATTTTTTTCTAGAAGAACAGTTTTACAGGTTTTTTTTTAATGTCTAATGATATCAATGTGTTTCTCATACAACAACCACTACCAGCTGTCCAGGCAAATGCTGAGTTCTTGGTGCATATGCTTAATCTCAGATGGTGAGATAAAAGGGATGATTGCAGTAGACATTACTATTAACTAAAAACAATTTTTGAAGTGCATAGAAACATTTGTGTGATTATAAACAACTTGCCACTTCTCTGTGGAAAAAGAATAGAATACTTGGGATTATGTATAGAAAATATCATACTACCAAGACTGTGTTATTGAGCTTTGGGTTTTGATTACTTGATTAATCAATATTTCTTTCTACACTAGGTTTTATTCTGCTGAAATCAGTCTAGCACTGAACTATTTACATGAGCGAGGGATAATCTACAGGGATTTAAAACTGGATAATGTGCTCCTAGATTCTGAAGGTCATATTAAACTCACAGATTATGGCATGTGCAAGGTAAGATCTATTTTTTTCCTAACCAGGAAAATCAGCAATTAAGAAATGTTATAAATTAAAAGGTGCAGAGACTTTAAAAAGTGAAATTTCAAGGTATCTCTTTGTACACAGTGCACACAGGCTGTATATTCATTTCACTTCCACACATGGAGAAAAGACAAATGCCAGAGTGCACAGACCACACTTACATGCACTGTTTATGTTTTTATAAAGCTTCTGGATGAACTTGTCTGGGAGGGGTTGGCTGAAATAGTCAGGATAAGGTGATTTCAAAAGAGGTTGAAATTATCAGTCACTTGCTCCTGTTTGGATTCTGTGGCACTGCCCATTTCCTCTGGGAAAACTTTTGTCACTACAAAGACACTGGAGCACGGGTTTGACTTTGCCATGGAATTGCCATTATGCTGGTTATTCAAGACTTAAATTAATTCAAAGTAAAGCTTTTAACAGAGAAATGTGGGATCTTCAGTTAACTGTAAAGTATTTTCTTCCCATCTTTTCTTAAAGGAGGGGCTGAGGCCCGGTGACACAACCAGCACATTCTGTGGGACTCCAAACTATATTGCACCTGAGATTCTCCGGGGAGAGGATTATGGTAAATGGAATTTCTTGTTGCTACTTCATAACTTTGACCTTGTCTCTTCTTACTGAAGTTGTTTAGCAGTAGAAAGTAAAAATCTCCATTGGACGCATAATCAGTCTTAATTCAACATCCTGTCTGGAAAAGTAAGTAAAGCCTTCAAAGGAAGAGCAGAAAACATCACCAAAAGCAAATGAGATACTCTGCATTCCACACTTTAAATTCTTTTGACCAGTCTTGAAGAATAGCTTGAGTCTTCCAAATTTATTATTGTTTATAACTATTTTAGATACTACTAATGATGTACTTGCAGTCTGGCATTGTGCTTGGTTTTGGAGCTTTACATTTACCAGGAGTGATGGATTAGATATAAATTCATTGCAAAAGGCCTAGATAGTAGATGTCCCTTTACATATTTTTTTTAATCTACCATCTTATTTCAATCAAATGTCTCTTTCATACTGGCTACAGATATTCCTGCTTATCACAAGCTTGCTAGGCCAGCCAGACTGTATGAGCCCCAGCCTGGCTGCTGGGATTTCCTGTAGCAGTGAATGGTAGAGGAGATACGCTTTGCTCCATGAATGACTGACTTGCTGCTGTTAAGACTCATATAGGTCCTCCTTAGCCTTATCTCACTCTGGATAATGCACTGTTGGTTAGTAATGACTAGGCTTAAATATTATCTAAACCTTTGTTAAGGTCTTAACACCAACCTTTAAACTCTTTGCATTTCCTCTGTACAGCATCTCCTCCTGTTGTGTACATAATGATCCACGTAATGTCTGGTACAGTCGTTATCTCGCCTTTATTCAGCTAATTGGAAAGACTGGCAATATTTACATTTTTAAACTTGTTCTTCTCTCTGTTTTTAGCCCCAGAGGTGTTGGTGTTTTTGTTGTGAAATGTCTCCAGTGGTGTTTTCTCTCTTGAATTCTAGGCTTCAGCGTGGACTGGTGGGCCCTTGGTGTGCTGATGTTTGAGATGATGGCGGGCCGGTCACCGTTCGACATCGTCGGGAGTTCTGACAACCCTGATCAGAACACAGAGGATTATCTCTTCCAAGGTAAGTACCATGGGTGTTCCTACACTTCAGTGCTTTGCTTCCACTTAACCTTTAAACTAACTTCAAAGATGCAAAGGCTGATAGGAACCTTATTTTCTTGCAGTAATTTTGGAAAAACAGATCCGAATTCCCCGATCCCTCTCTGTTAAAGCAGCAGGTGTTCTAAAGAGTTTCCTTAACAAGGTAAGAGCTGATGTACTTTATCTGCCACATACAGAAACAGGGTAGAAAAGATGAGAGCCTAAAGCAGAATTTCAGTGGGGCTGGGGGCCCTATTCTAAATACTTCTCTTAAAATCTGAAGCTCCTGTTTCTCAGGCTGGGATTGTGAGTAAGTTTCAAAGTGAAAGGCATAGAAATGCTCCAAGTGATTTCTTCAACCTGGGGAATTGAACAAACTTACCAGATTTATTTTGGTTCTGAGAGAAGCAGCTTAGCAAATCACTTGGACAGCTTCTGATGACTTCATGGAGTGAGATGCAGAGGCAGGATGTGCTCACTGCTTGCTGGGAGCTCTCTAGCTTGAGAGTCAGAAGGTGCATGTGTGGTAGTGGGTGATGAGTCCGAGCACTTGCTGGGTTTTAGTGAGTGTATGTGAGTGGGAAGAAAGAGATACAGGAGAAACCAGATTTGGTAAAGTTATTCTAAGAAAGTAACACCGTTCACTGCACACTGTTACAACTCCCTGGTAGTGTGTGCATGTGTGTACATGGAGGTGGAATTGTCTTATTAAAATAACCTTCTTTCCACGCTATTTACCAGGAGCTGCAGTTACTGCCCCAGTGTGACTTCCTGGCATAGTCTGTTCAGGGAGGAGCAAGGGAAGGTGGGGAGAAAGAATCAAATCCATTAGTAATCCAACCAGGCTTGCTCTGAAACCTATGGTATGTTTAAACAGGTCTGAATGAAAATGAAGAAAAGCAGCATAGACATTTATATAAAATTCAGTTAAGGGCTTCCATGTATTCCTGCCTATTTCAGATGGTAAATTTGAGCAGTTTCCAAAATAAATAATCCTAACCTAGTTCTTCAATGTTCCTTGTAACTCTGGTGTTTCATCTCTCATGGGATTTGTAATATTGGCATTTTATTCATGTGTAGGCTGTGGCATCCATTTAGAAATATTTTCTTCCTTGCCCAGGATCCAAAGGAACGCTTGGGCTGCCATCCTCAGACAGGGTTTGCAGATATCCAGGGCCATCCCTTCTTCCGCAATGTTGATTGGGATCTGGTATGTGAATGCCCACTGCCTTGGCTGAGTGTCTTTGCATACAGTGATGGCTTGACAAAGTTGTTTTGAACCTAAGAGAGGACCTTAAGCTCAAAAACCCTAAGCTCTTAATTTATGTTGTGCCAGAATTACCATACACAATCTTTTATCCCTTTTACGCACAGTAAGTGCAGTAGATTAATGGAATGATTGTAGAAAGTATAAAAAAATAAACTTAATAGTAATTTCCAGCCTTGTTTAAAAATGTTTCAATAGGTTGTAACTAATTCTCAGTGTGACTAAGTGCATTTATTTTTAGATGGAGCAAAAGCAAGTGGTGCCTCCATTTAAACCAAATATATCTGGAGAATTTGGTCTGGATAACTTTGATTCCCAATTCACCAATGAACCTGTGCAGCTCACTCCAGATGATGAGTAAGTAATGTAGAATTTAAGAAGTTCAGATAAGAGAAGATGCTTTGTTTGGCTTGTTTGGGTGTTTTACATTGTTAGTAGTCAAGTGAGGTTATCCTGGCTGAAAAGCCTCTATAAAAGGCATGATAACGTGCTTGATTTTGGTAATGGATTTGTGGTTCTTAACTCTTGAGGAACCCTGACCTTTGTAGCATGATTGAGCTGCTGCTGTTCACATTTTACAAATTTTTGTAGGGTTTTATGTAACATTCACATAGTATGTAAACAGAGACAGTGAATATTAAATGTTACCTGTGCACTTTAATCAGGTCTGAAATCCAACTTCCTTCTTCATCCCTTTCTAAAGGCAGACTTTACAAATAAAGTTTAGAAAAGTTGCTGATTCAGATGCAGTATCTATCACATCCTAATGTTTTCAGGTCCTTACAAAACTGACTGTTTAGGGCAAGTTTTAAAACTGCAAACCTTGCAAACTGCTTTGTGGGAGAGCGAGTGCAGCCCAGTCACTGCTTTGAGGGGTTTTGTGTTTTGGTACCATTATTGGGGTTAAAAAAACCCAGTGGTAACTGTAAAGGTAGAGAGAGACAAAAGAGGGAAGGTAAATGTTCTCAACTGCAGTCCACTGTACAGGTTTTAATTTTAAGTCAAAATATCAGTTAATGTTATCTTTTTAATTTTGCTGAAATAATGACTCTTTTTAAATCCTAATAGTGATATTGTGAAGAAGATTGACCAGTCTGAATTTGAAGGCTTTGAATACATAAATCCTCTTTTGATGTCAGCTGAGGAATGTGTCTGAATTCTCCATTTCTGAACTGTGCCAATCGTTACTCCGTTTGTTTCTGCATGGATAAACATCTCTCCATTTGGATGCACTTGCATAAAATGAGTAACTCAACATCCTGCCCTTTCCACCTAGTGTAAATTTTCTTTTTGTATTGATTGTTGTCCAGGACAGTTGTTATGTGAACCTTCAGCTGCCAGATTTAAAATGTTAGAACTTTCTAACAAGTTTGCCAAATTTGAATTTTAATACAGGAGTTGGTCTCTGGGGCTCCTGACTGAACAAAGGGTCTGGCTGTATAGTTTGCCAGTACAATGTTCTGAGCAAGGGAAGGTTTTCAGTGCTTAATGAACACAAATTGTATCAGGTGATGTAATAATCCTTCAAGGATTTCAAATTTTTTAGCAAGATGAGTAAGAGCTTATCGCTTCCGTAGTTCAAATCTCTCTAAACATCTGATTTCCCTGTTCTAGACATAGAAATTAGAGCTATGGTAGTGCCCTTCAGACTGAAATGAGAGCAGCTATTTACACTGAATAGGTCAAGACTGGCTGCTTTCATGGGGAATATTGATCCTATCCTGAAGGAGACTATTAACTCCATAGCAGAATTGGTAGACTTTGCTCCGAAACTCACACTAGGAATTGTACACTGATACAAAGAGTGCCTTTCTATCCTGGCCCTTTCAGCAAGGGTTGGACATGGCATCAAGTGTCAGTTTAATTAAAGAATTCAGTTAACACTTAGAGAAGTTAAAATCTGTACAGCATGATTTAGCAGTAATGGGCAGCTAATACTGAACCTCATACTATTTATTGCTTTTGTATTTGCTGTCTTAACTGCATCAGAACTGCACACGGTACAGCCACAGCCTGGAAAAGGGCATTGGTTCCTTTTTTATCTTACTGCCACACTGCTGGGAATGAGTTCCACTTTGCCAGTGGAAAAAGCATATCTAGAATAAAATAGGTGCTGTCCTCAATGACTCCCATAACTCCTGCCCTTAGAGATGGTGATCTGTACTTACAATCAAACCTGAAATGTTGGTAGCAGGCTCAAAGAAAGCAATTGAAAGAATGGTTCAAACTACGACTAGGAGGTGTGTTTCTTACATTTCATGTTAGTAAGCAGTGTAACATACAGCACAGATAATTCTTGTTTTTAATGCTAAAGCAATAGTTATGAATGTGATGGGCTGAAGAAATGCCAAATGTACCACTTTTTTTTTTACTATTATTTTGGGGAAAAGGGATTAAGAGACACTGAGGAAAGGAATCTGTGTTATGTAAGAGCTGTAAGACAAGCTAAGCGTCACTGAAAGCAGATCTGAGTATCTGTAAGCACAAGCTGGCAAACATTACCTGAAGCTTTTAGTAGACTTTTGCTTGGCCAGTGTCTTTCTGTGAAAATCCTTGTATGGCAACACTAATTTCATAGCACAAGTTTTCTGGTGTATGTCTGTTTACCTACATGTCAGCTGCAAGCAGAGAAATTGCACAAATCCACACTGGTGTCATGGTATGAGATTTAGTTCACATTTTTCTTTGCAATGTAAATAAGAAACTCTTTAGTATTGGACTGAGTTTCCAAAACTGGGAAGTGATTTGAGGGGCTTCAGTTTCAGGGAAGCATTGAACCTCTTCACTCTTAAAAATCAGTTTTCCTTTAATTCCAGTTGTGTCTTTTCAAATGTAAAGTATCAGAGTGAACCTTCCTTTAAAGAGCAGCTAATGACTTCAGCACATTTAATTTGGGTCAAGTGAACTGCTTATGTGCAGTTTTAAAATGGTGATTGTTTAGCCTCTGACTCCTGCACCCACATGATCAGTTTAGACATCAGGGCATAACTGATATTAAACTGGGAAATCATTTAAAGCAAACAAGAAAAGCCTTGTCTCTACAGTGGCATAATTTCCTATGAGGTATTAAGGAAAATGGCTTTATGTAAGGAAGGGCATTTCTGTCATTTATCACAGAAGAGTAAAGCAAAAGTTAATTGGTTTTTTTATAATGTCACAGAAAAAATACTTTTTCTATTTACATATCTAACCATTAAGAATGTTGCGAAGTGTTACAAATAAATTACTGTAAATCCATTTTTAAACTTTCATTTTCTCCAAAGTGCCATGATACTAACTGTTATTTTTCCTTGTTAAGCATACAGCAACTGTCATAAATATTCAGAAGGGACATTGGGTGTAAACAGTCCAGTGCAGTAGGTTTTGTTTTTTGGAGAACGTGTCTGTATCAGAAGCATGATGTATTTATGTGGAGTAACCTCCTTTTTGTATGCGAGTTGGATTCCTATGGGTGCTCTGCTAGTTAATATTGTCACTACTATTTTCCTTTTTCATATGGAATATGGTCTTGAGCATTGTTGTGTAATCATTCCCTTTATTTGTGCACACTTTTTACTTTAAATAAAACATTTCTATTAGACCTCTGTGTGTTAAAATCTCAGAGAAATACGGTGAAATGTTGGTCTTTTCTTGGGGTCATCATCTGACCCTTTTTAACTATCCACATCCCATGGGAGCCTTGTTCTAATCTTTTCATTTCTTGTAGAAAATTGCACTGGGATAGGCCACAGCAACCCAAGAAATGCCTTTCTCACCCTGCATTTACCAAACGTGTCTGAGAATGCAGGTTCTGCTCCAGCATCATTCCTCAGCCTCATGCTCATCTTGTCCTTTGGAAAAATACCATCCTTGCAGGTTCTGGTTTTCCTTCCACCACCACTGATGAGACAAAAGCATGAGGCATCAGTCCTTTGCACAGAGACAGAAATCTTCAAGGAAAATACAAAATGCTGCTTTAGCCTGCTCGTCCAAGGGCCTCTTTCTACATGGAACTCGTACAATGTCATCTCAGCTGCCAGAGCTGGGATTTGGAGTTCACAGCAAAGCTCTCTCTCGTCTGCTGCACTTACTTCTGCATGATTTATTTCTTTGTTTCTTCAACTCCTCCCCTGCATTCTCAGATTTCTGACACAGAGGGTGATGGCACTTAGCTCATACCCTGCCACAGATGCAGTGGTTTAATATCTGTATTTCAGTATGTTTTTTAGAAGAGATTTAGTCTGGCCTGTTAGCAGGGCTGTGTGTCGGCAGTGCTGGCGAGCGCTGCAGATGGCTGCATATCTTCCATGCTTAACCTCCCCCCACGCACGCTCCCTGTTTCTGTGCAGTTGGGTGCCCAGCTGCTCTCGCCTCAGTCTGAGCAATTGTTTACACTGAGGCACTCTATGAAGGAAGCTAATAGCTTGGGTAATCTATATATACACTTGATAAGTGCTAAGCAAGCCTCTTCACTTCAGCATGGGTGCTGTAAGGTGTTTAAGTAACAGAGGTATCTGAAACTGGCCACAGAATAATGGTGTTTCTCTGGGAGGAGAGAAGGTAGGGATTGGAGCCCCGTTGAGAAAGAGCAGATTTTGCCATATCCTGCATTTTTTTTGCAGAGTTGCCCATGGGTTTATGATTTTTTTTTCTGCTTATGATAAAGGGATCTGGACTGCATACTTGAAAGGTGGACTCTTACCATTTAATCAGCAATAATTAAAGGTAGAACACCATCTACATCCTGGGTCTGTGCAGCTTTTTCAGGTATAAATAGAACCAGGAATCTTTTGTGTCCACATTTGACTTCTAAGCATGAGCAAAGTGTCTGGGCTTATACCCCCCTTACACCAGAGGAATAGTTCAAGTTCTTCAGGGGCTGAAGTGTTTTGTGCACTGTCCCCTCTCTGACTTGTCCTGTAAGATGTGGTGTCTGCCAAAATCTATCAACATTTTGTTCTTAAAACCCAACCTGTAGTAGGGTATCTATTTCACAAGAGTGAAACCTCCTATGACAGATTAGCTAACAGTCTGAACTGTTACAATTTACTATTACACATTGTTATCAAAGTGATTTTTTTTCTTTAAAAAGCACAATGTAAGCTCATCAGAGAAGGAAATGCACTGTCTTTGTTCAGTTAAACTGTACTCTCCAGGGTACAGTTCATAGTTAAATTGTGTATCTTCAGGGACTGTGTATCGGGGAAGTTTGTGAGCTTCCCCAGAGCCTCAGCACTTCTTGAAAATTCAGGCACTTTATTAATCAAAGCAAGATTCCTCCTGTGCTATTAATGCACTTTATTACCGCTTGCAAAGGTCTGTAACTCAGGTTTTAGCTGCACAGTGTCTTCAGAACAGCTTTTCACAGTCCACAGCAGAAGTTGTAGGCAGAGTTAACATCTTTTTTTAGACAATCCTCTACCTACAAACTTTGTCTTCCATTGCCTGATTATTGTAGCTCTATAGCAACACTATCATTACAGCACAATAGTTACCAGAATTTGCAACCTGAAATGGAACATTTCTGCAGCAGAACCTGAAAAAACCCCCAACAAATTAAACAATGCCACTGTGTCCTGAGCTTCCATGACATCAGTAGGTCTAATAAAAGATGGAATATCTGCCTACATATGTTGTCTTCCTCACAGACATCGATCAGTCCAGCTCTGATGTTAGACTCCTTGCATTTTCTTCAGTAAATTCAAAAGGGATTATGACATAGTGCGTTTCACTGATTGGTACTTGAGGAGATTTTTTTTTTTTTAATCAGGTCCTGAGGTCCAAGAGGGTGAAGCAGACAGGAATGTCTAGAATGTCTAGACAATTCCTTCACAGGTCCATGTCTTTCAGAATTAACTCCAAAAGCTGGTGGATTCAGAAATCTTGTTTTACTCTGCCATATTGTTGTGGCTTTTAAGCAGACCTTTGTATCTGCTCAATAAATAAGTACTGGGTGTTAGTAGTCTTCACAAATGTGTTTGCTTTTCTGTAAATTCCTGATGGTTTGGGTTGGAAGGAACCTTAAAGATCACTCAGATCCAAAGATACTGTAGCTATTGTTGCAGGTATCGCAATTTATGTGATGGTTTAAGTGCGAGTTAAGTGGCGACTCGTGAAGCAGCTTTGCAGTGATGCTCAAGGGTCTCCATCAGCGAGCCCGGCCAGCCCAGAGGAAACCTGATCGTATCAAAGGTGCGAAGTCAAGGATTAAAGAGCACCAAACACCCCTCTCAGCTGATCAGCAGCGAGGCAGATTTTGTGGCTGTGCCATAATCCTCCTGGGACGGCTTTAGGGAACAGCGCGGAGGGGATCTCGCCGGCCGCGGGCAGCGCTGGCCGGTGCTAAGCGGTGCCTGGTGGTTGTACAACTGCCCCATTTTCATGTGCTGTGCTTTTGTACTCGCATCAAAATATGTAACTGTGCGGGATGAAAGGAAACGGCAAATTGGATTGTGCCGTAATCCCAGCTGAAGCGCTATCTTCACAAAGATGTAAACTGAAAAGCTTTGGGCTTCTTGCAGGCAGAAGAAACTTGTAATACATGAACGAGTTGTACAGCGACTAAGCTGTCCCTGAAGAGCATCTTCCCCGCCTCTCCGCGGTTTGATCATTACGCTTCCTAAAACATCTCCTGCGCTTCAGCATCTCCTACGAGCCCGTGGCCGGAGGGAGCGGTCAGTCACACTGCTTCGGGGACAGACACCATCACAGTCACCCGCCTTCGCCACGTCTCCCCGTCCCCAGCAGTGGGGTGGCAGAGCACAGCCCTCCCTTGTGGGGACAGTCCTCGCTGGGGGACAGTCACTGCGAGACCCTTGCTGAGAGACCCTCTTTGAGGGACGGTCACTCAAGGACTCTGACTGGGGGACCATCCTTGAGCGACCTTCTTTGAGGGACAGTCACTGAGGCACCTTCTTTGAGGGAGCTTCGCTGGGGGACAGTCACTACGGGACAGTCACGGAGAGCCCCTCGCTGGCGGCCTCTGCCCGCCGCCGCCGCCGCGCCTCAGGGGAGCGGCACGCCCGAC
>VZRS01012040.1:580213-645055 GCA_013398055.1 Ifrita kowaldi | reverse complement strand
GGGCGTGCACGCCGGCAGAGCCGCTCCGGACCGCCCCCTCCCCCGCCGGTATCGCCCATCGGTCGGGGGCTTGTCCTGATGTTCCGCGAGTTACTGGGAAACGCACCCTGCCTCTGGCAGGGAATCTCAGAATGGTTTGGGTTGGAAGGGGCCTTAAAGCTCATCTCCTTCCAACCCCCCTGTCATGGGCAGGGACACCTTCCACTAGACCAGGTTGCTCCAAGCCCCGTCCAACCTGGCCTTGAACACTTCCAGGGATGGGGCAGACACAGCTTCTCTCCGTAACCTGTGCCAGTACCTCACTGCTCTCACAGAGAGTAATTTCTTCCTTGTATGAAATCTAAACCTTCCCTCTCTCAGTTTAAAGCCATTCCCCCTTGTCCTGTCACTCCATGCCCATGTCAAAAGTCCCTTTCCAGCTCCCCTGAAGCCCCTTTAGGTACAGAGCAAACTCTGGGATTGCTTGTGATCGGCCTCTCTCTCTTTCACAGGTTATCAGGAAGGACTGGCAGAACTCTGTGCAGGCACACGGCATGAATTCAGCCCATGGCCTGGATCTCACCTCTATTACTAATAACTCGGGCTGGGAAAATTCTGACACACTCCAGTGACATCTGGGCGAAAGGTGACTCTCTAGGGACGTTTAGTTTTTGCCGTCGATCTGGATCAGCCTTTAATTTGAGGATTTATTTGTGAACTGCCATAGTAGCTGTCACAGTGGTGGTGAAATCACAAAGCTGGCAGCACAATAAAGCAAGCCCTTAAGATTGTGTTTGATCTCTGGGAGCTGAAAGTGCTGAATAAAATTTTCACACAACTTAAACTACGTTTTGGATCAGTTGCGTTAAGATTGACATTCTTCGAACTGAGCCCATTTTTCTATTTTAATATTTAAATAGAGACTTATTTGAAAAGACAGTATATTTTTTAAAGGAAAAAAAATGATTGAGGATGAACATGCATCAGCGCATTGTTTTTTACTAAATTGCTGGACAAGACTGCTGTGTAAAATAGTGGGTAGGGTATGAACAAAACCTTTTGTATACATATTGCAGTGGGGTTTTTATATTACAAAATTGAACAAATAGCTAAGAAGATTGTGTAACCTCTCCATTAGTAATTTTACGGTATTACATGCAAAATGGGTTACAGTTTTTACTGTTGGATGCTGAAGAAGTAATGTTTCAGTGAAAGGAGTGTGCAGCTTAGTGTACCTGAGGTAATCTAAGATCACATGAAACTATTTTTTATATGAACAAGCAAGAAAATGCACATTCAGGACTGACTTAATTCAAGTTCTAGTGTTTAGCAATGGAAAGCCCACAGATAAACTTCCCTCTAGGTCTGGTTTCAGACCAAAAAAGGAGCAGGATCCGAGAGGATGGCAGTCCTCCATTGAAAAAAGCAATGACAGAAATGCATGTAAATAACAAAGTACAGGTCGTAATAAATAAATTGCCAACAATAAAGAAGGAAAACTTGGACGACTATGACGAAACTCCAGTGGAGGCTGATGGGGAAACGGCCAAGCCAAACAGTGCTTCAGTATCTGAGCCTTTGAGTTTAAATCCAGGTTTGAAACACACGTTGGCACAGTTCCACCTAAGCAGCCAGAGTTCACTGGGTGGACCCGCAGCTTTTTCAGCTCGGTATTCCCAGGAAAGTATGTCACCCACTGTCTTCCTGCCTCTCCCATCACCACAAATACTCTCTGGTCCGCTGCTCATCCCTCCAGACAGCTCCACGGAACTCACCCAGACCCTGCTGGAGGGGGAATCCATCTCTTGTTTTAAAGTCGGAGGAGAAAAAAGACTTTGCCTGCCTCAAGTGTTGAATTCGGTTCTCCGAGACTTTTCCTTGCAGCAGATCAACACGGTGTGTGATGAACTCTATATCTACTGCTCAAGGTGCACTTCTGACCAGCTTCACATTCTGAAGGTTTTGGGAATTCTTCCGTTCAACGCTCCGTCCTGTGGGCTCATTACGCTGACAGATGCTCAGAGACTATGCAATGCTTTACTGCGCCCTCGCACTTTCCCCCAAAGTGGCAGCTTCCTCCCTGGTAAGAACACCTTGGCCCAGCTGAAAGAGACTGGCAGTGCCTTTGAAGTAGAGCATGAATGCCTGGGCAAGTGCCAGGGGTTGTTTGCACCTCAGTTCTACCTTGCCCCGGATGACCCGTGTATCCAGTGCTTGGAATGCTATGGGATGTTCTCGCCCCAGACCTTCGTGATGCATTCACACAGATCCCCAGACAAGAGGACCTGCCACTGGGGGTTTGAGTCGGCCAAGTGGCACTGCTACCTGCACATTAACCAAAAATACCTGGGCACATCAGAGGAGAGAGAGTTGAAGCATCTCTTGGAGGAAATGAAGGAGAAATTCAGCGAGAAAAATCAGAAAAGAACTCGGTCCAAAGTAAGTTCACCTGGTGGTGTGAAACTCCCAGATCTCTTTCTGCTCACACGTAAATACTTGTTTTAGAAGCGCATTACTTGGCTTTTCTAAGTGGGAATACTTGTCACATCAAGCCTAAGTTAAATTTGTGAGAGAGCTTCACCATGGAAATAACATTTCTCATTAAAAGGGGTGGCAATTTCTTTCCTCTTTGGGCTGCAAGTAACCATTCAAGCTGGCTTGGCTCAGTTGGTTCTTGTTCTGTCCTATGGTATACAGACTCTGGAAAATTCAGGCTGTTGTGGAAATTTTCATTCTCCCATTTGACCTTTGAGTAAGTTTATGCGGTGTGTGCTGCAGCAGCTGAGCAAAGCAGAAAGGAGCTTGAAAATCAAGTATTACAAATGAATTCTTTATTTGTTATTCATACTCCAGCATGCACATTGTGGGCTGGATGGCAACCTGGCTTGCTGGCCACCCATCTCATGACTTATGTGCAGGGTAATGGTGCTTTGCTAAATGGCTATTTAGAAGCCCAAAGTCTGCTTGTTCAGCAAGAGCTTTCTGTTTAAACCACTTGTGCAGTGAAATATGCCAAAAAGAGGGGGTTTTAAGCAGCCCAAGTAATGAGCTGTAGGCCGGTATCTTGACAATAGTTAATAATAGACATCTTATTTTTTCCTAAAATACTGCTGCAAGTCTGTGCTGTGGTTCCAAAATACAGAGCTTTTTTGTCCCTTGGAGAGCTTCTACTTTAAATAATAGGACAAGCAGCAGAGAAACATTAATATGATAGATATTCCCATTCATAGAAAGCACAGTTTCGGGGTATAATTTAAACTTTAAGAGGTTTTTAATGGTTTCTGCCCCACGACTGTTTCTTTTCAGTGTATTCGGTGTTCCTGTGTCTGTTTGATGGTTGCTGGTTTGGTGATAAATCCATGTTGCCTGTTGGATGTTTTGTGGTGGATTTCAAAATAGCAGCAAGAGCAGCGCAGATGGTTGAGCCCAAAAAGGGGTGCTATAAGCTGACACCTTTCAGCACAAATTTCTGAAAAGTTGGTGTTGCAGGAAGGCTGACTGTAGTAACAGGTATTGTTACAGTGGTGCCAGTCTGCAGGAAGAGATTTTAACAGCAGATTCCCATGGAAGTCTGCAGTATGGCATGCTTCCACATGCTGAATTATTCGAAGATGCAGTCTCCTAGCAAGGAGACTTTGCTTTTCAACTGATAAAGACATGTCGGTCTTTATTCTTGCAATACCAGTGTAGGAAATGAACTACAGCATGGTGGAGGCACCAGTGGAAATAGGCTTCCATATTCACACCTATAAATGCTGCTTCCCTTTCCACAGCAGCAGATTTCAGACAATGAGATCTTTCAGTTTCATGTGCAAAGATGAAAAAAACCCAGCTGAAATTAACAGTGGCAGTAATTTGGACTGGACTGGTGCAAATGAAAAACTTTCTGCAGTCTTCCATTGCAGACCTGTGTAGCTCTTTCTTACAAAGCAGCATATGAAGAGTGAGAAGCTGTGAAAACCTGAACAAAATACAGTGGTGGGGGAGGTTTTGGGGTTTTTTTCCATCTTGTGGATATTCATCTGGGAAGTACAAAAGATTACAAGAGGATAAGAGGGTAGTTTCCCTTCCCTTGTCCTGGGGAAGCTTAGGCTGCTTCAGTTGTCTTTTCATAAAATTACAGAATGGTTTGGGTTAGAAGGGACCTTAAAGATCACCTCATTCCACCTTCAGCCCTGGGCAGGGACACCTTCCACTGGACCAGATTGCTCACAGCTCCATCTGACCTGACCTTGAGCACCTTCAGGGATGGAGCAGCCACAGCTTCTTTTCCTCATTTCAGTGTTGTGGGAGAGGTATCAGGTGCAACACGTAGACATCCCCTTTCCTTACTCTCCTAGGGGAATTTATTTGCAGGATGTTCCATTTGCTGTTCTCTCACCTCCTCAGCACCTTTGCTGAGTCAGTCCTCAGAAGTGCTGACACATCTTTGTGGTTATCTTGGAGGGTCCAGGAAGAACAGTTGCCCTTGGCTAGGTCTTTCCCCATCTAGTAATAATGAATTACTTAAGTCCCATAGTGTTGGAGCATCCTAGTTCCCATGCCTTGTCTTTCTCCTTAGCATTCCACTCTGAGTTTATTCACCTCACAGTGCAAATACATTTTTGTTTCAATATTTTAAGAACAAAGTGCTCTTGAGATTAATTCCTTTCTGTTCTTTGTGCTACTGAGAGAGCTGTAAGCTGTGTGCTTGATTGTCATAATTTTCTGTGGAGTTCTAGACTGCAGTGCAACATCCACCTGCTCTTCATGGAACAGCTGTCACCGAGTCTCTGCTGATTCCTGCGCTGACAGATCCTTGTTCCCTTTGACTTTGCGACAGTTTCTCATCATCTCTGCACTAAAACTTTGTCTTGCTTCTCAGACTGATTCCTTCAGCTGGTCACAGTGTGTGGGGGAAAGCTCACAGCGTGGGGGGTTAACGTTTCTTCTGAGGGTTTTATAAATTCAGTCTCTGCTAAAGCTGCTGGCTTAATGATTACACTGAAACTGTTACTTACCTATGTATTTTTTCCTTAAAGAGCAGCTTTGTCCAGCTTGCTTAGAAGGAAAAATAAGGCATTTTTCATGTAAATCTTTTAAACAGAGTAGAAGTAATTCAATACAACTTGTGTTTAGAGAATTATTTAAGAGCATCTAAAATAAACTAATTGTTGGGTAATGAAATACACACATATATATATATTTGGAAGTAGATGCCTTGTTTCATTTACCTGGATGGTGAGGGAAGAATCCTGTTAGAAAAAGACTTCATGTTTATTTATAGTAACATTTCATTCTCTTTCCTAAGTAAAAATTTGATTGCAAAATTGCAAAAATTCATTTGCAAGATGCACACTAATAGGTAGACAATAAATTCGGTTTCCATTTGCAATAGGTAAAAAAAAAAGCAAAAATCTGACCTAGTAATTTGAAAATAGAGATGACCTGATAATTTCACATGTAAATCTGTAAGCACATGTTAAAATGTGAGTCCTCAAATATGGACAAATGTGGTCTGAAGCTAAAATCAGATCACTGCATACTAGCTGCAGTATAAGTAGATTATCTGTGATTATTTAAATTATTAGAATGATCTGAGTAAGTAGAAAAAACTTGACAAGTGTCAGGATGAGGCAGTTTTTCTAGAGATTATTCAAATCTTTATTATTTAAAGCCTTCTTACAAATTTACAACTCCAGAGCTTCTCTTCCTTGTGCCCTCCCTCCCTTTCCGTCTGTGTTGGAAGTGATTTGAGGAACTGTAGGGGTGGAGTTAAATTTCAGTTTCATTGTGAGAGCTGAGTTTCGTGGGCTGGAAGTTTTGGTCAGAGTGGGGTAGGTGGGGTTTGGTGCCTGCCAGGGTCGGGTGGTGTTGGATTGTGCAGACCATGGCACAGGTCACACCGGTGTCACTGGGGGTCTCTGACTGCCAGCAATGAAGTTCTCTAGGAGTTTATTCCAGGGTGTGGAAATGTAAACTTTTCTGGTAATATAGCACATAAGAAGTTGTGAAGATATTAGAACACTACATGGAGATTTCAGTACAGGACTGTTTAATTTTTTTAGCTTTATAGGCTGTTTTTTAATTGAGGCACTGGGTCTGGCTGGAATGGTGTTGGCTTTCTTTGTAGCAGCCTGTATGATGCTGTGCTTTGGATTTGTGGCTAAAACTGTGGGTAACACACCAATGTTCTGGCTATTGCAGTAAAATCTGGGATTTTTGAGGAGGAGAAAGAGGGTTTGACATCCAAGGTGGAGGTTGTTTGGAGGCTGGCTGGGCAGTTGTCTGAGGAGGGACTGAGCCATGTCCTTTGCTTCGCTTGTATTTTTCTCTTTCCTTCACCTCTTAAACCAACTTTATCCTGGAGCTTTCTTGCTCTTGTCCCTTCAATCCCCTGGGGATGGTGCTGAGGGAGCAGCTCTGTGGGTCCTTGGCAGCTGCCTGGGGTCAGCCAACCACACCCTACCCAAAACCCCACATCCCAAGGTTGTTCTAATACAGTGAAATTATGAATCAATTTCTTGGCTATGAGACTATTGCAAATATGTGATGAGACACCTTTCACTTGAAATAAGGAGCAACTTTGGAGGGGAGCACAAAATACCACCAGGAATTTTGAATAAAGACTAATTACAAAAATATTTCTTAAGACACACATAACAAGAATTGCTTTCCAAATGCAAAATACACAGAAGTTTTTATGATTGTATATTCTGATGCACCTAAGTTAATTTTGTTTGCCACTGCAAAGGGAATGGCATTGTCATGTTACAGGGAGCAGCTTTGACTGCTTCTGTAATAAAAATTTGTGATGACTAAAGAAAGTTCTGTCCCTGGAACACCAGCACACTGTTCCATTTAATTTTGAAATAAAGTATCTAGCAGGTGCTTACTTTATATAGATACGTTATTACAAAAGGCTCCTACAACCTTTTGGGAATTCTAGTTCCTGCTTTCCATTTCTCCCAAGCTTGTTTAGCAGAGTTCTGGAAACTCAGCAGAGCTTTTAGATAGGTCTGTAAAGAGATTTTCTTTTGCTTTCATTGCTATTTCGCCCGCAATGGTAAATTTGAGATCAAAGAAAATTCTGTGGCTTGTGTCACCCTGCATCTCTGGCAGACACCCCATTTTCCAGTACCCCAGTTTCTCTGCTGTGGCTGTATTAATGGTGTCAATGCCATTTCTGTGAGGAGTGTTTATGAAAATGTAAATAACCTGTATCCATGTTTCAATTACCAATTTATTTTCTTTCCTTTAGGCAGAGCCACAGCAGAACCTGGAATTATCACAGTGGTATCCAGTTATAAAGCAAGAAGCAGAAACTGATCCTCAACCACCTTCCTTTTTCCATCCCAGGTAACTGAGTTTCCTATGTAGAGCTATAAGCACTGTCAAGTATTTAAATACTTTTGGCTATTTAGGGATAATTCAAACTGAAAAAAATGTATTTGCAACCTGAACTGTTAGGAAAACTCTTAAGGTATCACACAGGAGTGATTTAACCCTAAATTTTTATGCATTTCTTAGTGTAAATACTAATGAACTGCTTATGAGTGGTTTTTTTGGGATAGGACTCAAGCTGTGACCTGTGGGTGTTCTTCTGCAGGCAATACAATTGAAATGGAATTAAAATTTCCCCTTTCTTACTAGAAATGACAGAGGTAATTTTTGATCTCTGATACTGTAATACAATGCATGCATGTGGAAAGCTGCACAGGGCCTACTTACCATGAGGACAACTTAATTTCCTTCCAGAAAAGACTTCCAAGAGGTATTTGAAGACTTTCTTCCACAGTGGAACAAGGGCTGCAGCTGAATTGTCTGCTGACTGGTTTCCTGGTTTTAGAAACCAAGTGCATTTCTTTGACTTCTTACCCAGTTTGTCAACTGCATCAGCAAGGGAAACAGTTTTTCTTGATGTTCCTCTTGCCCTCAGCCCTTGTGGTTACACAGGTCCCGAATTTGGGTCAGAGCAGCCCCTTTTTGGTGCACACACATCACACTGGTTCCCACGCAAACAAGGGAGTGGAGGAACTTCTGTGATGGGCCCTCATGTTGTGTTTCTGCTGGTGCTTTCTGCCAGAACCAGGAGAAAGGGAAGTGTTGAAGGCAGCAATTGAACTCCAGTGGCACTGGTGATCCTGGCACTGACCTGAACACACCTGGAGCTCTCTTCCCTCTCTATTAGGCTGAGTGGTGAGGTTAGGGTGGGACACAGGGAATGTTTGGAAAATCCACTTGTTTGATAGCCTCAAAACCTTATCTAGATAGTCTGCTCACTAAAGATGAAGTGGGTCATTAGGCTTTCCTTTTGCATAGAAAAAATTTTTAAAGGACATGCTTATTTTTCATTGATGCTTTCACAGTTTGAACTCGTGTAAAATTAAACTTACTGCTCTCAACCAGCCATCATTTATTATGTCTTACCTTTCACTATGAATTTTACTCTTCTGCTCTTTCAGTTACTACCTTTATATGTGTGATAAAGTGGTTGCCCCGAATGTATCTCTTGCATCTCAATATAAGGATGTTGCAAAAACAGTAGTAAAAGCTTCAGAAGTTAATAAATCCTCACCTGGGCAGTCAGAGAAGAAGCTCAGTAGTGGAAAGCACAAAAAAGCTGCCTCCTATCCAGAGCTTTCTCTTGAAGAACAGGAAAAAATTGACTTGAAAACTGGTGTGGAGCAGCCACATAAACGTTTAGGTGAGTAGTGAAAAAAAATGTTAAAGTCTTTGAGTTTTATACCACAGAATTTTGGAAAGCTTAACACTGAGCTAGAATTTTGTGATGTCACTTCAGATGTCCAAAAATTCCTTTCACCTTTATGTAATCTCAGTTTTCTTTGCATTTTTTTCACTCTGGAAGCTGAACTTTCTGTGGTTATTGTTCTCTGTTCTTTTCTGTGTAGATCCTCCTGTGTCAGCTTGTTCTGCGAGAGGTGGAAAATCTGAGCGTGTTTCTTCCAAAATCACCAGAGACTCTGGCCGTGGTGAGGGAGGTGCTGATGCACGAACCTTGTCCCCCACCCTCATGAAAGACATCAGCTGTGAGGATGACAAGGGAAGGATCATGGAAGAAGTAATGAAAACCTACATCAAGCAGCAGGAGAAACTAAACACGATTTTGCGGAGGAAGCAGCAGCTCCAAATGGTACAGTGGCAGCTGAGTGCATTTCCCCTTGGACAGCAGGGAGCTGCTGTGGGCTTGCTGGCTCCACAGTCAACATCACAGATTGCATTCATTTAGAAACACCAAAGCACACAGACCATTTTTCCCTCAGCTTAAATCCAGACACCAAATCTTCAATATCCCTTATGCTCGTGAGTTTTGAGCCCACTAATAGTTGGTGTCTCTTCAGTTTGCAGCTGCCAGGTCCAAGCAGCTCCTGCTTTTGCTATATCCTCTGAAATTTCTAAGTTTTCAGGTTTTTAAAGATGCTGATATCAGTATTCTAGCAATGGTCTTATCCCTGCCCTGTAGAAAAAAGAACACCACCTTCCTATTCCCATTTGCAAAGCCTTGCTTTTAGGGATCTTATTTTTAGTCTTTTCTTTAATAATGGATGATTTTAGAGGCTGGCGTTCATTTGTGACATTTCTGTTGTCTGAATTCAGTTAAATACTGTCTTTGCTTCTTGCATTCGTGGAACTGACCTAGTATTTTAATTTATTTTATTTTATTTTAAGTGTTAATCTCAGAATCTAGGAGCTCAGGTAGGGCCCTAGAGCTGCTATTTTAAAATTGTTCTGCTATTGGAGGTAAAGCTTGTAGATAAGTTTAAAAAACTTACGAGTTTAAAAATATAAAAATGTCAGTGGACAAAGCAATCAAACACTTTATTTTGTTTCTTGATGCTACACTTCTTGCATCTTCAGAGTATATTTTAGTGAATCAGTGCTGTTGCTTCCCGAGGTTCACTGCTGGAAGTGCAAATTTGTTTCTGGAAGCTCCATGTACTTGGAAGTTTAGGTAATTTCTTAGAAATTAGATGCATGTTACAGAATTCCAGGCTGTCATTGATAAGTAGATAAATACCATTATCAGGCTGTTGTTATTGGTAGTTACAAATGGTCTTTTTGGCCTCACTGGTTCCAGATATACTTTTAAATTCAGGGTTTTTTACTTTTCTGGTGTTAGAAGGAAGGAGTATGTGATCTTGATCTTTCTTTACAGGAAGTGGAAATGTTAAGCAACTCTAAAGCTATGAAGGAACTGACTGAAGAGCAGCAGAATTTACAAAAAGAACTCGAATGTTTGCAAGCAGAGCATGCACAAAGAATGGAAGAATTTTATTTTGAGCAGAGAGACTTGGAGAAGAAACTGGACCAAGTGATGAAGCAAAAATGTAGCTGTGACTCCAATTTGGAAAAAGACAAAGAAGCTGAATATGCAGCACAGGTGAGAAGGGAGGGTTTATTTCAAACAAAACATATTTAGTGTAGCAGGAAATCGTGCAGTTGTTGTTCAGCCACCTTAAGGTTTCATTTTCTCTGTGTGTTCTGACACCACAGACAAATACCAAAATAGGTCAGTGACAGCAATATTTGTTTCCCTGTTCCTTGGTTGAAACTGAGGTAGAATGTAACTTACAGAAACATATGATGTTATTGATAAAATATTAAACTTAAACATGAGGTCTGCTACATCCTCATTTTAAAAAAATTCCATTTTTAATATATATGGGCTTGCCCATGATATGGACCTAAACATTATCATTATTTTGTGTACAAAAAAAACCTCCAAACCTCTGAACCATCTTTTTTGTCACATTAGCAGCATACCTTGCTGCTCTTGCTGTTCCTTGGTGGTAGAACCTTCTGCACTCTCTGATGAGCCCCTTCTGGGCTCTACCAAAGCATTTGGCCAAGAGTTTTCTTGGAAATGAAAATCATATTAGTGTCTCTCATTCTTGCCTCTTGGATTCATATGTCAAAACCTATGGAGCTATTTTTCCCTCTCACTTTCCTTTTAGCTTTTACTATTGCTTCTTTATGTTGGAGATTATTCCAATGGGAAAAAGTAAAGTTATTGCCAAAGGGAACCTTGGAATGCCCCTTTTAAAAGTCAGCTGCAGTTACAATGACATTTTTTATTTTGCACCATATCACAGAAAACTAGTCTTAACAGACTCATTTTTAAAGTGAACAAAATCCAAAACTTGAGCTCAGTAAAGCTCTGTGGTCCTTTGTTCACACCTGTGTATATTTCCTGTTCTTACTGACTCAAACTGAGAAACAGGCAGTACTTGAGAGACAGGTTTTGGTATTTTTGGTGAGTGGGGCAGAGACTCGCATCGTAAATCCTTCTCATGAATTTAATTTCATGACATCCCACTCCACTGATTCCTGGCCTTTGCTGCCAGAAATAATCCTCTCTGACTAAGGCCTGATTTACTAAACATCTGGTACAAGCCCTATTACTGCAAGTAACAACGTGTTCTAATTTATGGAGATCATCATGTATAGCACGTTTTATAGGGCTTGTGCAGCTTACTTCTTTTGGAGGGTGAAAACTGTGGATTGTTCCCCAAGGAGACTGGTTGTGTGTTTCTTTTGAAGTTAGACTCTGAAAACTAAATACATTCCTTGTGTAAAAGTTTACTCTGTTGTTACCTCTGTGGTAGATCTGTTCACAACATACAATTTGAACCTTTTTTTCCATTTATCACATCTTGCAGTAGATTCTGGTTCCAAGAAGCACCAGAGTTAAACAGGGGTCTTGGGAGCAGGGAACTTCCCCAAGCTGTGTATACAGCATTTTAAAAAAGCCTTAATCTGATGTGTTCTTGAAGCAGTTGCCTTTTCTGTCTGAGAACTGTGGACTGGGAGGAGATCTCCTTGTGCATTAAACAGGATTAATAATTTGATATTTGCAACTTGCTTAAAAGGCTCTTCTCCTTTCTAGGCCTGTCTGAAGATGCACTGTCTTCTCCCCCTTTTTCACTTCTTTATTGAAATGGTTGCTTCACCCTGTCAATCACAGTAGGGCAGAATAACCAGTACTGGAGCCTTTCCTTAGAGCTGGAAATCAAAACTGAGCCAGAGCATGCTGCAGCATGCAGGCAGTGGGCACTCTTGCACTGCAGCACTTTGCTGCAGCACTTGTGCAGTCAGGACTTGCATTAACAGCCTGTCGCTGCCCAAGAACTGCTGAGGTATTTCTGGTTCTAGAACTGGAGATGAAATGTGGTGTTTCTCTAGAATCAGCACAGCCATTCCTTTGCCCAGTACATTCTGTAGCAGTTGGTGAACACCAGTAATACCCTGTATGTTCCTGCTCTTTCATTCTCATGAGCTGTCTTCCTAATTTTCAGTGAGATGGATGCTTAGTGATGGTATACAGCAGGTAAATACCTATCATTATAAAGGCAGATGGATTTTTTTAGATGGAGTGAGGTGTTTTGGTAAGAAATGACCCCATAAATCCAGGGGAGAGAAGATAACTGGTGTCCACTCTCCTCCCTGTTTTAATTGCTGGTAGTATACTATAAGCAACTATAAGCAATAAGCAACTTTTTCTCATCTTTGAGAAGATGTTTCCAGATGTCACTGTAAATAATTTTGGTGACATTCTAGCAAGTTTGTAGCTTGCTGTATTCCAAAGAGGAAAAGAATACCTAATTTCTGTGTTTAAACACAAACTATTTCAAAAAAACTTTTGTGTGGACTCAGGTTTATATTTGAACGCAGACACACACAGATGGTTATGTTCCAGATTTTCTGAATGTTTCATTTATACTAAAGAGTATCAGAAAACAGCGTTGGTGGTTTTGTTTCTTCTAGAAATGCATTCAGGCTTTGAAATAAAGAAGTAATATTTTGTCAAGTAAGAGAAATGAACCTGGGAAATGAAAAAAATGCATTTATTCTGGGATTTGTGACACATCTGATGCAGACTTCATCACATCACGATCTTCTCAACAGATTCTGTGTTTTATTGGCAGTCTGGTGTGGTAGTTCATATAACTACAACTTACATGCATTTAAAAATTAGATTTTCTCATTTTTTAAAATCATAGTATGATGTTTATGCAACTTTGCACGTTGACATTGTGTAATAGGTAAGTGCATAATTCTTGATAACTGCATAATTCTGGTGGACTGAAATACTTGGATGCATGGAGTGGCCATCTGTGACCTCTTGATGTTTTAAATAAGTTTGCAAAAATTGACTGTTCCTCTCTGTCTGTCCTGTTTCCCAGCTGGCAGAGTTGAGGCAGAGGTTGGATCATGCAGAGGCAGATAGACAAGAGCTCCAGGATGAACTGAGACAGGAACGAGAGGCCCGGGAAAAGTTGGAGATGATGATAAAGGAATTGAAGCTACAGATCCTGAAATCTTCAAAAAATGGGAAAGGAAAATAGAAATTGGAAGAGGAAGCACAGCTGTGTCCTTCAAACAGGGTGTTTTGGTTTTAATGATTGTGAACAGTTTTTGTGTGCTGAGAAAAAGTGTTCTCTATGGGTTTCTATGTCCCAGACAGGTCCAGGTGAAGATATACATAGATATAAATAGAGATAGATAGACATTTTTAGATTTTCCTAACCAATGAAAATCTGCATTGATTTTTACTGGTGTTTTTCTCAAACAGTGAAAAATATGAAACTCTTGATTTAGAGTGACCAGTTTCTGTCTATTTCTAATGCAGTCTTAAGGACTCTACACCTTTTAACATTGTCTGTTAAAACATGTGTGGGTATCTTTATTTTGCTATCAATTGCACATCCAGTTATAAAAGTACATTAAAAACATCCTGAATTCTTCAAGGTCTAAAATAGTTTGGGCTTCAGTGAGAATTAAATGTTCTCAAACTGAGAAAAGTAAAGTAAAGGTAGCTTTTTGTCTGTAGGGCAGAGCTTAAAATTGCCACAATTGATTGATGATTGAGCATCAAAAGTGATTTACCAGCATGAGTTTTTCCCATAATTTCATTGTGTGAAGTCAGCTGATCTTTTCAGTGTTGTCTATTTAACAACTCATTATCAATCTAAGGGAGTGTTAGAGCCAGCACTTGCTTGCTCTGCTAGAACAAGAAAACATTAGAGTTGGTTTTTCTTTTGGGAATTAAAAAATTTGCAATTACAATGGAATCTTGGGAAGTTAAAAACTCACAAGTTCTCTTCTGTTTTTTTCTCTATAGTACGTGTGAAAGGAACATGAATAAAAGGCTTAAAGGTGGGGCTTTTCCTTCTAGAAACTGAGAAAGCTTGACTGAACTGTTTTTCAGATATTAATGCTTTCAAGAAAAATAATATTTATTAATTAAGGAATATGTGTTAATTTCTTTAGTACCCTAAGCCCCCACACTTTGAGCTTCTTGCCAACTTGTGGATTTTTCTTTCATTACATAGAACAGGCCTTAACTGACATTGTGATCATAGCTTAAAATGTAAAATTCTGAGATATGGCACTTTGAAAACTCATTTTGATAGTCTCTGTATTTGAATGACATGGTAGGGTTACCATGAATTAAGAAAATACAGCATGTTTGTTAAGCTATAACATTGGGAAATGTGTAATTGTACAGAATTACTGTTTTATGTATATATATAATGTTCAAGTACTTCTGAAGTCTGGTTCCTAGTGGGTTAAATGCATGGCTACAAAGTTGGATGAAGAAAAACTTCTTTGCACTTCTCTCCAAAAAGTTGGATACAGCTGGCAGATGTCAGCTGATCATGTCAGTGATAGGAATATTTTAGTAATTCCAGTATTTCACTACATAATTTTAACTTGTGCTCTTAGTTTCTGGTTTTGAGGTACTTAAGTTTAGTATTCTCTTAATAATTCAGTTAATTTTGGATGAAGCCACTAGTAAAATGCTATATTGATTTTTTTTTTCCCCTTAACTTGTAAAACTGAAAATTCTTGTTCTTTTTTGTTTCTCTGTTAGTGGTATAACAAGACTGAATATCACAGAGAAAGATAAAATTGCACGTCTTTAAACTGAATGAGAAATGAGGTGGTAAATGAAATGTCACAGAGTCATAGGATGATTTTTTTAATAACTGTACAATTTTGTTTATGAACTCTGTGTCGTATTTACACTGACAAGCAAAGCAGGTTAGATAAAAAAAAAAGAATTTTCCTTGTCAGTGTTGAGAATCATAGAATGGTTTGGGTTGGAAAGGATCTTAAAGATCATCTAGTTCCACCTCCTGCCAGAAAAGAAGACCAGGTTTATATTTTTCTCTTCTTCAGCTTCCATCTCCAAATTTTTGCTTAAAAAGAAAACCAACCAACCAACCAAACAAAAAAGCAAATTAAAAAGGAAGAGGCCTGTCTTTGCAGCTTGGTTTGGAGGGAAAGGTGCTGACTAAATGATTCTGTTTGTGTGTGCAGCACTTGCTTTAAAAACACCATTGAATGTTTGGTTGTCCAGCCACCAGACCCGTGGGTACAGGGGGAGTGGGCAGGGGTATTGCTAGAGGTGTTGTGGGTGGGGAACAGAGCTTGAGGTTGTCCAATGTGATTGGCAGATCCTGTGTTGGATGAGCTGGGAAAGTGGGAAGTTCCACCTGGGTGCTGCTGAAGGATGGAGAGAGTCCTTTTGTGTTGCTTCTCAGTGTCAGTGTTTTGGGGCAGGTTTGGGCTGTCAGTGTGGGTAAGGCCACAGCTCGTTCTCACAGCTGCAGTTACTGATGCACCACAGTATTTATAGCTTAGCTGTTGGATGTTTGGAGTCCTCCTGGGGTTATTATATTAGTAGGATAGTGAATATTCCATTTCCATTCAGGTCTTGTCTGTGTCCTGTCACTTCTGCTCAGATGTCTCGCTTGGCCAGCGGTTGTTCAGCAGTGGCAGTGGAGGGCTGGTGTAGCCCAGGTTCCTGTGCCTCAGCCAGCACTTGGGTCACTGCTGGAGGCTCATAAAATGCCATCCTTTGTACCAATGTTTTCACTGTTGCAAGAATTCCAGCAGCTATAGGAAGTTTTACCAATTCCAGTTGCAGATAAGGCCTCCTAATCGTTTTCGGACATCTGGCTGATGAAGCTAATGGAACATTTATTATAATGACCTTAAAAGTAGCTTTGTAAATATTCCATTTAGTTAATCTAAAGTTAGAATGCATTTTAAATTATTGTAATCCTCTTAAAATTCTTAAATACTGCTTTTCAGGCTCTTGACGTAACATAAACGATTTTCATACGTGTAGACTTAATTTTATACTGATTTTAAGTAATAATGTATACATAAATGTGCCATAGACCTTTGTGTGCTCACAGTCTTTGAAAGATAGTTTTTTAGTAAATTGTAAATAATGCTCTTAAGTTCTAGAACAAATGTATGTTGACCTTTTTTTCGCTACCTTGTCCTAATTCTATCGAATGGTTCATTTTACAGCCTGACATAGGAACTTGGAATGCACACTTGAGGGCCCTCACTTAAGTGCACACTTAATGGTAGAGACTAAATCAGTCATTAGGTGGTCTTTGCTTTTAGTCGTAGCTTGCTCATTTTATGTATTGTTATTTGGTTTGCCTTAGTCATTGCTTGCTGATCTTTTCAGGCAAGAAGTAATTTTCCCAGGTAGTTGTGACATGAAGCCTGTAGAACAAAGTCCTAAAATTGTCTGTAATTTGAAAGTTGCTTTGTTAAGCACGTACACCAAGGTGGAAGTTGCCTAGTGCACCTTTTGGAATCAGTAGGGTTCAAGGTGGATACCTAATCTGCTCCTATACTTTTTTAAAAGAGAACTTTAACATGCTTTGTACACTTTAATCAATAAAATATAAGAGCTTAGAGGGTAAAACTCTTGTAATTTTGGCAGTCTGGAAACACCCTCACTCACAGTGTAATCAGGTGTCCCTCAACGAAAGAGATTTTTGTCTAAATCTCCAAGCTTAGTTAAGTCTGTGTTTTAGTTTTTGTAAAGCATATCACTCAGTTTGAGTATTTAGATGAATGTAGTTATGTTTCACATTCTTAAACTAATTTTATTCTATATTTAATATATTGATAGCTGAGGTGTAAAACCATGTGTACATAGTAAAGGCTTAATGCAGTTAGTGATGTAGGAAAAGTTGGGTGGGAGCATAAAGCTACTGGTGGCCTGAAAAGAAATATGTCTTGGCCTGTATTTTAGAAGTCACAATGTTTTATTCATACATTCTTGTTTTGTATTGGGGGAGGGGATAGCTAGAATGTGTTATGAAATTTTTGGAAACCTTTCCTAGCATTAGTTGGGAAGTTGGCCTTGAAATGCTGTCATGGTCAGCTTCCTAGAATTCACTTGTTTGTAGAGTATATATTTTGATTGTCAGTAAAGATAACAACTTTGTATTTTTTCTGCACTTAATTCATGTAATTAATCCATACAACAGAGTTTTCTATAACATGGTGAAGTCAACAAAAGACGTAATTTCTCCTACCTATTAATCTGTGCTTGCAATATTTCGGTAATTTTATTTAAGCCATCGATAGTAAGCAGCAGAAAGCTGCAAATTTCAGTTTTGTTTTTGCTCATTACATTTGTAGTGTGCGTGTTCATTGGTTTTCTTTACAGAAAGCTTGTAGAATTTTCTATTTGCTGCATCTATCTATTTAAAAAATACAGTCATTTTTTAGCTTTTGTGAAAGCAGTTACTGCTTACAAATTGCACGATGATTTTATAGTGTGTCTCCATTACTTAGCAAATTGTTCTTTTCAGGGTTAGTGGTTCAGTTGGAAAATGCTTGAAAAACGAGCTCTAAGCACTTCATCAAGCACAGCAAACACAGTATAAAATTTTGCTATTTGAAAATTAATGAAGTGTAACGATATCAATTGAATTTTTTTTCTTCTAAGAGATACCTCACTTAAAGGAAAGCACAGCTGTACTGTATTTAAACGAATCCTAGGAAATAATAAAAAGTTGGTCTGAAATATTTCGTTGCCATCACGTTGCTTTCTGTGATTGACAGAACGTTTTTTGTGTTTTCATCCTCACTCTCTGAAGTATTTATTGCTGTTGACATGCCAGTATAATTCTCTCAAATGACAGAAAGTAGCTGCAAAACAACCGAGTCCGTGTTAGCTCAAGGCAACAGGTTGAATGACTACTCTGAAACCATAGGAGAAGCCTGTGAAAAACGATCAGTGCATTCAACAATTTTTAATACTTTGCCAATGATGTACAGTCTTACTGTCAGCGTTGCTGTGGTTGCATTACATGACACACAAAACTGTCCTCTACCTCACGTGAGATTTAACAGATATTTTGTATGGTTTTAGTAAACAAGATGCATCTATCTGGTCACTTAGTTTACAAATTTTGAATTATATTTATTGAAACATGACATACTGTGCTCTTAGCTTATACCTCAATTGTATTTTGTGCTGTTATCCATTTCCATGCCTTGTAAATACCTGTATAGATCGTGGATTCAAAAACAAATAAAGAACTGTAATGTCAGAACACTTGTCTCTGTCGTATTTTTGAACACTGACTTCTAAACTTGGCTGTTTCAAAGTGTTCAACTTGGTTCTTTTATGAGGAGCCTTCCTTGCTTTGATTACAGTAAATTAAAATCTGATTACACTGAAACTTGTTACCAGAGCTCCCACAGCCTGCAGCAGGTCCTCAGTTCTCTAAAGAGTATTTTAAGCAAAATCTACAAGATCAAAGGCTTCCCTCCCCATGGATCCATTTTCTGAAGCTCTTCTGATTCTGTAAAGGTATTGGCACCAAGCTTTCTATGTATCTTGGCATAAATTCGGTGTTTATACCTGAAAATAGAACTCCTTGCATACTTGGCAAGTTCTCTGGTGCCCAGCTTTGTTGCTACTTGACTGCTCAAGCAATGTGTGAGTTGTTCACAGCTCTCTTCCATAACTCAATAATAAATGAGATTTAAAACACACATTGCCAGATAAAATGCTGAGATTTCTACAAAGTTAAAATCAGAAATGAGAATTTTACTGCATTTCCTGAAAAAAAAGTTACTGCTGATGGCAAGCGACTCTCAGGAGTTCTTCGTTTTTTGTAAACCATGTGGTTATATTACCTTAACATTTTTGTGTAGCATCAGGGTGCTTAAATAGCAGAAGAATCAGAGTAGGAGAGGGAAGGAATAATGGAGGAGAAAAGAGGGAGCAGCTCCTCTAAGCTACATATTCTTCCGCAGTAACTTATTTACATTGAGTTTCCATCACTTAAAACAATAAACTGCGTTCTGTTGGTCACTTAACCTCCCCTATATTGTAGTAAAATATAACTCTTGCTACTAAGTATATTTTGGAGATTTTTCTGGGGGATTTCATTCATACTGCGAGGTTTTTCCTGACAAGTAAGAAAGCACATGCATATACACTCACTTTGCCATTTTTTCTTCCCCTCAAATCAGTGCAAAAATACTTTGTCATTGTATTAAGGAACTGCTCTCCCATATAGGAAATCCTGATGGTATTTCAGATAATTGCAAACCCTTAGTGCTACCATGTGCTTACCTGTATTTTGCAGATAAAGAGAGAAAGGAGCCCTATGAACCAGGATAAAATGAAAATGACAATGATCAGCTCAGCCTTCAATATAGAACAAAATTAAGAACTGACTGTACCACTTAAACTTGTTTATTTCTGCATCCCATTGTGCATTTTCATACTGCTGTATCTCCAAACAGGGAAGCAACCATCAGGCTGAAAATGTAAAGAAAAAGTTCAAGGTGAGTCATGTGGATGAGAAAGCCATGGGGTGTTGATAGCTTAGGTAGCTGTGACTAATTGCAACGCCTGTCTTTTGTCGGAGAGAACAATGTGGATCAGGGAGAAACTCCGTGATCGAAGGGTAGAAAGATTGACTTTTAAGGAGTTCCCACTGTTGCTGGAATAAATGCCTGTGTAGCACTTGCTTTTTAAAAAGCAGTTTTAAGACTATTGCCCAAAGTGTATCAGCTTATTTGGCATATAGCTGGCAAGTCATTCCTTATTTTACTGATCGTGTGAATCATTGTCCACTTGTCTCATACGAACTTACATTCGCTTAACTGTTGCTGGTGTGATTTATGACTCTGACAAAATAGTAAATGTCTCCTGTCTCTTCTGACATTGATGAAATAATCCACTCTGTGCCCTGTGGGCACCAGCTCGAGTTCTGTTAAACATTCTGGTTACCAAAGTGTCAAATTTACTCCTTGCTCCTGCACACTCCTTGATAAAAACTTTTGTTAGGGAAAACATGAAGCTTTTGTGGTTGAGGAAACCAAAAAATTTAGGAGACCGAATTACAGAAGGATGTGTATGCCAATGAATACCTTACAGCATTTAAAAAATACGTTGTGCATTAGGATGTGTCTGCACTATCACTGTGTAAAATGATGCCAAACCTCAGCTTTGGGATGAAATCCGTCATCTTTTGAATTCAGAAGGTGACATGTGATCTGTCCAATGCAATTGCTGGGTCCAAGAAGTGGAACAACACTAGTTTCACCCAAGAGATAACAAGGTTATCTCCTGAATAATAAATAAGCAGGAATATTTTTTTAGGGGAAGATTAAATCCATCTTGAATGGAACCCTAGACAACATAAAAGCGGTGGTAAGATGTCAGTAGCAGCATGCTCCACCTGAGGTGGGTGCAGTAGGAGGATAAACTGTGCAGGAAGGTGGAAACACGTCAGGAAATTTCATGGAAGGCCAGCTGGCAGCTTGGCTTCACAGAAATACTGTAAACCAGGTATACAAAAAACTCAAGGAGTAACCAACAATATAAAACAAATGTGGAAACAACTATTAAATTTCTGTTTATTATAAAAGCTTCTCTTTAAAAAGAATTTTCAACTATTTTGGTAGTGCTGCAGTGCTCAGATGAAGCTTTGACAGAAAACTGTGACCTCAAGTCCTTGAATTTTGGATCTAAGGAGCAGGTGACAAATGAAGCTTAGGATGCTCTCGTTCGTGTTTTTCCCTTTATTTGTTAAAGAATGGGAAAAAATACGCTTGGTTGAGGAGCAGGATATATTTAATTCCTGGCATTTTAAACCCGGGGTGGAGTTTCCAGTATTTCATTCTCCCTGACAGCTCTAGGAGTGAATGAAATTCATTGTTGTGTCACTTTCTTGTGCCTTTTCCCTGCCCGTGCACCGCAGACAGCTCTCCACTAGTGGTCTCTCCAGGCATGTGGCATCCGCCTCGCTCCAAACCTTCCCTTCGCAAAAGCAGCAGCGCTGGAGGAGGACACGCAGCAATGGAATATCCTCAGGGATATGCTGGCACGCGAGAACACACATTTGTGTTGCGAAAATACAGAGCCAAGTCAGGAAAATACCCAGTCTGCCTGTTTCTCCTGATGCAGAACGGGAGGATGTGGAGTTTCTCCACCTCTGGCGTTTTGAAGTGGGCTGCTCCTGTTTTATCAAATGTACCAAAATTCATACAGTAAATTTACTCAGACTATAAGTCTGAGTTTAAAGCTGCGCATTTTAATTTGAGCATTCAAAAGTGGGACTGAGGTGCTGTTAAACACGTATTTAAGACTCAGTGAGTGCTAGTTAATATTTCTGAAAGCCCGGGCTCAGCAGAGAATGCAGTGATGGGTCTTTTATATTCTTACAATTACTGGAAACATCAGGAAAGACCCAAGATTGATTCTGTCCCTTTACTGCAGCTGTGCTGATGGCTTTGATGAGGTGATCAATTCCACCTCATGAGTAACTCTGTCCAGCACGTTCCTTCCCTTTGCATGAGAAGATACCAGAGTAACTATTAAAGTTCATCTCGCAAACACTGCCTTAATTTTTCTCCCTTGATGCTAAATTTCGAATAGTCAGGCTGTTTGCATTTGAATAAACCCCTCCGGTTTGTTTTTCAAGCACGGTTGGGATAATTGTGCATCTCCTCCTCTCCACACCCTCCTTCCCCTCGGACGCTCCGGATGCTCTGGCAGAAGTTGGGGCTCCCCGCTTGCTCCTCCCATGCGTTATGGGGCTGGAGGCAGCTCTGACCCCTCCCAGGGACGGAGCTGGGCAGAGGCAGCCGAGTGTTCGCAGCAGAGCCTGATCAGGGACCTCGTCCTGCCAAACCCCATCCCTCCCGCTCCAGCAGCCGGGATCTCGCCGAGCGGCTCCGCTGACCCTCCGTGGGCATTGTCCTGTCCAGCTCTCCCCACTAAAGGACAGAGATGGTGGCCACCTGCCTGCACCTGGCTGGATTTGTCTGCAGTTTTGTAGGGTGGATCGGGGTGGTTGTGGCCACGGCCACCAACGACTGGGTGGTGACGTGCGGCTACACCATCACCACCTGCAGGAAAATGGATGAGCTGGGATCCAAGGGGCTGTGGGCAGACTGTGTCATGGCAACAGGTCTCTATCACTGCAAGCCCCTCGTGGACATCCTCATACTGCCAGGTACGTGTGTCCCATCCTCCCCTCCCCACCCCGAGTGAGGGCTGAAGCCTTGCCCTGAGCAGCGCAGGTGCTGCTGCCGCGGGAGTTGATGGTGAAGCTCCTTCGGCTTCATCAGCACAGGAGATGATCCATTAAATGCACAAAAGAAGGTGAATGATAGCTCTTGACGTGCTTCTCATTGATTTACACCTGGTTTTAATCCTACCCAGGTCTCGTGTTTCCTGTGGCTACTAAAATCCAGTTAAAGTTTAATCATTGCTCTTAGTAAAAGCTCAGTGTTCCTTTCACATCTTGTCTCTGGATTGCACTGCAAAGCATACAGAGCACACTGAAGTGTAATAGAGCACTTCAGGGGGATGGTGAACTATTACAAATGTTAAGGTTTGATTCCTTAAAGTGATTTGGAGCATAATGAATCTTTCAGCATCTATTATTAATGCTGCTATAGCTTTTAATCTTTCAGAAGATCATCATTAGTCTTGATGGTCTTGTGCTTGCCACAGGTTCTGAGGCAAGACGGAACTTTTACACAGCAAACGGCTGTAACTATATTTAGCTTGATATTTTTTTAATGATCTAGTAAATTTCATCTAGCTTACTGCAAAGCAAAAATTGAGCAAGGTGTTTGATCAGCATTAATACATCTTTTGAGCTGATTAAACCTGCCAAAGTCTTGTGAGGTCTGCTCCCTGTAAGTTTAGTTAGTCATCTTGCCTGTTTCAATCACTGCTCACTCTGTAGCACTTTGTTCTGCTGTGTTTTAGATTGCAACTCCTCTGCGATGTCAGAGGTGCCTCTCTCAAAGCTGACAGGGCAGAAATGACCATTCCTTGTCATTTTCTTTCATGTTTCCTTATTTATTCCAATTTAAATTGGAATTTAAATTCCAATTTCCTTATTATTCCAATTTGAATTGTTGTGAAAATTATTTTACAAGAGGTTAAAAAGATTATTGCTGAATTTCTCTCTGTTACAGAGTGTGGTCTGTGTCACACACTGCTTGACAATGTTGAGCCTCTCATTCTCCTTTACTCTGTGTGTGCTTACTTTTGTTTTAGTAAGTTTGCCTTCCTTACTGCTACTGTGGTTAAATCTGATCCAGCAGAGAAGGCAGAGGAAGGTTTTGCCCCAAAGAAACATTAGTGAATGCAACTTCATAAATAAGTGCATGGGTCTTGCAGCAGCAGAGAGCAAAGCTTCCCTGGAGCAGAAGCAAATCACAAACCAAGATGTTTCTGCCTGTAGCCTGTTTGATAACCACAGCCTGGCATGAGGGGGAAATTTATCCTGGCGTGCCCAATAGCTGAAATATATTTAGAGCCTTTCGTTGTCTGAGTCAAGTCTTTTAAATGAATTGTTTATATTCTCATTTACTTGGGATTGATTGCACAGAATCCACACTGGGTACAGCCATCTCCTTTGTTTAGGGTCTCCTTTTATGCCCTGAACTCCTCAGGTAACACTGTTTTTAAGATTCCTCTTGAAAAAATCAAGGAAATATTCAACACACACAGTGCCTGCATTTCCAGGAACAGTAAAATCCTCGTTCCTGGTGTTGTACCTGTGTGCCAGTGGGAGTTGCTCGAGGCCCCTCTTTGCTGGTGTTGGTTGAGGCATCACGAAATTCTGTGTCTGCCTCTGGCAACTTCCTTTTGTTACTAAGAGGGGACAGAGAGCCAGCACACTCACTGTGCTGAGACTGTCCTGAAAACTGGGGGAGGTCACCAGGCACTGGGGCAAATCTGACATTTGTCCTTTTGCATGCAAGTAATGATCTGGTTTAATTTATTTATATGTAATTTTTGTACAGTATATATGCATTACACATAACATATATAGAATTTAGGTATGCAAAATGTATATTAATATCTTTTAAATCATATATTATGATACATAGACCCTCCTAGAGTGGCAGAAATGTCATGGTCCTGCCCAGCACCCCCACATCCCCACGTCCCTGCTATTTCCTGTTGCCTTGTGCACAGGGACAGGTAGGAGAGGAAGGGGAGCTGATGAAGTGCCAGGGGATCCTGTGATGCCTGTAGGGACCCAGAGGAATAACGTGGCCCTTGTTTAGGCAGCTCAAGCAGCTCTGCAAGGTACAGTCTTCTCCCTAGGGAAGGGCTGTGCCAGTGGTCATCTTGAGCCACAGATCTCCTCTGAGACCCCAGAGCCAGGCTGAGCTCCTGGGGTGCAGTGCTGGGATGGGGCTGTGGGTGAGGAGCGTCCCTCCTCCTCCTCCTCCCAGGCCAGCAGTGCTCATTGCCTTGGGACAGCTGCTGGCAGCATCCCATGGACCTGCAGTGTCAGTAGTGGGTCTTCAACAATTCAGCCTTCTGAATGATGGGAGTGTCTTTGAGACTTCAAATTCCTGTTATTTAATCTTGAAGACTTTAAATTCTTGTTATTTAATCAAACTTTTGCTATGAAAAGATACAGGGAAGCTCCTTCCTGTCCATTTCTCCTACTTTCCCTTCCCATATTTTCCAGCTCCATGATTTCTGTGTCTCTCTGGGAAGAGCTTTTGTTTTCTGGGCAGTGCTGTTTGCTTGTTTGTTTGTGGGAAAACCGTGAGCCTGCACACCCCGTGTTCATGCACTCCCCCCTGCACTGCAGCCTCACTGCCTTATGCCTGGTGAAAATTTAATGTTTACACAGGGATGAACCCATTTCCCATACTCCGTGCAAGTCTTGGGTTCTAATCAAACAGGCACTTTTGTCCAAAATCTCCTTTTGCTGTGCCAGATAATACCCTCCTCATGCCTTGCCTTGCCTTGCCCACAGGGTATGTCCAAGCATGTCGAGCTCTGATGATCGCCGCCTCTGTCCTGGGCCTTCCTGCTATCTTCCTGCTGATAACAGTCCTGCCCTGCATCAGGATGGGCCACGAGCCTGGGGCGGCCAAGTACCGACGCTCCCAGCTGGGAGGGATCCTCATCATCCTCCTGGGTAAGGCACCGGCCGCGTGTGGAGCACTGGGGCTCGCCCCCTGCTCCAGGACGCTGCAGGCTGGTTGAGCGTGTTCTCCTGGAAGGATTTGTGCAGCCTGGGCTGGCCCCGGAGCTCTCTGGCATTGCTGCAGCCTGTGAGTGGACAAAAGGCGTGGACAGGAGTGGGAGGACAAGGACAGGAGGCAGGGAGTGAAGCAGGGTTAGAGGGAGGGCTGTGAATCCCTCTGTCTTTGCCTTGGGGAGCCCTTGGGCGTGGATTCTCTGGGAAGGCCATCGCACGCGGGCAGTGCCTGCAGGCACTGATTGTGCTGGTTCACTGTGGGAGTGATTTTTGGAAAAGGGTCTAAACCTCCAAGCTACTTACAGGGAATGGATAGCCTCCAAATTTTCCTTGGGCATCCAGGGAAAGTAAGCTTGAGGCATGTGGGAAGGGAAGCCCTTACTGAGCGGGATCGGTGCTGTGGCAGCCGAAGGGGAAGGAGCATGGAGGTGGCACAGACATAGGAAGAGGGCTGGCACGGACCTGGGAACAGGGCTGGCATGGACCTGGGAACAGGGCTGGCATGCTCCCCTGTGCCTCCCAACCCCCTCTGGCCAGCATCACCCTCAGCCTCCAAGCTCCCATGGGAATTTCTTCCCATCCTCGGTGCTTGTGCAGGAGATTGTTTTGAGCAGCACAGACTGTGGAGCTCATTGTCCCCCATGCAACACCTGCATGTTCTTGAGGCCTCGTCATCTCAGCAACAGCCTGCAGGGCCTTGTTTTCACCCGTCTGTGGCAGAGGAGGAGGGGAGAGGCAAAGTGCCCTCTTTGTGTGGCTCTGCTGCTCGCTGGCAGCCAGCACTGACATCATGCCCTTCTTCTTTCTTCTTCTTCTTCTTCTTTTTTTTCAAGTGGGCACTGAATATAGCTGCACACTCGGAAGGGCTGTCCTCTGGATGCTCCTTCCGTGCAAGTGATCCCTCCTCCGTCACCTTGGGGTTAGTACAAGTCCATACATCCCAAATCTAAGGGATTGAGTCCAGAGGGCCCTACTGGTGCCTGTGGAGTTTAAGAGCACAGCTGGAAATCCTAACATCAGCTTCCTTGGGCCTGCCTAGGATATCCCAATCACGAACAGTTCTGTTGGAATGTGACCTTCATCCCTGCCCCAGAACCTTGAGTCACATATTTGGGCTTGGAAAAGTGAAAGAAAAAGTGGGGGAGTTTCTGCCTGTGAATGAAATTCTAGTGCTGGGGGAGTCTGCTCTGATGGATTTGCCCTGCCCAGGACAGGGAGGCCCAGCAGAGCTGCACTTTGCCACAAAAGCCACGAGTTTTTGGTTCCAGTCAAGGAGAACCATGCTGTAGGTCAGGCCTGCTTGCATGGCTGCAGATGTGGAGGCAGGAGGATTGTCCCTAAAAATCCCAAAGGGCAAGAGGATGACAGGTGACAAATTGCAGTGACAGTGTTGGGTGCTGCTGTATTAGAGCAAGTGAAACCCTCTATGCTGCAGTGTCCCACCAGGGTTTGGGGTCTGGTCTGCCACCACCCCATCCCAGTCACACTGCAGTGGGACACCAGTGGGGAGAACAGATGCGGGGGGACAATGGAGACTTGTGGTGCTCCGTAAGCCAGGCTCCCCTCTGCCTCAGAACATGGTTTTCCCACTAGGTAGATCCTGTGAGGAAAGGAAAAGTGAGAGATCACATCTCTCACAGTTGTATCACAGAGGCATCAGCAGACGAATGCTCTTTGAGTCAGATTTGGACCAAATCTTCCTGATTTTAACCCCTGAGAGCTCTGAAGCTACCTGGTCACAATGTTTTAGTCACAATTACAATAATGTTCTTTTTGTCAGGTCACAAATGAAGAATAAATAAGCGTCTTTTTCTCTTAAGTTGCCTTTTTTTTAAAAAAAGAAAGAGCAAACCAACCCACATTTACATTTACAATGCCCATTTTTTTCCAGGCTGATTGGCAAGACAGTCCCTTTGGAAGAAGAATAATGTACAGGGTTTAGGACTTTGACATTATTTAAGATGATTAATGATCTGTTAGTTGCAAAATGAGGTGTCACCATTCCAGAGCATTTAACAAGCATGGATCAGATCCTGAAAGATACAGTACTGACTTCAAATCCATGATATTCTAGAAGTAACATGCCCTGGACTGTTTTTATTCACCCTCCAGCTGTTGAACTCTCACTCGTGGTTTCCACAACCTCACAGGCTCCAGACTTTTCCTCTTAGGGGAGAGCAACACCCAGAGCTCCGGTTAAAAGAAAACGACCCCCAAAACACTCCCTAATGCAGCAGAAATGGGGAGTGGGGATGCAAACAGGGGAGCTGGCCCCATGGCAAGCTTCACTTGCTGCTTGGGGAAGGGATGGCAGTTTGTCACTGAAATATTTTGTAAGGGAAAACAGGGATTGAAACACAGCACCGAGCAAAAAAAAAAATATATATATAAAAAGTTGAAAACTTGCCAGGAAAACAATGGGCTCAGATATTCCATTGATTTTTCTGTCCACTGATAATCACAGGCTGCCGGAGTGCAACCTGTGTGCACGCCCTGCTATCCTGCTGCTGATGTGTTTATGGCTTTGCTTGATCCTATCTGACCAAGAGAATTGATTTATGGCCCAAAACAACCGTCAGCACAGGTTTGCTCTGACCTGGTAGGAAAACATTTCACATGCTGGTGTTGATGGAAAAACCCTGGCCCAGCCTGTGCTGTTGATACTGATTTGGTGGAGGACCCCTTGCTGGTAACCAAGGGGGCATTTTCCCAATGGAGGAGAGGGACTCAGACACGGGAAAATAGATGAAATATATGTTAGTGGAAACTGCTACTACAAAATAAGCCATTGTGTACTAAATAAAGGATGTTAATGAGTTTTTCTGAAGGCTGTATGAGATTTACTTGTAAAACCAGAGATATCGAGATAAAAGGATTGCCTTGAACGTAGGAAAAAAAAAAAAACTGTATCTATTTTTTTCAAGTAAATGCTTTGAAAGAGAAATCCGTGTGACTTTGAGTCAGCAATTCGGAATAGTTAAATTTAGATGTGAAAGAAAAGTATTCTTTCTTCTGCAGAAAGCCTTTAACTTACTGTTAAGGAATTTGGCAGGGACTCAGTGTCCCTTGAGTTAGAGTAATCCTGTTCCCTCTCCCCCAGATCCCCAAGCACCTTCTGTGCTTCTTGTCTCTGTGCACGTCCATCTGACTCAAATACATCTCTAATGTTGAGTATTAAGAGTTTCAGCTCAGCAGACTGAGCTACTGCAAATCCACAGTTAAAAAGGGCTTGGAAACACTGTGAGCTGGGATGTATCCCTATGGATTCACAGCAGTCTGATGGAGCAAGGACATTCACGCCATGCAGTGCTGAGATGATTTTTTAGGTGGAGGCAGTGGCTTTTACAAGATTGCCTACTCCAGCTGCAAAAAGCAGGCAGGATTTCCATATGTTTTTCCAGCTAACTCAGTTGCTCTAATAGAAAATATTCCTTCTCTTTGCAGACCTTCTTTTATTTTTCTGCTAGACTGTATTGGCTACAGCAGCTGTACTGTCTGAAGATCTCTTGTTTAGAGGCAAAGGGTCTCTTGACATTAGCACAAGAGAAGGGATAGTAACTTCTATCCACACTCCTTTTCCATGTAGGCAGCCATTTTAGAACTTGAAACTTGCCCTAAAACTCCTGTTCCAATCTCTTTGGGTTTCTTGGCAAATAGTCTTTTTTTTCAGCCTTTTCCTGTAGTACAACCAGAACAAAATGTGAGCCCACTGAGAGATATTGCAATTGCTGACTGTCCTTTTCCCATCCCATCGGAGCATTTACAGCCCAACCTAATCTATGCAGAGCAATGAAACCCAGTCCTGTTCCAGGGCATTCCTCTTGCTCAGCAACGGAGTCACTGGTGACTGACGGCAGCTGGTGGCCTCTGAGGACAGAGAGGTCAAGTGAACCCATGCAAAGTCCTTGGCTTGTGTTTCACAGCTTTCTGGTATTGTCAGCATTAAAATAAGGTGGTTTTACATGTAGTGGAGCCACATGCACAAGAGATGCCATTGTGTGAGCATCCCTGAGAGCTCTTCTCACCCCAGTGCAAGTGTTTTCTTCGGTCCTGTCTTGTGGGGGAGGGTCTGGAGAGATAAGGCTCTTACAGTCTATAGACAAAAATATATATATTTACTGCTGACAGAGAAAGAAAAGATGATTGTGTTTTTTCGGACAACAAAGCAGCTTTGTTCCCAGAGCCCATTAGAATGCTTTGTGGATTCCCAACTGATACATTTTTGTTTTAAAGCGCTGGAGGTTCATGAGCTGTTTGCAGGACCACTCCACAAGCAGAAGAAATGCTCTTCTCCCCTCTCTGCCTTCTCCAAAATTCCTTCCAAAGCTGCGGGGCCCTTCCTTTGAGGAGGCCCAAAATTATTTCTGGCTTTATAAGCATCCTTTAAATGTTCTTCTCTTTTCCATAAGAAAATATTTTCTCTCACAATAACTGCAGCTTTGGGGATGGGTTTTTTGCTGTACCGGCCAGGAGCTATGGTTTGTTCTCTGCTTTAACTAAACAATTTTATTTTTAATCTCACCCCTTTCTTCTTCCCTCTTGCAACCTTAACTTTCTGACACTGCCTCCAGATACCTTTTAACACGGTCGGTGGAAATCTGTAACGCTGCCACAATCCTGTTATTGTTTTGCTCTGATTCTCTGATAGCCACAAGGATGGAGTCCTGCACAGCTTGTCCCGGAGGCAAGTAAATATTGACAGATTAATTCTTCTCAGATGTACAGGCCATCAAGGAGTATTGTTTTAGGACCTGCTCCTGGGAGATGATTAACACCATCAACTCCCGTTGCCCTCGGTGCATGCGGGGACTCTGTGGGGACTGTCTCCCTCACATGTCACCTCCCAGCACCACTGCAGCTGCCTTCCTGCTTTTTGTGGAAAAAACCCCTATGGAATTTCAAGTAAAATGTGAAGCCTGCAGTCATTTTTTGACCCACTGTAGCCTCTAGGTAGGATCCTGTTTTTGCTTCTGCAGACTCTTCAGGTCCCATTTTTATTCAATTCAGTAAATGTCTGGAGAGCCTTGCAGGGTTTGTCCCCATCGCTTGATAGAAATTTTCCATAGGGAAGTGGAATCTGTTTTCCAGGGTTGTGAGGCATTTCCTTTTCCATAAAAAAACTCCAGCAATGCCTAACTGCTGCTTATTTTGTCCCTGCTCATTTTCTGCTTGTATTTCATAAACCCTACTCTGCCTTAGAGTGCTGGGGTATTTCAGTGATGTTTATGTGACCATTCAGTAGAGCTGCTGCAATGATGAGGATTGACATGGGCTGAGGACATAGCACGTGAGTCCATGTGGAAATAGGGATTTAAACCAGTTCACGCTGGTCCACAGATTTTATTGTCTCACCGATCCATATGGTTTTCGTGGCCTTGCTTCATGTCTAATCTAAACCTATTTCTTCACCTCTCCAGAACATCAGTTTCAGGGATGACTCTCATTTTTCCCTCTTAAAGATATTTCTAGGTAACAAATCTGTTTCCCTTCTAATAAATATATCAGATTGTATCAGGCAGCAGTTGTTTTTCCTTCTTGTTGGTGCCTGAGAGAGATGGGTGTTCTCTCTCCATCTCCCACTTCTGAGGCTCCCGTCTTGCCTTGGAGATCTCTTGGACCCAGCCCTGATGCTGCTCCTTCTGGGTCCCACCATGGGACTGGAAGGGAGGAGGGACGTGTTTCCTCTCTGTCCCGGCTGCGTGCTGTGTGTCCCGTGGCAGGGTGACACTGTGGAGTCCCCTCCAGTTCGGACCCCTAACGCTGTCCTTCCCCTCCGTCCCCAGCCATGTGCGGCGTGGTGGCCACGATCTGGTTCCCGGTGTGCGCCCACCGCGAGACCACCATCATGAGCTTCGGCTACTCGCTGTACACGGGCTGGATCGGCTCTGCCCTCTGCCTCTTCGGCGGCTGCGTCATCGTGTGCTGCTCGGGAGACGCGCAGACCTTCGGCGAGAACCGCTTCTACTACGGCTCGGGATCCAGCTCGCCCACCCACGCCAAGAGCGCTCACGTGTAGAGGCCCCGGGGACGTCCCACGGCTGCCGTCGGATGCTTTGGCTGGTGGGTTCGTGTGCCCTGGGTTTGCTTCTGCTGACACGTGCGGCTGTCAGGCTCCCAGGGGGAGATTTAGAAAAGCAGCACAAATGTCTGGTAGTTTGAAGCATTATTCTCCCCGTCTCTTCCTCCCCTTTTCTCTAGAAAGACAGCTCCAGCCAGCCCTACCTCTTGGTCCTCCCCGTTTTGTCCCGACCGCCTGCCCCATCTTCTTGCAGCCAGGATGGTTTGGGGTTGTCGTGTGGGTTTTAGGGATTTTAGTTTATCTTCTAGCTCCCCTGATTATAGGAGAGTTTAAAGCAATAAAACAGAAATGAGAGACATTTTCCCACTGTTAGGTGGACTCTGACAGCTTCTCCCCGCTCCTCACTGTTTGATTTCCCCCACTCAAGGTCACGCTCTGGCACGGCTGGGGAGGGAGGATAGGGAGGAAGTCTGTCCTCTCCCACCGGGCAAATGTTTCTCTTTTGGAACAAGAGGAGGGGATTTTTCTGCCTTTCTCTGTAAATACTTTTGTATGAGTCTGATCATTTTAGTAACAGTATTTCCTCCACCCCCACAGTCATCAGTATGAAGGAAACCGAACCCAAAGGTCCTAATGACATGGTAGATAACAGTGCCTTTTTAAATAGTTATAAATGACTTTGGGAGCTCTAATCCCTGCCCTCTGGTTTAGTTTCTTTTTGTTTTTCTTTTGTACAGATCAGTTACTAAAAAATGTATTTTTACATTTTTTAAACTCCTTTCTTTCTCCCTCTAAGTTTGTGTTCCATCTTGCCTTGTTAAAGCAGCACATTTTAACACGCAGTATAATGTACCTGTTACAATACAATTCTGGTGAGTACTGATGATGCCTTTGTACTTTCAGTGAAATACTGTACAATAAATAACAGAGTACCTGCAACCTCTGACTTCTTTTTTTTCCTTCCTTCCTGTGTGTTTCCATAGCCAGTTTTCCCATGACAGGGGTTTGCCAATGATTTTGATGATTTTTTTTTTTTTTTAATAGCAGTTCAGGATGAAAAATTCTGCTCTGCTGTGGCATTAAATGTAGAATATTTAAACTATGAGTAATCTTCCGGTATGGGGCTGTCCATTATCTTATCCTTTCAATGTTCCCAGTAGCTGTTTGTACCTGTGGTAGCCACTTGTGGGATTCTTTATATTGGGAAGAATTAGAAAGCCCCTGAAGTGGTGGAGATGACCCTGAGCACTGTGAAGTTGAGACCTCGAGTTGCTGAAAGTGCTCTCAGCTGAAGCAGGAGTTTGATCTGGGGTCATTGCTCTGATTAAAACTGTGTAAGATCAAGATCTAACTCTGTCCTTACCAGGGGCTGTAGCAATTTAATTACACTGATACAAAATCCCATCTGTTCCCAGAGATGTTAACTCAGTTCAAACAATTTGTGCAAGACAAGAGAAGGAAAAGAGGAATAGCTGCTGTTCAGACGTGGGTGATGGGAGAGCCCCAGTGGAGAGGCAGGAGGAGGAGAAGGGTGTGAGCAACCAAGTTTTTTTGGGGTGATGAATAATGGCAAAACAAGGCTGTCTAGTCAAGCCTCGTGCATTCGGGACTGTCCTTGGTCTGCTTCAGCTGGAGAAACCAAACTGAGCGACGCTCAGCAAGGATGCTGCAGCTCCCACCTCTCCCCTCGTCCACGTGGCAAGCTGGAGCATTTCAAAGGAGCCAGAGGGAGGCTGGCTGTGCTCCACGAGGACCCTTTTCCTGCCTGGCCCCGGGATGGGCAGCAGCCCGAGCATCTGCCTTTCTCGCCGAGCAGCCTTGAAGGCGGCTCTGTTGTGTGAGCTGTGCATCGCTGTGCAATGTCCCCGGGGCGGGCGGCGGGCGGTGGCAGGACACTTGTGCCCATGACATCACGGGCAGGGCACAGGCAGTTGTTGTACGCCCGGAGGACGCTGTCAGTGCTGCCATTGATGTGCGGCTGCCCCGGGCGGAGGGGGGCACAGACGTGCCAGCTTGTGCAGGCTGCCCGGGGATTGTGGATTGTGCCCGCCGATTTACCCGCTTAACCCCGGGACTGACTGCGGCGTGGGACCCCTCGGAGCAGAAATCCGCCGCAGTGCTGCCCTGCAAGCAGCCCTGGAGCAAACTGGGAGGGAAAAACACAGGAACAGCTGTGTCGGATGCCCGGGGGAGGGTTTTGGTGCTGCGGGAGGGGCATGACCTGATGGGGAGCGAGCCCTGCCAGGCAGTGCTTAGGGGATTGTTTTGCTGCCCACACCCTTGGGATGCACCTTGTCCCTTCCAATCTTTCCCATTCCGTGATCCTCATGCACGTGGTGCTGGGGATCCTTGGCAGGGGATGCTGCGGGAGCTCTGCGTGCTCTGCCCATAGTCACAGGTTACCAGCATCCAACCCCAAATCCAACTCTTAAAAGGCCCTGGGAGAGCTGCTCAGAGGAAGGAAAAAGTTTTATTTCAGGGAGGAGAATTAAAAACCAAACAAATCAAAACAACCCCACAGCAGCTGCAGGGAAAATGTACATCTGCAACTGTAGGGTGTGAGTAGATGGGGTCAAGAAAATGATGGGGTATTAGTGCTGGCACCACGGAGGGGAAGTGTTCAGAGGAAGCACATAGAACATTAAACTCTTCCAGTTTTTAAAGGATCAAAGCTGAAACATCTGCTTTGTGGCTCCCAAAACACCCTGCTCCCCTGTGGGGCTCTCATGGTCTGGATTGGCCATGGCACTGTTGGCTCATGAAGGCTTTTAGTGCTCATTTGCTGACCCAAAGCCTCAAAATAGGATCAAAAATAATTGTCCTGAATTGAAAAACTGCTCCACACCATTCCCAACACCAAGTGTGGAGTGGTGGCTGTGAGCTGTGGTGGTCACCCCGACGTGGAGGTGATGGTCCCTGATGCCCAGCAGAGCTCTCCCCAGCTCCACCAGGACCAGTTGGAGCTGCTGATCCCTTTCCCATGATGGGGAGAGCACCTGGCAGGCTCCCCACTCCCCAAATAGCAGGGACAGCAGGAAGGAGCCCTTGGGGGGCATTCTGGAGGCCCTGAGCACCCCAAAGGGGACAGGCAGCTGTGTCTGCCTCTCCACTGCCCGTGCAGGGAGGGGACAATGCTGTGACACCTCAGTTCCCCCAAGGAAAGGTGAGTGCCAGTGGATGGGAAGACACTGGGGTGCCCCAGGCCTTTGCACTGCAATAGCCAACCTGTGCTCATCGGCTTTAGGTTTTTTCTTTCTTTTTTTTTTTTTTAACTGTGTAAATGGATAACCATTTTCTCTCACAACACTGCAAGTAAATAACAAAGTCGGCTCACTGAAATGGATCTTCTAAAATGGAAATTTTGAAGCACTTAAAGCAAGATTTTGTTAATTTCTAGCTTCAATTTAGCACTGAAAAAATATCAGACCTTCAGGTACTGATTGGCTTAACAAAATATACATGGGAATTTTTTATTATTATTATTTTTGGTTTAGTCTTTCATTTAAAAGATTTACATTACTATGGAAACTAATACTAAAACACATCTGTCTCTGGCTTTCTTTACAAATCCCTTAGCTCCTCATTGATTTTTAAATGTAGAGGCACACAATAAAGCTTAATGCGTTTATTAAAATATACAGATTTTGGTAAATTTAGATTTTTTTTCTTAGTATCTTGATTATATATACGTATTATATGTATAGTTGTCAACAACACAGTCATTTGAAAATAAAAATCACTCCATAACATATCTGCATATTTTTTTTCTTTCTCATGACACACTACAAGATCCCATTGTACAATGCACCAATGGGCTTCTGGAAACCACAAAAAAAAAAACTGGATAGAACAAACTGCTTTTAACAAATACACCAACTTCATACCAGAACTGCAGAAATTGTTACACCAGAAAGTACCACCTGCAAAAAAAAAAAGCAAGATATACATCAGAAAGACTGAACAAAACAAAGTGGAGGTCATTTACAAGCTGGATTTACAACATCCCTTGTTGTTGGGGTGTGATTTTGCTGCCGTGTGGAGGATGCCGGAGTGCTGGGCCTTGGACCGAGGGGTCGTGACCGTGTGGAGTGACTTTGTGGAGGGGCTGAAACCTTACAGAGTCGGCCTGGAAGATCTGAGGTATTTATGCTCCATCTGTACCATGCACTTGGCCCCTCAGGGCATGTGCCCCGTGGAGGGCAGGCAGGCACGGAGGGGCTGAGTGCCTCTCACCAGAGGTGGGAGCAGGATGGTACCGCTCTGCCGTGTCCTCCTGATGGCTCAGGGCACCCAGGGGAAAGGCTGGGTTTGGGGTTACAGCAAAACAAATGCTTGTACCTCTTCTCAGACCCCTGGCCAGCAGTGCCCAGAGGCGATGGACACACCTGGACATTTTGCCTTTGCAGCCTTTGCTTGTGCCCACTGAAGAGCCCAATGCTGCTACAAGAGACAGCACCTGAGTTCCCAGAGGCTGAACACGCACATCTCCCAGGAACTGCCTGGGAGCAGGGATCCTGTAAACCAGCCCTTGGCCACAGGCAAACCCAAGCAAGACCCAGCCTGTGGCTTGGCCACCTTCTCCTTAAACACCTCTGTTGTGTGGGATGTGGTGGGCTCAGGAGGAGGGTACAGCTCCCACCCCTGACACGGCGAGGGCTGATGGCAGCCCATCCACATCAGACAGTGCCGTGGTCCCAGGATGTGGCACAGCCATCCTGCCCCAGCACTTCCCCGGGAAGGGGAAGGAGGATGGATGAATGGGAATGGGGGCAGCCAAAAGGCTGCTCAGATCCAATGGAGAGGTTCGTACAGACACCAAAGAGCAAGGGGTCAAGCCCTTGTCAAATTATACGGCGTAACTAGAGCGACATGACGACAGACACTGGTACTGGTAACTGCCCCGTAGCAAGAGATTAAGGCTGCAAGAAGAACGGGCTTCGACTCAACAAGGTACTTGGGCATGAGTTTGTGGCTCAGCAGATGCCCAAAAACCGTGCGGAAGCAGGACAAAAACGACTACCTTGGATATGGTATAGTACAAGAGCTGGTAGGAAAATAGCATCAATCTTTCTCCCTGAAAACATAAAGCCAGACCTGTGAGGTGCCATCTCTCTTGGGTACTTCTAAGGCATCGAGGAGGAGAGCAGCCAAGCGTGGGTGAGCGGTGACCGTCGCAAGAGGAGCTCAGCCCCGCCGTGGAGGTTTCCCGAGCTGGCCCGTGAGCAGTGCACATGGCAACAGCTTTTTGGTGGGACACGCTCAGGATTTCTGCTTGTAGAAGCATGGTAGGGGTGGACAGCAGGAGTCGATGCCAGAGCAAAGCTTACAGGTCCTGTAGTCAAATCCTCACTCCCAGCCTGCAGCTGCCGCAGAGGCCAAACTTCCCTTGGCTTGCCGGAGCACTCCAGGTTAAGATCTGCAGAATTGGATGCTCTTCTCCACAGAGAAAAGGACTGTAGGTTGTCACTGTTTGGGACAGGAGCTGCAGGGAAACTTTTGCAGCCCCAGGCAGAGCCTCTCCATCAAGCCCTTGAGTCCCAGGAGCGGAGGGAACGGACACAGGTCCAGGCACCCTTTGCATCTGCTTGCCCTAAGAGGGTGCCAGGCAGGTGTTTTGGAGGCCTCTGCCTCATCCAGTGAACCAAATGTTTAATGGTTCTTGATATCCACACGGATATTTCCCTATTGGAAATCCTGCCCCTGCCAGGGTTGAATTGTCCCCTGGGATGCCAGCAGCAGCCCATGGTACTGGGGGTTGGTCTGGGCTGCACTGGAGCCCCTGGGGTGGATCCATCTGCAGCCTTCGACAGCTGGGGGGAGGATGGGAGCTACTGTCAGATACAGGTTTGGGTTACTATTTATTCAAAAAGACGTTCCTCCACCACAGTGTTTTACACTAAGCATGATGGGCTCCACAACTGGACCTGCTGCTAATCACTGACCAAACCCCATCACTGCTGACTGAGGGTTCTGTGGGGACACTGGCAGCAGGGAGTCTGATGGCACTTCTGGGGGCCGTGGCCATTTTCAGGGGGTTTAACATCCGCCTGCTGACCACCCCTACCCTGCAAGCCACCAGCTCTGTTTGATTTCAGACTGAAATACAGACACTTATGGAATGAGCAGCATTTCAGTGTTTTTCATACAGCACCCACCAAGCCAAGGTCAGAACCAGAGAACATTGTACAAGGTGCAGACGGCAGTAGGGAGACAAATTTCAGCCATCAAGTCCTCTCCCCTTGCTACCCATGGCTCAGCCCTGCCAAGATGTGGCTGACCCACGGATGCTACTGTTTTGTAAGGGCATGGATGGGTGTCTGGAGCACTGAGGGCAGAGTGAGCACTGGAAGGTGCCCAGTACGGTGAGGGAATGACAGCACAGTCATTTTTGTAAAAGACACAAAGTGGTGGAAGCAGTGCCCAACCTCAGACTGGTGGTGCTCAGAGGAAGAGTGTGTGGTCCTCGTTGACCATTCATACAAGGAGGATTGAGCCAAGAGCGGGTCACAGCCCTCGCTATGACCAGAAATGGGATCAGGCTCCCAGCTATATATTTGGGATTTTGGGCCATGTTAGGACTTAAAGGTTGGACTGAGACATGGACTAATTTTTAATCACAGTATCTGGGTTTGGGATGTGGGGATGGGCTTGGGATGGGCCACTGCTGTGTGTGCCGAGCCAGAATGGGCCATGGAAACACTGTGATGGAACCAACTGTGCATCTCTGAGCTACTCCCAGGGAAGAGTGCGTCCATCTCCATTTTGTTCGTACCCACCCATCTGTGCCTCTGGCCCAGCTATCACTTCTAGGTGGTTCAAAGGGAAAAAAAACACATGCCAACAAAGTGCCAAAAATGTTAGACCGGCATCCCACCGTTGATGCCATCAGGTGGACATTCCCCAGGGACAATTTGACTTGTCCCCTCCTGAGGCTCCTTCCACCTCTCAACATCCTCCTGGTTTGGCACATCTCCCATTCCACAGCCTCCACTGGTGCAGCTGGTGCAGGGGGATCAGCCAGCATTCACCAGAGCGAGACCCGACTGGTGGAGCTGGGACAGGCCATGGGTGGTTTTGGTTCGGGGTCAACGGCAATCGCAGAGCGTGTCCCGAGGACCGGAGGTGAGCAGGGCGGTGGTGGAGGACCTGGGGAGGATGGGGCAGGACGGGGGAGCCACGGGAACCCTTCCTCATCGCCTGGGCGGCGCGGCGCCCCGCTGCCCATCCCGCTACTCGGGCGAGTAGTCCAACTCGTCGTTGGCGATCAGAGCATCCGATGGCGGTTTGTGCCGGCCTTTGCTTTTCGACCTGCTACTTGTCCGATGGCTTTCCTTGGCCCCCGCCATTTGCTGGTACGAGAAGCCCTTGTCCTCGGAGGGACCCCAGGCCGGGTAGCTCTCACCCTCGGGGGCGAAGGAGAAGCCGTCGTCCACGGAGAAGGGGTCGACGTCCACGTCGTAGCGCTGGTAGGTGCTCTGGTGCAAGGCCTCCTCCCGGGCGCTGATCTCCAGCGTGCTGTTCCACATCCCATAGCCAAAGTAGATGAGCAGACCTGGGATGGGCAAGAGGGAGAAGGTTGGACCCCAGCTACTCACTAGCACTGCTAGCCCTACCTGATCTCACCTTTCTGAGCAAAAGCTTTGCCTGGCAGCAAATGTATCCAAAAATCTAATTTCCAGTGGATCATGGGAGAAATCCAGACTCCACGGACTAGCCATGGACTAGCTGTGGGCAACTGATGTGAGGTTAAATCAGGACCACACATCTCTGCCAGAAAAGCCAGTAGGATGTCCCACCCCGAACAGCCGTGGATGGGCTGGTGGAGCTCAGCACACCTAATGTAGTGGCTGAATTGACCCATTGTCATTGCTGGTAGCTCAAGAGGTATTTTGAAATTGGAAAGTGCTTAATCACAGCAGATTAAATTGGTGCTTTGGAGTCATCTTTTCTCCCAGGTGGAAGGGCTTTCCCTGGATTTGCAGCTTCATGTATTGCCCTCAAGGGCCAAAAAAGCATTGAGTATGTCTTCTCCACTCCAAAAATGCAAGCAGCAGCTCCTGCCCCATGGCTTGGTTTGGAGGAGCTATGAGAGCTGCTCCATTTCTCTTGTGTCTGTGGAGTAAGTGGATATGCTGGACTTCTGGTTATGTGTCAGAAAGCCTAAATTTGGGGAAAAAAAGGGTCCACAACAGAGTCTGTGAGTCCTAAGATGCCCCTACCCCATAGTTAAGAACTTGGGCTAAAAGGAGATACAGTCTACAGATCTGACTTTCCCAGGGCTTTTGGGATTGGCCAGCTCTGGGCTTTGGAAAAGCAGTGCTGAAATAGAGGTGTGGGCTGCTGAAGAGCTCAAGTGGGTGACAGAGCAAGAAATCAGGCTGATTTCTGTACAAAACCTGCCTGCAAGGCAATTTCCAGAACCCGCCTACTTCGTATCAAAAAAAGCCATCAAAATAGTCACCTTTGCATGGAGCCGTTCTCTTCCATGAAACTGATGTTTTCTGGAGGTGTAATTTTCCATTTAGCTGTGGTTCGGGGACTGGATAAAATGAGATTTCTAAGAACTTCAGTATGGCAAGGGGCAGATGAGAAGGACTGGGTATGTCCCAGGCATCAGCCTGTGCACTCTAATTAGGGAAGTTGTTGTTATTAACACCCTTCCAAAAAAGTGTCAGTTAAAAAATTAAAATAAATGAACCTGGGACTCACCCACAAAACACCAGACTGCAAATCTGATCCACGTGACTGTAGAGAGCTTCAGCATAAGATAGATATTCACCAGCATGGCGAAGGCAGGGACGAAGGGCAGACACGGGGCCATGTAGGGCAGCTTCTTGGGATTTTCTGGCTGCTGCAAGATCACAAACACCAGCACAGCGATGAGCAGGATCATCAGCACAACCAGGAGCACAGCCCACCAGCTCTGCTCAGAGATGTAATCTGACCCAAAAATGATGAAGGAGCAGAAGATGAACATCAGGACGAAGAGCAGGAGCACGCAGGTGGTGACCGTGTGGCCGGTGGCCACCGTCGGACGATCCATTTTACCCGGCAGTCCGAGGTGGATCCGCATCGTGTAGTATCGAGGGCCGATCAGCTTCTTCAGCTTGATGAGATAGATGTTCTCAGACTCATCTGCCTCTATCCCCGAGGTCATGTCAACAGTGCCATAATTGGGGTGATTCACGTTGTAGGCGGATTTATCAGATTTCCCAATTAGCATCTCGTTATCTCCTAGCGACGGCAGATTTTTTGCCCCGCACGTGTTGGTCGGTGGGCCGGAGAACTCCTCTCCTTCGCTCCCGGGGGAGCAAGCTTCCTTCTCGCAGTCAGCCAGGATGCCCTCCTTCTTCTTGGTGTGCTCCTCGGAGAGGAATTTGACGAAGCCGTCGATGTCGCTCTCGGGCTGGTAGCGGAGGAGCAGGACGCAGACGGACACCAGCGTGTAGGCGAGCAGGGTGCCAATGGACATCATTTCGATCAGGTCCCGCAGGCTGACCAGCAAGGACAGCAGAGCTGCCAGGAACCCCGACACGATACAAGCCACGACAGGGGTTTCTGTGTAAGAACTGACGTGGGACAAAAACCTGGAGTGCAAAACAGTCACAGAAAGTTAAAATCACTGATCTCAGAGGTTCCCTGTTGCAATAACCCTTCCCCGGTTGCAGGGGACAGACTCAGGGTCTTGTTGCTTTTTGGAACTTCAATTGCAGCTGGGGACTGGCAACACTGCTGAGGTTGAATCTGGAGTTAGATGTAGGTCTGACCAGCTCTGCAATGAGCACTCAGATACTTGCAAATAAGTACCCCGATTTTATCCATATAAACTGCTCTCCTCTGCAAGTAAATCTTGAATTAAACACTCATCCTCATGTAATCAGAACCTCTAGGTATGAGCACCAAATGAGAAACTGTAGGGTAGACTGGTCCTGATATTTTCCCCGCTGGATATTGCTTTGGCTTGTACCCCATCCTGCACCCACCGAGTCTGTGCGTTCCCAATGCTCCCTGCAGTGACAACACCGCCGGGGTGTCGGGGCCCCCCAACCCCCAGCACAATTTCCCCTCAGATCCTAAGAGGCCAAAAATGAATGCCAGCATGGGCATGACTGACCTGAAGAGCAGCCCATCACCAGCCATGGCATAAATGACTCTGGGCATTGGGAAGAGGGAGCCCAGCAAGCTGACAGTCAGGCCGGCCACGGACCCGATGGCAACGATGAATTTGGCTGCGTAGAAGCCGTGGACCACAAACATTTCCATCAGCGGGGACTCGGTGTCGATGGCATCATAGGGCACCATCAGTGTGAGGATCATGCTCACCTGGGGAAGGCGAGAGGAGCAGGACAGGGGTATCAGCAGCAGCACTGGGGGCTGCTGGGGATTTTCAGGGTGCGGGGGCTGCTTCTCAAGAGTGGAAACCCAAAAACTTTCAGGTCTGATTTGGCTTGTATCCCTATGTCCCCTGTGGAGGGGATGTAAATTGCTGGAGTTAGGACTGTCTGCACTTTGCTGTAGGGTGGTTAATCCAGAAAACTGTGGGGTCTTAGTCTCTGCTATCCAAAGGCAAGTAGGGGATGCTTGAACCTTTCTTCGGTGGTGACGCAGGAGTCTAGTGGGGCTGGTGTGGCTGGTGAGGCTGGTGGGACTGGCAGGGCTAGTAACACCCACTTTGGCTGCATTCCTGTGTGGGAATAATTCTGGGGCAGACCCCAAATCCAGATTGCATTGCTTGGAGCAACACTCCGGCCCTATTTGAGTCAAAGAATTTGTTTTCATGAGAAGCCCACTCGCCTGCAGGAGAGGCAGGGGGTGAGTTTCTTTGAAATAGTCAGAAGAGTGTTTTTTCTCCTTCATAACTAATTTTTGCTTTTTTGCAGGGAAAATCTCTGAGCACAGACATGCTTTTATTGGGGTGCAGAGCAGTGGAATCTCACACAGCCATCCCTGCCTATCCTTCCTCTCACTTGGATCCTCTCCCATATCTCCAGCAGAGGCAGTGCTGCTTTTCCCAGAAACACAGAGAAAGGATGCTGCAATGCTACTGCTCCCTCTTCTTTGCTGCTATTCTGGGTGCAAAAATAGCTGTGGATGGGGATGAGAAAAAAGCTGTCTGCCACCACATCCCTGCAGCTGGTAGAGGGGTCCCGTCAGGTGACAGGAGCCTGGGAACAAACAGAGAGGAGCCTTGGCAGGCACTGTGCAGGTGCCCAGAAGGGACTCACATGGTACATAAATATATCTCTATATGCATACATACATATTTATGTACATTCACACCTGTGCAGGGACTACTTACAGACACATAAGCTGTCAAGCACGTGACGAGCGAGGCTGTGATGGCGTAGGGGATGGAGGTGTTGGGATTCTTTGCCTCTTCTCCCGTGGTAGCGATGATGTCGAAGCCAATGAAGGCATAGAAACAGGTCGCAGCCCCTTTGAGCACCTGCAGGGAGGATCAAACATCTGGGTGCCAGGAGGGAGGCCGGCACCCAGCCAGGGAGAGGGAGCTGAGCAAAAATGGAGCAGCCCAACTCTGCCTCGTCTGAGCTAAAGGGTGAGTGGGGGAAGGTCAGGGGGTGCACACGTAGAGCTGGGGACTGACCCTGGGAGCACCCCTAACCCACCGATCTGGTCTGGGGAAAAGATTTCAACCTGTGCTCTGAGCCACTGGAGGCACCTGCAGCTCACCCCCCAAACCTGCACCTGTGCAGTGTCCGAATCTGCTGGGACATCCTGCCAGTGACAGAGGAGACAATCAACCAATTTCAGGTTTGCTTTCACGATCCTCCACCCCAAATCCGTTTTTATTAGTAGGGATCTGGAACATGTTTACACGTTCTGCCTTAGCAAGATGTCTCATGTGGCAGCAAGATCCCCCTGCAGAGGAAGCAGGAGAGAGCAGCAGCCGTCAGATGTGAGCCGCTTCCCAAACAACCTCTGTTTTGCTTGGAAGCTGCAGACAGGTTAGGAGCACACATTGGAGCACTTGGATGAGGAATTATTTGTACTGTTTGGTTATTTTTTTAAATGTGATTTTTTAAAATATACAATATTAGCGAGGACATTTATAGGAGAGGAACGCTGGAGCAGGGCAAAGACTGCCTGGCTGTGAGTGAGCTGATCTGGAGCTGTGAAACCCTTGCATACGTCTTGGTATCTTGCTGGGTGCCACCTGTCCATCACACCTCTGTCATCTCAGCTGTCTAGTGATAGTGCATACAGTAAAACTCACCTCTTTCAGGGACTGTCTGTAATTATCCTCTTTAAGTATCCCCTACACTCCTGGGGATCTAACACGTGCTTGAGGGTGGATTTACTTTTACAAACAACTTGTGAGACAATGAACCAGCTCAAAAGGGTAAGACCATCCTACTGGGTTTGATGTGTTTTGGGTTCATCTATCTTTTAAAACTAATTTTTTTTTTTTTGCCAGGAAATATTTGGTGTGTTGAATTGGAGCAAAACAGGTATTTTCTCTTTTCTCTTTTTCACTCCCATTGTATGGCATAAAAAACCAAGCACAACCCAAAGGTAAATATGACCTCAGCTCTCAAGTGAGCCTCAGAGCTCTTCTCCTCACTGTTGTTCTCTGGGAGAGAGGTATTGATTTACTGAAGGAAGGTGCAGCGACTGTACAGCAGTTTGGGACCTTTTCAATAATCAAGATTCTTGGTTTACTTTACTTTCTTGCTTATTTTTCTGCACAAAACCCCAATGGAGTTGAGCAGTGTAAATCTGAGAAATTATCTTGGGTTTAGGCCAGCTGAGATATTTTCAGTCTCTATTCATCCTTGGATAAAAACCAGTGCAAGCAAGCTAAAAAAGCCAAATATGTCCAAATTCTCAGTAAGCTTTGAGGGAACATCCATAAAATACGTACTGGCAGGTGGCATTATGAAGTGCTCAAAACAAATGCTTGAGAACATTGTTGTTGAAAACCAGCCAACAAAAGAACCTCCCCACTCTGCAGAGGCTGAGCCAGCTCTCCGGAGCGCCCTGTCTGCGATAGCCACAGCATTTTGCTCCATTGCCTGGCAATTAGTGGCATTTCCTTGGGGATACTTTCATGTGGAGTTTGGCTCTGCAGAAGGACATTTTGGGAAAGTTTGGGTTTATGCTAAGAGGAGTTAGGAGATAAGGGCGAAGCATTGCAGTACTCTTTGGGTTTGGCGGAGAGAGCAGGTCTGGATCCAAGCCCGCACTCCTGGTGTTTGGAGCTCCCTGGCCAAAGCACAGGTGCATTTAGCAGGGCTGGGTTCTGGAGGGTGCAGCAGAAGTGGGGTGTGCACTCCATGAGCAAAGTTGAGTGTGTGGCAGCACTTGGGTGCTGTGTGTCCCTGTGTGCTCGCAGGACTTACCCCTGGCCATCCAAATGGCAGGAATTGCCCTTCAGCCCAGTTGTCGCTTTTGATGTAGAACAGACCAGCAATCATGATAAAGACCCAAACTGCCAAGTTAATGACATTGAGCACGTTGTTCAGTCCCACCGAGTTCTTCACCCCCATGGCCACAATGATGGTGACAATGACAGCAATGACCAGAGCAAGAAGGTCAGGGTACGACTCCTCTCCTTTCCCTAGGTGAGAGAAATGAGATGTGTTACTCTTCATCCACAGAATATCCAGGAACTCTGTGGGGCAATTTTAAACACTTTTCAGATCTTGAAGGTTTGCAGAACTCTTTGGTCTCACTGCAAAGGTGCTCTCCAGAGGTCCGTGTCTCCCTTAGCTAAAGCTGTTTAATTAAGATGATAAATCTTGATGTCTCAAGACACGGTTTGGACTTTTGGGAGAGAAGCAAACCAATGATCACGTCCCAGTTTGCATAACATGTATCTGCCAAGTACTCATTAAAAATCAATCAGTCATGAAGTTTTCATGACACAGGTACAGGACAGCTGGATGATTTACTTACTGGTGGGATTCATGGACTGTTGCTGGAACTTCTGGTCATACAGGACCACCACAGCCCCCAGTCCATGGCAGTACTGCAGACACCAGCTTGTGCTCTCTAGCAGCATTCTGTGTGTGCCCCAAGGGGACCAAACAGAGTGCTTGCACCGGGTGAAGTGTTTCTGTGCTGCCCTTACCCTCTGACATTTGACTACTGTGTATTTATTCTAAATGCCAGAATGATGCCAGCTCATCCCAAAGGGGCTCAAAGTACCGCGCATCCCATCCCCTCAAATCTTGCCTGTCCACCAGGCTGCCGAGGCAAAGCACCAGAGCCAGACAGATGGTAAATAATGAATGAAGCCTAATATCCATGTCTGACTTCTGACGAGCTTCCAATTACTTTTCAGGCCCTAATTAATGGAGGTATCTCTGCACAGCAGGACACACCCAGGCCGTTCAGCGTGCCGACGCTGTTGATCATCCAGCGGCTGATGGTGTGGTTGGCCAGCGAGTCGAACATGCTGCTGAGGGCGCTGGCACCCGCGGCCGTCCCGATCAGGTACTCCAGGATGAGGTTCCAGCCGATGAAGAAGGCCACGAACTCCCCCACAGTCACGTAGCTGTAGGTGTAGGCAGAGCCCGTGGTCTTGGGCACCCGCACGCCGAACTCAGCATAGCAAACGCCTGTTTGGAAAAATAGGAAGCGGCATAAGGAAAACGCAGTTGGGAAATGGAAAAAGTAAAACTGCCTGCCTGGAGGTGCTGGGACGTGTCAGGGCTGTGGTCAACATCAGGAACACAGAGACATCGCATGGTGACACTCCCTCCCCAGTTTCTTGGCTTAAAAACCAGAAGAATTTCCACTAAAATCAAGTTGCGATGGGTTTTTCTTCTTGAGATAGCACAGTTCAAACCAGCCAGATGTTTACATGGGATCCTGGACCAGTTCTGCACAGCTTCATCCCAGAGGAAGATGCCACAGTAGGGCTCACACAAGGCTACACCTCTCCCTGCTCCAAACTTCCAATCTCCAAACACTCATCCTGCATTATTGCCCTGCAGATCCAGGCACAAGCGTTGTCCTGATCATCCCGGCTCTTGTTCATACCCTGGCAAGAGGAGTTTGAAGACATCTTACATAGAGAACATAAGTTATTGTAACACTTAAAAAATATTATATTTAAGTCTTCTAAAGAATAATTGCAAAACTAACTGTGCAGAAGAAGAAAAGGAAAGTGAAAAGAAATATTTACCTGTAACTATCTGGGAGGAGAATTCAGCAGACTTTAGTACTTTCTGAACTCCTTGTGCGCTTACTATGTCAGGATAATTTTTAATAAAAACCTGACCCTGACACGTTGATGTATTAAAACAACCATTGGCTTTTATTTAAAAGGAATGGATGTACTTAGTCTCAAATTCCCCAAATATTATTCAGGACAAGTGCTGGAAGGGTCCTGCATGTTTAAGACTGATTAAGCCCCTGCCCCAAAGACCCCAGTAAAGTTCATTTGGGTGAATTGGTTAAGGCCGTTACTACCATTTAGTAAGCATGTAGCAATTATTGAGCTCTCTATCAACTGATATTGTCAATTTAGAAGATAATAATTGCTTCAAATTTGCAATCAGTTTAGTATAGAGAGGGGAATGAATAATTTATAAAAACATTATGAGGTGGCTGCTCTTACTTTAAGTGCAGTTTTTACGCAGTACAAACACAGAATTGTTGAATCTCTTAAGTTGAATTTGGTGGTGCTTCTTTTCTTGGTACTGGAGGATTTTTATATTCTATTCACTGCTTAACTTGAATGAGGGTTGCTTTGCAATGGGACTCTTCAAAACTTGATTTCTGTAAAGCAGCCCTACAGGAGCCACAAGACGTTTCCATCATCCATCCAGCTCTACCGACAATCATTATTCAAAGCTGATGAAAAATACATGCACTTGGCAAAGGTACTGCGTTCACAGATAACTATGGGCCTGAATGATTTATGAAACTGGTGCTCTGATGGGGACAAGTATCTAGTTTCTCTCTTTGATGGCCTTAAAAATATATACTCTTTCTTGTAGGCAGCTCTCGTTTTAGCCAACGACAAGATAATGATTGAAGAGGATGGTTATCGAAACACAATGATAATGCCAAAGCAAAGAGATGAATATGTATAAAATGGTTGAGTTTTTCATTATTCTACTAAGATCCCAAAGCAGAAGAGCAGTTTTCCACCATGCATTGGGTACAGAAATAGGTTGTGAATATCAGGATTAGGTATCAGCATGTATTAAACACGCACACACACATATATATATAAAATACATATTAATCTCTGCTGCATCTGCACTGTATTATTATTACTATTGTTGCTGGTATTGTCATTATTATTATTATTGTTTTTACAATCTAACTGCAAAATAAAACTGTGTTACACAGTTACTCCTTGGCAGCCCAAGTCATTCAGCACCTTGTTCCCTGTATCCAGAGGGACGCAGCACTCTCAGTGCTCCTGCACAGCCAGCCCAGCTCTGGGACTGCAGAGAGAGGCTAGGCACATCCTTCCTGTCACAACTGTTTGAATTTGGAGACAGATTTCTCTTCTTCCCCCCAGTCAAGAGTGTTTGCAATTTCTGCAGACAACAAGACAACACAGTGGTTTTTTGAAAGAGCAAACATTCTACAGAGGGTCATTTCTTTTCCTTGAATATCTGCTACTCTTGTGCGATTGGTGTGACAGTCATTACACTGGTGTAATTATACAGTTATTGACATTAATCAGTAGGACATAAACACAGTTGAGTGGTTTGGTCCATGGCATGAGCCCTTCCAAAAGCCCATCCACAGAACAGCCACTGGGAAGCACAACTGGTGGCATGAGGAACTGGTGCTGTTGGTGTGCTGGCATGGTGGTGGCCGTGATGTGGATGCTCACCCTCCCACTGACACTTGGCACAAGGCTACATGGGAACCATGAGACATCCCACAGGACACTGGCACAATGAGAGATGTTTCAGGTGAAAAGAGCCTTCTGAGTGGGGCCCTTCAGCCTCTCTGGAGGTAACTCCAAATAATTCACACTACCACACAAGAAATCCAGAGGGAGCATCCTTCATTAACCAAGAGCAGCCAGCTTATTGAGGAAGGCAGGTTATTTTCATCAAGCCACCGAGCCTGTCCATTGCATTTCATGATCACTGTGTGCTGATATATAAAAGGCAGCTCCACAAAGAAAGCTCCCACAGAGCAAGGACTCCCATCTCTCCAGCTCCACCTAGGCAGCTGCAGGTGCAGCCCCTCATCCTACAGCACCTGAGGCACATGTTCGGCTCCCCCCTGCTCCATCATGCATCCCGGCTGCTGCTGAGCCAGTTCCTGTACCCGTATCAGGTAAGAGTGTGGCTCTGTGCTCCGAACAAGGTTGCATTGCTTTAGGAGAGGAGAGCACCAAAGAAACAAGAAATGGCTGGTGAAAAAGGCTGTGGAGAGGGTGATGGGGTTGGGAGAGATGCAAACTGCTGATTTTTGCTAAGGAAGGGTTTTAGATAAACAGGGGTGAAAGTGGGGAATCTTGGAGGCCGCAGCTGATGGAAGGAGCCTGCGGTGTACTGGAGGCTTTGTGGAGGGAAGCTGGGCAAGCATTTCTATTTGGGAGCTGAATGAAAGGCCTTCCAGTGAGACAATAAGAGAGATTGATTTAATTTATCAGTTTAATCAATTATAGTCTGTCTGTAAGTACATAAGAGGGGGTACATGTTGCTTAAAACTACGGAAGGCGTAAGTGGAATTTGTTGAGTAGATGAAATTAGAAAAGTCCCTATCTGAAACCAGGCTTAATAGTGCAAAGAGGCTTCCCAATGGCAGGGCTTCCCTATGGCTGTCTCCCAGGGAAGCCAGATGACTTTCTGGATGGTTTTGGTTTGTTTGTTTTTTGGTTTTTTAACCCAAAACCCTTCTGGGCTCACTTTTGCAAGCAGTGGGGTTCGACTTAGTGATTTGTGATGGGAAAGTTCCCTAAAATCCATCCATGCACACTTGACCAAACTCAGTGCCTGGCACACCAGGAGCAATGGGAGAGATGAAATCACATCCCCAATGAGTCTAACAGCCCGTCCAGCTCCTGAATTCTTACTTGGTTTCACTTGCCAAAAAAGTGTTGCTGTTACAAACAACAGCAGCGTTAACGATGAAGTGAGGAAGGAGCCAAGGAGACTATCAAAACACTGCATCCCTCACAAAACACTTTCCCAGGGCTACAAAAGCAAGGGGAGATGAAAGCGGAGCGGGAAGCGGTGCAGGCTCCTGTGGGCGAAGGCAGGAGGAGCCCCTGCGGCGGGGCAAGGCTCGTGTCTGAGGTGAAAAAGCCCCTTTTGGAGGACAGTGTGTTTTTGTTAGCAGAGACCCACCCAAACTCCATTTGCTCTTGGTTTGCATCACAGCCAACAGAACCTTTGCAGAGGAGAGAAAGCAGGCAGTGGGAAAGGAGAGACACTGATGCTATCTACTGCCTTGGTTAAAAACCAGGAATTTTGGTTCATTTGTTGTGTTGGGAACTCAAATAAGCACTGGATCTCATTGCAAGCACTCAGCTCTTGTTGTGGGCTTTGGAGAGAGCGTGAGGCTCATCCCTGGGCTGTGCCAGGGTTGTGCCTCCAGGCTGCAGGGACATCAGGGGTTCAAACTCCCACTCACTTTGGTGGGATCTCCGTGGTGCAGCACTGCAAACTCCAGGGAAAGAGCATTATGTGCTTCTACATCTCATTACAAAAATCCAGCATTTTGAAAATCTGGGCTGGGTCACTTTGCTGTGTTGGCTCTTCCTGTCTTCCATCAAAGCCCTTTGCCATTTGCTCAGATTTCCTTATCCAACCCACAGACAAAAGCTGGACACCAGACTGACACAGCATGCAAAGTCCTCTGAGCAGAGAGAGCAGGAACATCACATCATCGTGTTAGCACTGATCTGGAAAGGACAAATGCCAGCAGTACTGGCTTCATGTAGAAACTGCAGCTCGAGCCATATGCTCAGCTGGGTTCCTACAGAGGAGATAGAATTCACTGTGTTTTCACTAAAATATGTAACTTCTCTCTCCCTGCACATTTGTTTGTTGTTTTTTTTCCTTTTTGTTTGGAAATTCAAAGACTGACTCTGCGTGAATAGGAGCCAATGAAATCAACTCCGGAACTTTTTAACTTTAAAATTTTTTAACTTTAAAAGAGGCTGGCCCTGGTGCTGCCCAAGCCACCGATACCCTTCCGGTTGGAACGGAGTTTCCCACAAGCTCTCGCTCCAGTGCTGTGGCTTGGCCATGCTCTCGGCCTGGGACATGCACTGCAAAACTCTCAAATGTCTCAAAAACATTGCCCACAGGCTCCATCCTTGTGGAAGCCATAGGCAGCTCATCAGGATAATTGCGCTTGGGCTGCTGGCTCCCAGTACAAGGTTTGGTCTGATATTTGGGAAATGAGGGACTGTGCACCCCATGAGCTGGGTGAGACCAGTGGGAAATGGTTTCTAGTTGGTGGGCAACCAACTTGTATCTTGTGGTGCTGAGCAGGTGCCCACCCATGAACAGAGAGGAAGCAGGACATGGCACATTACTCCAAATCCCACGTAAAACTCACCTGACAAGATGGAAGCGACAGCAGCGATGATGAAGGACACGATGACCCCGGGCCCCGCCATCTCCTTGGCCACCAGGCCGGACACCACGTACATGCCGGTGCCCACGCAGCTCCCGACGCCCAGGGAGATGAGGTCGAGGGTGGTGAGGACCTTGGCCAGCCGGGCGCCCTGGGTGGCCGCAGCCCCGGTGCCCTCCAGCATGGACTCCACGGGCTTGGTGCGCAGGACGCGGGTGCGCAGGGCATGGCCCGCCGCCCCCCAGGGCACCCGCCGCGGGTCCAGCCGCGAGAAGAAGCCACTCATGGTGCTGGGCTGGGCAAAGGCAGGTCACGGACGGTGTGGGCAGCACCCGCTCAGGGCTGCGGCTGCATCTCCATCCTGAGCTGGCAGCCCTGCAAGAGAGAGGAGCAAAGTTTTTGACTGAAACAGGAAAGAAAGAGAGAAGAGCCAAAAGGGCTCCCTAAGTTGGCTTTTGCTGGGCTCCAGTGCTGGTGGAGCTTCGCTTTAACCAATGCTGCTGCTGCTGTGGAGAAATCCCCTTTCTCGCCCCCTCAGCTGTTTTGTACAGCAGCCATGCACTGCCCTCCTTTGTGTTCACATGGGTTTACCCTCAGGCATCATCACAGCACTACAAACAGCAGGAACCTGATTTCCTCCAGATTCTCATTACATGGCTTAATTGCTACCAAAAGTGATGATGCTTACATGTAACTGTAAGGTGCTGGTGGCCACCGAGGCCCGCTGGGCCCTGGTGGGGACAGAGCCTTACTCCAAGCCTGGCAGCACTGCAGTTCCAGCAGCAGAGGTGCTCCTGGTGGCACCGTGTGTCAGCCCACCATCACTATGGCAAACTGTGCAGGGACCTCCTGTGGGACACCTCCCATGGAGACACACTGAGAGAGTGGGCGCTGTTCAGGCTGGAGACAAGAAGGCTCCAGGGAGACTCAGAATCCCTTCCAGTACCTAAAGGGAGTTCCAAGAGAGCTGGAGAATTTGGACAACGTCATGGAGTGACAGGACAAGAGAGAATGGCTTCAAAATGAAAGAGGGAGTATTTGGATTAGATATGAGGAAGAAATTCTTCCCTCTGAGGGTGGGGAGGCCCTGGCACAGGGTGCCCAGAGAATCTGTGGATGCCCCATCCCTGGAAGTGTCCAAGGCCAGGTTGGACAGGGCTTGGAGCAACCTGGGATAGTGGATGCATCCCTGCACATGGCAGGGGGGCTGGAATGAGGATCTTGAACGGTCCTTCCAACTCCAACCATTCTATGGTTCTGTGACCACTGTGTTCTACCTGTACTGCAAAAAAAGAGGGTCTGGGACTGTAGTTTTGCTCCTTTATCCAGTGTATTGAGACAACTGCCTGCCTGTGCCAGGCTGGAGCTGACTCTGGGGCTGGATCACCATGAACTTGTCCTTACAAGGACTGGTGACTTTTTTTATTTTGGTGCTATAGAAGTTCACTCTTGCAGTTCTCTGGCTGTCCTGGCTGTTTGCGGTTTTTGAGTGCTACCATCATGCTGGTGAACACTGAGGGGGAAAGTTTTAAAAGGTGGTGCTAATTCAGGTTCCCGTGAATCATAAGATTAAAAAGACTCCTTGGTGTTGTTTCTTCGGTCGGTTTATCACTTCATTTTTGTAGTTACTTAAATACTGTGTAGGGAATACTTTTTTAATTTGAAAAACTTGTTTTTGCTGGTGTAACTGCAGTATTTTGGGGTCTGGCTTCTGTGTAGTTAAGGCAAACTGGGAGAGAAGCTCAGCAGGAGCAGTGCAGGCTCCACTGGCCACTGGAGAGTGAGTGACCAACAGCATGGCCAGCTGCAGCCATTTTTAATACTTTTAAATTATCTTGCCTGAACTCATCTGCTCTAGGATAGTCTCAAAAATCATGGCATTGTCTTGGTTTTCTCTTTCTCTGTGCTTTTTTTGTTCCCAGTCATATTTTCAAGAACAATTCATCAACTGCCATTCCCCCCTCCCTCCCTCCCTTTCTGCTGTTCTTCAGCAAACTCTGTAGCTCTCATCATACCAGCAGCAGTGACTTCCAAGTGACTCGTGGTGACCTCTTGACTTTGAGCAAAACAAGGAGAATTGACAATCTGCAAGCTAATACAAGGGAGCAGGAAAAATAGTTTATTAAATATGAGTTTTCACCTGGCAGTTTCTTTCCTGTCAATACAGAAATATTCTTTTATTTTAATTGCCTTGGAAACAAAACAATTGGTTTTTTCCATCTTTACATCCAAACCAAATTACATTGTGTCCACCAGGCAGCCTTGTGTTGCTGAAGTTTATTAAATGAAACACAGCATTCATTTCATGTTTTGGTTGATCACTGTTCAAATTGTGCTGGTTTTTTTACCTCGAGCAACCACAGGCTGAAAAGTTGCATGTTCTAGCTAGGAATAATAATAAGGAGAAATTGTTACTGCTCCTGACCACATGTGGATCTCTGGGTTGAGAATAAAACCTGGGTTTGGCTTTTGGGTTGCTCCAGGAGTCAGCTGGTCGTGGGATGGGCTGGATCACAGGTGAGGTTTTACTTTCTGGTTTAAAGGAAGGTTTGTGTTGGAAGGGGACAGCTGAGCCAGAGCTCAGCGGGTCTGCACCAGCCAGGATGAAACAGAGCTGTCCTCATAGAACCGTGGAATTGTTTAGCTTGGAAAAGATCTCTGAGATCATCAAGTCCAACCATTAACCCAGCACTGCCAAGTCCACCACTAACCCACATTCCCAAGTGCCAGATCTCTGCATCTGTTAAATCCCCCCAGGGTTGGTGACTCCACCAATTCCTTGAGCAGCCTGTTCCTTTTCATGAAGAATTTTTTTCTAATATTCAATCTAAACCTCCCCTGGCACAACCTGAGGCCATTTCCTCTTTTCCTGTCACTTGTTACTTGGGAGAAAGGACTGACTCCCACCTGGCTCCAACATCCTTTCAGTTGTAGAGAACAATAAGGTCCCCTCCGAGCCTCTTTTTCTCCTCAGGGCAACGTGCCCATGTCCTGGCACCTCCACAGTGGCTCTGCTTTGCCAGGAATGTGTTTTAGCCATGTGAAAAACAACAACACTAAGAAAAACCACTCAAAATTCATCCTCCTTTTATCCAAAGTATGGCACCACCGGAGTATGGGCTGGAAAAGAGGTCTTGCTGTGCTTCCCACTTCCCATCCTTTATTTAATTATTTTCCTTGAACTTTGTGGATTGTCTTAGTTGAGATTGAAAGATTTGGGTTGCTACCTTAGGGTTTGCACTAAACTGACTTAAACTAGTCAAAAAGTTGGGCCTTCAGAAGAGGTAGGATGGTGTATGATGGAAGTGCCAAAGCCTCAGGCTGGTCCTTGGTGCCATCACCAGGTCATGCTCTGGTAAGAGAAGACCTGCCCTGTGTTTCAAGGGGGGTTGGGACCTCAGTTTTTCATCATCGTGTCTGTGGGTGCCTGATGAAGGCTTTGGGACAAATGGCATATGCTCCTTACTGGAGGAATTCACATCCATGCTGGAAAAATCAGCGTATTCCTCAAACTGAACAGAGATGACTGATTTGGACAGGCCAGTTCACTCTCAAGCCACATCAGGGTATAGAAATTATTTTCTCACCAGCATTGCTAAGAACCCCAAGAGAAGACATGGCAGTCTTGTCCTGCAATAATCTTAACTGCTGAAATAATGAAAAAACCCTTAAATATTTTAAATGGTTTAAATTTAAAACAGGAACTGACTGGTGGATTAGTGATGCGCCCAGATTTAGGCTGCTGAGCTGTTCCAGCTGCGTGGGGCTGGGCTGTGACCAGATCCTCCTGCATGGCAGCCTAACAAAGCCCTGCAATTCACGGGGTTTAGGCTCCTCCTAAGTCATCAAGGAAAAAAAAAAACTCTTTCAAAACCTCTGAAATGAAATAACTCTATAATTGCTGCTATATTCAATTAAAGCAGTCATTCAAAACTATTCCAGATGTTTAAGCGAGATCAGCACATTGCTGCTCTGTAGCTTGGAAAACATCCTCTCACTCCATTTAAAACCATGAAAAAATATGTCATGGATGGCAACCATCTCCATGGGGCAGAATCAGCTCACTTCTGCTCTGCCCCACTAACCCTGGCTGCCTAGAAGCAGGCAGTGGGGAAGCAAAGGGAATTTTTACTTGTTTTGTTTTGATTTTTTAATTTTCTCTCCTCACCATAAACCCAGGAAGATGAAGGGAGCTGTGGCTCAGAGGGGACAAGCTGCAGCCAGGTTTTGGAGCTGCTCAGCTCCCCAGCCTCAGGCTGTTGGGGTTGGTTTTCCTCGCTGGCTGGCACTTGCTGCTGCCACCATGTGCTTGTCAGCACCACTGTTTGTACCAAAACACTCCTCTTCGTCAGGTTAAATTGACTAAAACTGCAATCAAGCCAGTAGGGGAGGTATAGGTATTTACAGGCATGGATCTTCCTTGGTGTCTGGTCTGATGCTGAATTATTCTTCATGCAAAACTCGTTCTGCTGGGGAGATGCAGCACAGTTCCCCCCCACCCCAGTGTCTCCCATCCTCATCACCCCCCACAGCTCCAGCTTCTCCAGAAAACTGTCCCCAAACCACACCTGTGCCTTGGGATGGCTTTTGATTTTCCTGTTGATGATTCCCCTCTGTCCAGAAGTCCATAGGGGTATCCTTGCACAAAGATCTCTATTAAAATCTGCTGGGAATGCAACAAGGAACAGAATATCGATGGTGGTAAATGGAACAAAGAGTTGTTGTATTGATGGAAAGCCAGGCAGGGGCACTCATTAAGAGGAAAAGGTTGGATTTTCCCTGGTTTTCCATGGCTCACAGAGTAATTACTGCAGGGGAAAGACTGCGGATGCCTCCAGCAGTTGGATGAGCAAGGATCTGGCCCTGGCAAGCAGGACACCAGTGCCCTGTTTGCTGCAGGGATTTTTAGGGGGAAAGTCCCTTTCTCCTTGCCCGGGGGAGCTGTGCTTCGGAAATTCGGGATGGAAGCAGGTTTCTATCAAACCCCAAGGCAGTGCCTGCTGCGGGCCCCAGGAATATTAATTCTGGTGTTTATGGAGCAGGAGCACCAGCCCTCAGACCCCCTCCGTGCCCTGGATAGGGTCTGTGTGCCCAGCATCATCCCTGGACAAAGGGAGCCCCAAAGGCTCAGAGCGATGCTGGAGGCAGCTCGAGATGATGGAAACGGCAGCTGCTGGCAGCAAACCTCGCTGCAATCCCAGAAAAAGAACAAGAGAAAGAGGAACAAATGCAAAGGCTGACCTCCCTGCTGGCCCTTCCCTTTTCCCTGTGATTGTGAGCTCGGTGGCGGTGAGGCGGGTTTGTCTGGAGAGGCACCGGGGCTGGATTTCATCCCAGCTCCTCCAGCAGGGCCAGGGCTGACGTCAGCGGGGCGATGCGGGAGCCGGGCAGCAGCTCGGAGCGCAGGGATGCGGGGATGCCTTCTGCCGGGGCTGCTCGCCGCCCGAGTGTTTTCATTACGCCTGCGAGTTGATTTGGAGCTTTACGTGCTTGTTTTTACAGTGTTGATCCCCAGCTGGGCTGCCACTGTAAAAGCTGGCTCCGTCTCCATCATCAGCCCTCCTTAAAGCGATTTAAAAGCCAGGCACAGAGCCGACAGAGAGGGCTGGTCCCTGCCGATCCCGGCGCTGCTCACGTGGGTCCAGCTCCGACAATCTGGCCTTGTGCCTTCGCTGGTAATTTTGGGCTTTTCTTATTTTTAATCTTTCCATTTTTGCCTCTGCTTGAGCAGTTCGAGTGGAGCTGTGGTTAATTTAAACTACAGTCGTCGCTAAATTAAACCACTGATAATACTTCAGGCTTAAGACCAGCTTTCTCTGTGTCTCAACTAAAAAAATTGAGTATTTTGTGTGTGTCTTCATGGCAAAATGGAAGTGGAGAGGTTGGACAGCACTTTTCTATGGTACTTCCATCAACGTTAGCACTGCTGTAAGATGGCTAAACAGCATGATCTTCTTTTGACAAATAAGCAAAATAAAAGAGGAAATGTTTAATTTGACCAAAGACATGAAGCAAAGGTGCCACACACCCAGAGGCAGCCCCCAGGAATTCCTAAACTTTGTATTCTAGTCTCTAGTGCAAGAGTTAAAAGAGCATAAATGTGTAATCCAGTGATATAATTAGCATGTACGTAGAGATCACCCTTTCTTCCTCTTTGCAGCCTTCAGGGAGGATGCAGTGTGATGGTTTAACTGCTGTCCTTGCTGGGGACAGACTGGACTGCCTGGATAATCTGAGAAAAGGCAGAGGGAAAGATGGGAGTGATTTTAAAGCATCTTTCTGTCTCGCAGCTGGTGGTTCCCTTTTCCTAAGCAAATAGCAAATCAATATTTGAGCAGTGATCTGTGCCCATGCAGGTGAGAAATGAGGAGGTTTTGGTGGCTGCAGGCTCATCTTCCTGCCTGGACAAGGTAGGAGATGAAGTGACGCACTCAGAGGTGAAATTAGAGCCTGTCACAGGGAAGGCCAGCAGATCCCCTGATACTGAGCTGTTCTAAACTTTGCCAGGATTAATTACACGCCAACTTCACAAGCAGCTGGTCCAGGGTCCCTTGGGATCCTCTGGAGCACCAGGCTAGTGAGAAACAGCTCTGGGACTGAAAGAAGCAGTATTTTCCTCCTTCCTAGGAGCTGGATGCATGTGGAGGTAGCACCTACAGTTCTCACAGCCTGAATGGGATGGAAGCTGAAGTGTTCCTTTCAGAGATGCTCACGCACATCCTTGCAGGAACATCTCTTCCCTTGGTGAATCCACCTGCCCCAGTCCAGTGTCAGGCATTTTGGTTTTCCACTTGTTTTCTGCCCTTTTTGCATGGGTACCAATCATTCCCAAGGTGCAGAACAGTGCAGGAATGGATGCAAGGTATGACAGATACAAGAGTCTGTGTGTGCCGAGCTGTAAATAATGCAATATGCATGAAGTGCTCCATTTGGGCTTGCAAAAAAGCTATTTAACCACCAGAAGAAAAACACAAATAAAAAATAAGAGAACTACAGAGAAAGAGGTATAATCAATTCACACATTTGCAAAAAGGTCTGGTTTGTCACTGTTGTCTTGAAGTGGGAAAGTAAAACCCTTAAAAACTGCAACGATGCAGGGAAATGGCAAATCAATAGATGGGTGAGCAGAGCAGGGGGTAGGGAACCAGGAGCATCTTGGAGCTGTTCTGACAGGCTCCCTCCAGGAGAGTAATGAAACCACATGAAATTAGTAAAATTTTTTCCTCCACCACTAAAATGGAGAAATTCACTGCCTTAGAGAAGCGTGTGGTGGTTAATTTATCTGGGTTTTCTACAGCAGCAGACGAGAAACCATGCTAAAAATGATTAATGCTCCCCTAGACGTGCCATGCTGAAGTCAATATTGGTTTTGTACCTGCATGTGCTCATCTGCACAAGGACCCTAGAGGCTCTGTGCACTTTGAAATGCTCATTTGTGGCACTGTGTGATTTTGCATTCCAAGTGCAGATATTGATACCAATTCTTTGAGTACAGCCTCCCCCACCCTTCTGCAGTCACAAACCGCAGTGACGTCGAACACGTGGAACTCCTGGAGGCAGTTTGGGTTCACAGGTCTGGGTGCTCAGGCTTTCAAGGACCAATGTACTGACCACTGAAGTCCAGGCATTTGAAACACAGTGGGAGGAGTGCCCAGGAACTCAGGTTTGTCTCACACAAAGAATCACAGATTCACAGAATGGTTTGGGTTGGACAGAATCCTAAAGATCATCTCGTTCCAACCCAACCTGCCACGTGCAGGGACAACACTTTCCACTAGACCAGATTGCCCAGGGCTCCGTCCAACCTGCCCTTGCAAATATGCTGGCACATCCTTCTGCAACCTTGGTTTTTGGGAGTAGCTGTTCCAGAGCCTGGGCTGTCACAAGAGGAGAAGCACTGTCTGATTTTTCTGGAATGTAGTGAGTTGCCCATTTGCGATGCTGGGCATAGATTCCTCTAACAGTACCACTGCCAGCAGCCTCAGTGGGATGGTTGCAGCCTTGGGTTTGGGACTCTGAGCTTTTCCCTGGTTTTAGGTGGTAGGTTGTACTTTCAGTAATTACCACTTTGATGAGATAACACATTTTCTCTACCAAATCTCACTGTTAGAGTGGACAAGGGCTGCATTTGTATCACTGAAAGCGTAGACCTGGGCTATCAGACAGTTTCTTCTAGAATTATGCTCCTTTAAAAACTGTCTTTGCTTTGATGACACACAGGAGGAAATCTCCGTAATTACTGGGCTGTGTTTTCTTTTTCTTTCCTCAGTGGATCCATACTTTTACACCGCAGAATGAAAGTCATTATGGTTTGCTGCAGGCCAGACAGGAGAGCTTTTTTCATTTGACATAATTCACAGAATGGGTTATTTATTAATGTGTGAGGCTCTGTAAACAAAATGGATTTTTACTCTTGTGAGAGTCTGGCTGATACATCATTATGACAACTTATTTCATTTTTGGGTAGCATTTTGAACCCAGTGACGAAAACAAATCCTTCAGTAAAGAACTGATTTAATATTTCGGCTTCGTCATCCAAACCAGGAAAAAATTCCCCTGAATATCAAATACAGGACCTGAAAATCCAGTATTTTTAAACCTCTAGTTTTATTTTGAAGATTGCTGGTTTTACAGAGATTCCTTTCTTCCCCGCCAAGAAACTGCTGGGCTTTTCCCTCTCAACGCTGACTTTCACTCATCAGCAGTCTTTCCACCTTTCTGTAATAATTCAGTAGGAGTCCAAACTGGCCTTTTACACAGTAAGCACATCAAGCTTACAAACACCACTCAGCTCTTGCCGAGTTTCAAATGCATTTATCTTTTGTATGTGCACATGGTCTCATTAATTACTTATCGTGTTCCATCAGCAGTTATACAAATGTAATTGATTACGCCTCGCTGCCCCGCTTCCACTATTTTGGCTATCAGCTAATTAATGCAAGAGAGGTTCTCAAACAACTGCTTTCCTCAGAAGAAGCTGGAAAAACACATTCTTCAGTCCCAAGCCTGTTAAAGGTTCCAGAAGAAGCAGTAGTAGCATATGCAAATCAATGGGAGCATTTTGCATATGCAAATAGGAGCCTTGAGCTGGGGGGGAATTTGGCTGGTTGTAACCTGTGTTTCTAAATTCCTCAACAAAAGCCTGAGGTAGGTTCAATGCACTTCCAAGGAAGTGAACAGCAGCTCCTGCTGATTTTATTACATTTTGCTGCTTATTCTTCTTATTCACTAGGACAAAAACCCCCTGCCTTACATGAGTAATTCTGCTGCGTTTCAGCACAACCGATTATATGAGTAATGTGATCACAAGTGGATCAAAGACAATGATTTAGAATAGAGTTCATGTGTTTAGTTGTTTATCCTCATCAGTCAGGCAAAGGCACTGTAACACCTAAGTGACATGTAGTGTGAGTAATACCTGGCGCTGTAGCAGGAGGACTTTTTGACATTTCCCAGTGAGTTACAAACTCACATCTAACACTAAATCAGTCTCTAGGATTGTACTAGAGAAGCAGAATTAAATGAAGAATTATGTGTTCTAAAAAGTGATAATAGCATGAAAGTTAGAGTATGATAATATTCCTGAGCGATGCACACGCACTACCCGGAGATGCCCTTATGTAGCAAGGGAATCAGCGTGAGCCAACATGATTACCTTAACTTAAAGTAGCTAATTGCATCCTTGCTCTTAGCCTCCCTCAGCAGCGAGCCCCCAAACCCACCCTCCTTCCCTGAGACAGCACACTTTGTGTCCCAGTTCCAGTCAGTAGAGTCCCCCATGGCATGCTGCCCTGCCTGGCAAGCATAATTCCACCGGTGTGCCCACACACGAGTAAGAGGAGAGCTGCTGAAGTATTATTGCTGTGATTCCAGTTTGTGCCAGAGCTCTCAGCCAAAGGAACTTGACATATTGCTTCTTTCTGTCTTAATTTACTTGGAGCAGAGCTGGTGACCTCGGTTATTAATTGCACATCTCCCGGTCCCTGTTGCTTCCCAGCCGGTTGTTTAATGAGTGGAACACACCTGCTGTTGCCCAGGTGTCCTAGACAAGGCCCTGGAGTATCCAGATGCTTCCTGAGCACGCTGCTTCAGGGCTGGAGCGGCGTGAGACCTGTGCCCAAAGCTTCCTGCCTGTTCCCTGAGAGTGAAGGACAGCCAGGAGAGGCAGATGTTCCCTTCACTACCAGCCCAAATCCTGCCTGGAGCCATTGCTGAGCACCACGGGCCAGTGGCTCACCTAGCACGACTCAACAGGTCCATCATTAAGACCTGAGTCGATGGTGCTCAGGCACAGGTTTAAAGCTAAGTTTTAGTTGTGCTGCTGTGGGTGGAATGTGCCCAGCTGTGCAAGTGATGCACAAAGGGGTGTCTCCACCCTCAGCTTTAAAAATCTTCATTGGGGAAGATTCAGCCCACACTCAGGGAGCTGACGATGTGCAGGAGGAATGGACCAAACCCCTAACTGAGGTCATGGTCACCCACAAACAAGAGCCAATGGCTCCTCAGAGGGGCTGCCCTAAGCCCACGTGTGGTTTCATAGATGTTTACGAAAGTTTTGACACAGGTACACCCATAGACAGTTGTAGGATGGCAAGAGAAACCCATTTCCCTGCAGGCAGCAAGCCACTTTGATCCTGTAACTCTGTCCCCTCAGAATCAGGATGTGGTGCTGGAAATACATGTGCTGCAAAAGCTCTTCTTCTGTTCACCTGCCAGGTGGATTTAATTTATGGTATCATGGCTTTCAATGAATTATTGATATGGTGACTGTGCAGAGGAACAGAAACAATAGAGTCATGTGCTGTGTGGCTCCACCTCACTGGCTTTGTTTCATAAGTGCCTGGGCTTCACCCTGACAGTTTTATTGTGGGAAAAAATAGTTTTCTCTTAGAGATGTTCCAGCCTGGTAACAGCAAGGGATGGGCTGTGGTGGCAGCATAATGCTGGCCAGAGCACTCAGGCTCCTGAAGACGACTGCATAGTCTGGAAGCAGGACTGCTATTCAGTGAGCCAAGGAAACTCAAGAGAATTTTTCTTAATATGCAAGAGAAAAATTGCAGTTTCCAGTTCTTTCAATTTTGGCATTTTCCTGTTGACAACCACAGCTTAGCTACGTCTCATTCCTTGCAAATGAAAAATGTCTTAGGGATCTCTGTGGACCTGAGTCTGCTCCCATTTACACGTGGGTGGTTTAATGAGTTCAGCAGACTCACGCTGGACTGAGGTGAGACTCTGGCCAGGTTTTCATATCCATAGGAAGCAGCTGGAAAATGCCTGCTGTATTTCTGGGCTCTGGATACTTTGCATCCCCAGATCTACTCTCTCTTACAGACTGACAAGCTCAGACCCAACCACGGCTTTATATATTGTAGAAGGCGCAAATCTGGGAGTGATTTGGGGGTTTAAATTTTTTTTTATGAATATGAAAGTCAAAAAGGCTGCCCCCTGCTAATGTTGTTTTTGTGTGACATACAGATCCCACTGCCACACACAGCTGAAGAAGTATTTAGTTTGTTTTTACATTCTTATTTTTTAGATGTCTTAATAATGCAAACAACATCTTGCTTAAACATTATGATTATTATTTTATTAGCTCAGGTGCTCTGAAAGCAAAGCTTTGATTATTCAGGGGCTAAGAAGTCAGTTACAGACTGCTCTGTTATCTTCTTTGTTTGCTTGGCTTCATGAAGAGCCCAGGATTGCGTTTATGTTTGTGTAAGTTCTTGCCGTCTTATTTTCTTGAATGTTGCAGGGTTTCAGAGGAAAACCTTTAATTTAGCCACTAGGAGGTTTTCCAGTTCTCACTGAATTTTCTAGAAAATCTCCTGTTGCCTTTAAGGGAACATGGAAGAAATCTTATTATATGTGCGTGATTTCAGAACTGAGAAAACAGACTGTCTTCAGAAGGAAGTAGTGTCAAATCAGCCTACAAATATATCCTTTAAAATAATTTTGGCTGGAATCCTTTCTGATATGATCCCATCTGAGACTCTGAAGTTACACAAAGAATAAATTTTCATCATTTTCATGTAATCCAAAAAAAAAATTAAAGAAGGATAAGATACGTCTCGACTTGAGAGTCATGAATAACTCCCTGAGGAGAATGATTTATGTTTTAAAATGCTTCCCTTTTCTGCAACATGCACAAAGAAAGAGATTCTTTTTGGGGAGAGTTAATGAACAAAACCAGTTGGAAAACTGGAGGATTCAAATTCAAAGTTGGTCAGTCATTTGTTCTGCTCTTGGCATGTGGTTCAAAATCCCACCCACTGGGGAGGTTGTACTTATCTAGAGGGGTGGCTGGGGCACCTGGGAGTAAAGCTGTAACATCTCTGTGCCTGATTTGGGGAATTAAGGATCAAAGGTACCATTAAGTCCTCCGAGTTAATTCTGCCTGAGTCTCAGGCCATTAGTTTCCAGGCAATTGCTCCTGCAGGGAGCCCAATGACTTGCTTTGGCTAAGTTGCACATTTTGGGAGGACATCAAATCTTGACATAAACAGATGGAGAATCCGGCAGGTTTTCTGATGGCTCCTTCATCAGGTCATCAGCCCTCCTCTGTTCCAAAATATGATCCCTCCCTTAAATTGGAATGTTTTGGCTTTAGCATCTCGGCACCAGTGCATGTTGTGCCTCTCTTTGGCAGACGGAGGAATAACTCAGTGCATGGTAATTTCTTTCTGTAGAGGCTCTTAGATTCAACGATTCACATCACCTCCCACCCTGCTTTTTAATGAAGTGAGTTCTCAGGTGCTGTAGTTTCTCCACTGTAAGGGCTTTTCTTTCCTTTCTTTTTTTTCCTTACTTCCAATTTTGTTGTCATTTTTGTTGATGCCTGCTGTACTCTAGCAGTCTGTTTTCAAGGGCTGAGGTAAAATTTCCTTCCTGCATCTCCACTTACTGAAGAGCAACTAAACAAGCCTTTTTTTCCCTTGTTCTTGTTCAATGACTTATCACAGCTATGGCATCCGTGCTGCCTTCTCAGATATGTACTGCACATTTGAGTCCATGTCAAGAGGACCCAAGATTCTTTGTTGGCACTATTTATTACTCATCAGTAACTGTTTTGTTGGAAAAGTTTACCACCTTTGATAGATGAAAATGAGAAATCAGACCTTGGACGTCTGCAAAACCTCCTAACTCTCTGCTCTCATGCAACAGGGATTCCCACGGAGCAGCACATTTTAAGAAAAGATACTGAGTTTAATCTAGGTAACTTTCCTCTCTAGTGTTGTTTTTGGCTTGTTTGAGGGTTTTTGTTTGTTTACAATATGTTTTTCAACTCTGGTAAGTCACATGCCTTAGCAATGTGTACCAATAAAACAAACAAATGTAAATATCTTTAGCAATCAGGTTTTCAGTCTCATGACAGTTTTTGGGCAGTTGAACAAATGCCTTGGCATGCTGAAATGTACTTGCCTACTACTCAGGGACACTGGGAGAATTAATTACTTAATACGCTAGATTAAATCAGACATGGTTCTTTTGAGACAAAGATCTTCTCTGGGGTCGGCCAGACACGGCTTCCCCCTCGTCTCCAGGGTCGGTGCTGATTTCAGAAGCCCTGTGTTAGAGCACTCTCGGCACAGCCCGTGACAGGAGGGCACTAAGCCGATCTATATAAACTATCGTTTAATAGGCCACGAAACCCGGGCTGCAGAGCAGCTGTGAGAACAGAGATCAGGCTTTTCAACAGCGCTGCTGGAGCACACCTCGCCGGGGCCGAGGCGGGCGGGCGGCTGGTACCAGGCAGCTCCAAAATACCCGTGCGGAATCAATAAACAGCACGGAGTCGGGGTGACGTAAAGAGGAAGCCAACTCCATTACCGGCCTCCAAGTCGCAGGGAGTTTTGCAGGCGCCGGGGGGAGGACGGAGCCGTAACCGGGACCCGTGTGCGGGGGCCGGCGGGGCTGAGGCCGCCCCGTCGGGGCTTCAGCACCGCGGACAGCGCCCGCCGCCGCCGCTGCCGCACGCGGGACCGACGGCGAGCTGCCCCG
>VZRS01012040.1:349114-577891 GCA_013398055.1 Ifrita kowaldi | reverse complement strand
CATAGCTTCTAACACGACCTATTCCCAACGAGGGCTGTGTCCCGAGCGGAGAGAAAGTTTTCATTCTCCAAATACTGAAATAAATGTCTGCTGATAAAAATTAAAGATGGGATCCATCAGTGCAACCAGCTCAGTCCAGAAGCCAATGTTTGCCTAACGTGAGTGACCCTGACAGGAGCTGCATCAATGGCAGTGACCTTCTGGGGACATACAGACACTGACATTGCACAGATAAACACGGACAGGGTGGGGGTTGGACTAGGTGACCTTTAAAGGTCCCTTCCAACCCCAAACTATTCTGTGATTCTATATCCATGATCCTGTCTTTGGCCAGGATAGCGGACCACGTCATCTCCAATTTCCTTTCCAGCCTTGACTGCTGTGGCAGCTTTTGTGTCTTTCCAGATGAGTGCCATAATCTTCCCAGTTTCTCACCAGACTCCTTCCTCTCTCCAGCTTAGCTTTACCTTGGTTTCTTCCCTCCCTCACAGAAGTCTCCCTGCAGTCCCTCTCTTCCCAAACAGGCATAGAAAAGATCTCTCCCAGGTTACTGCTGGCCAGCAGAAGGTGTCATCACAGGATGACAGGATGCTCTGTTCCCTTCCTGCCACTCTGGCCAGCACACATCACATCATACAGCACAGAGCCAAAGTGCAGTCAGCTGATTGCCTTCCTCACAACCAGCAGTTTTGAAACCCTGTTTTTATTCTTTTCCTTATTCTTTGATTGCCTGAAAGCAACATCCAGAGCTGCAACTGCTCTCCTGCCCTTGTCTGTGGTCCCCATGTTTCCCATGTGGTTGTTGTTTCTCTTCACATTCACTGGCTTCCCCCAGCTGCTTTTGCTCAGTCCCTGGACACTGGCTACAGCTGTGGATGGCTGATATCAGGAGCTTCCTTCAGACTACATCTGTGCAAAGGGAAAAACCTTGTCCCTCTGCTATTCCATCTTGTTTTGCATCACTTTTAAGACCATGGGAAACTCCAGCTGTCAGCACCACCAGCCTTTTGTGTTCCCATGCAACTCCTCGGTGCTTGTAGTGCGTGTGAGTGAAGGACATGGGCCGGTGTGTTTCTGAAAGGATTGGCAGTGTGGCCAAGTTTTAGGGGGACTTACCTATGTGTGTGGGTTCAGAATCATTTGATTCATATTTATTAATTGGGGCTGGTGTACCAGAGCACGGGCAGTTTTGTTGGTAGCAGCAGAGAGGGACTTTTGTGTCCTCTTAAAATCGTTGTGCAGTACCACGATACCACCACCATCTTCCACCTTCCCTCTACTGCTCAGAGATCTTGCTCCAGAAGACTTTGCTGTTTTATAGCTTTCCAGACGCTGTTTTAACCCAGCCTTGATCTCCTTTTTTTAAGTTTTCCTCTGTTTAATCCAGTGGCACCTGCTGTTAGCTACGCACAACAACCTGCCACTCCCTTGAGTAATAAATGTCACAACCGTTTTGTCAGAGGGTCACTTAAGCTCTTTCTCATTAATCTTTACCCTGTTCTCATGAGTTTTGTAACTTCCAATCTTGAATTTTTACAGCTACCCCTCTAATGGTTCTCTTCAGGTTGATCAAATGTAGATGAAGAACTGAATGAGGACAAGTTACTCTCTCAACAAGTCTCATCAGTGAGGTCACTCTCAGGTTAAGGTGAAATTTTCTATGGCAGCCAAGCACACAATGATACATTTGCAGCAGAATTTCTTCTGTCCACAGGTACTGTCCAATTTCTAGACAAAACTAATTTCTGCCCACTTTTCTGTAGCAAGTGGCCATCTGACTGGTCATTTAAACACTTAATCCTATTTTGAATTTGACCAAGGCTTTGGCCTCAGTAACACCTTGTAGCAGGGATCTCCACCAGCTGCTATCTCATTACCTTGGCTATTTTTCTTATCAGCATCAAATTTGGCCATTCCAATTTCGTGGGACATAATTTTCTTTTTTTGTGACTCTAAATACAGAGAGAGAAGAAGCCAGCAAAAGCTGCCCTATTGACTTCCTTTCTTACTTTTATGAAAATGTTTGTTTACCTCTCATAATCCCCTCATACTCGTCTCATCCATGACTAATTAATCATGCTGTTTAAATACCACAAGTTCCTCCTTTTCTGGGTTATCTCTTTGTCTATACAGCTTTGTATTAAAATAGTCAATATCTCTTGGCCTGCTGACCCCTAGATTCCTCTAGGGCTTCCAGCATCCTCACCTCATCTTTCCCTCCATGAAATCTCCTCAGAGAGGAAAGGATCATCCCCAATTCCATTAGTTTGATGAGTTTTCCTCAGTGCTGTTTCTCAAAATGTTTTGACCTCATCGAAACTGACTAATGGAATGTTCAAGACAAACCACTTGGGTTCCCCTTGGATTTACATTGGGGTCCCAATGTGTATGCTTGGTCACTCCATGATATTTTTGTTGGTTTTACAGAAGTGCGCTGATTTGGGCTATGTTTCCAAAGAAAAAAACTATTTGAAACTCAGAGGGAGAAGCTCTGAAGTCTAGTTATTTAAATTACTTGTCTGTGGTGAAACTGGCCATGGGTTTAATTTATGCTTCAGGCAATGGAAAGGATTATTCTGGGGTTATTCTGCATTGCTAAGAGGCATCTTGGACAGGTTGAAAGGAAACATCCACACGGATGTTTCTCATAAACCCATATCAGGTGCTTCCCTCTGCATCAGAGGGGAACCTCAGTGGTACGTGGGCACAAACAGAAACTGGGGTAAAATCCCAGCACAGCAAACCCCGGGAGCTTTGCCATTTGATGTTATTCAGCTAAAATTTCTCCCAGCCCCTTCCTTTCTTGCTCTGTGTCATCCATGCCAGGTTGAGCAGAGAAGATGGATAATGCATCCATCAGACACATTCGCTGCTTAGAGACACATGGGGTGACGGAGCATTAAATAAATCCCTTTCAAATCCCCATGCAAACAAACAGTCCAAGCCTAGCTCCAGCACGAGCTGTGGCCTCTCCCCTGGCTGGAGGCTGTCTCTGGTGCGTGCAAAAGAAGTGATGCCCTTTGGCTGTGCCACCACCATCCCCAGCAGGGAGCTCCTACTGGCACTGAGTCAGCAGCGTTAACCTCGGCCACGGACACACAGAGAACTCTGTGATGGGGCTGGGGGCTGCGAGGGGTGGGGACACCTGTGGGGACACCCCACACTGGGGAGCTGCAGTCCCCCGTGGGGCTGCCCTTCCTGCACTGGGACAGGGGCTGCAGATGTGCCTCGGGGGGAGGCTGGGCTAAAGCAGCTGCCGTCGAGAGGGGATTAAATGATTCAGTGTTTGGAGGCTGCTGCCTTATTTAAAGGGCCACACGCTATTTTTTTTTTCTTATTCAGAGAAGTCTGCTTTTAATAACCAAACCAGACAAAAGTCTTATTTTTGTTGCCTTCTCAGCTTCTTCATATCATGGTTTAATATGAATGTTTTGGGCCACTGTGTAGCCTCCAAGTGGGACCTGTCAATGCAGGTCTCACCATGTATGCTGTGATGATTACGGATTAATCAGGGGATGCTTGATCGGTTCCTGCTGTCCTGCAGGTGGGTTTAGCTCGTCTGGATTTTGGTTAAAGTAATAAGGTGAAGCTGGTGGCAGGATTTGGTCTTAGTTGTCTGTTCTGAGAGTTACAGATAAAGTAACAGCACAAAGGTACCAGTGCAGGGACATTCAGTGGATCTGTTGGCAGACCATACACAGGATGTGACTCTGGATATACAGTTGTCACAGGACAACATCTCTGCACTAGGCATGAGTGTGGCTTCCCTTGGATGCTCCCCAGAAAAGCAGCATGCACTTGATGTCTTTCAGCCCCCCAAAATCTTCCAGCCATGTTGAGTTTGATGGGATGTGCCACATGGAGCCTGTACCTGCTGACACTGACTCGTCTGGTGGTTCAGTGTGGTGGGTCCTGGTGTTTGCCACCCATCACGTGCTCTGTATAGAGGTGCCTCTGAAGCTGAGAGGATTGCTTGGCTTAGCTGGTTACTCATCTCTGTAAAGCTGTGGTTCTAGCAGGTGCCATGCTGGGCTGCCTTTAGGCAGAAACTCGTTCTTATTAATGAAGAGCTTGGAGATCTTATTTTTGATTTGCTATAGGAGCAGGTGCTGTAAATCCATTAACAGTGTGGGAATGCTTTGAGGACGAGGTTTTGGCAAGAGGACACACAGCCTGGTTCCCCTGCAATGAGCAGCGGGCAGGGAAGATGTGTTGCCACAGGGCTTGTTCATAGAATCACAGAGAAGTTCGGGTTGGAAGAGACCTTAAACACCATCTCATTCCAACCCCCTGCCATGGGCAGGAGCATCTTCCACTAGACCTGGTTACTCCAAGCCCCATCCAACTTGGCCTTGACCAGTTCAAGGGAGTTCTGGGAGGCTGCTGGGGGCTGACTTGCCTGGCTGTGGTGCTGCTCACATCAGACAGTGTGTGATCTTCAGTTTTCCCCTGCTACCTCTCATGGCCCCCCCCCCCCAAAATGAATTCATTGCAGTTCCCCAGCACCTGTACCTTGTTTTAGATGGCTGGGAGAGCCAGGCTCTGGGTGGGCAGTGCTGCATCAAGGGCTGGGGGACGCCCACGAGCTGCTTGTCCCCAGTGTGACAGACTATGGTGACAGGTTCAGCTCAGTCTCAGCTGGGCTGTCCACACACAGGAGCAGCTGTTTGTGCTGTCCTCAGTAACAGCAGTGTTATCCACAGTATTTCTTTTGGGTCCATACACAAAAGGTTGTTCACTACTGCTGAGAACGCCAGGTTAAATCGGTGGTCTGCAGAGTATTTTAGCATTTGCTTGCCAAATTTGACCCAGAGACTGAACTGTTTCTGCTTGGATAAAATATAAAACAAAACAATTTTTTTCTGGGGAAGGAAAAAAGAAAGATAGTGAGTGCTTCCTGAGCATCATAGCTGGCTGTGTGATTTATCCATCTTGCTAATAATAATGGACAAGGCTTTGCCCATCCCAGGGTTTGATGAGAGGCTGCTATTTGCGTGAGAGCATTTGCTTTGCATGCAGATAAGAGGGTTTATTGTCTGTTGTTTGTTTTTCACAAAAGTGCAGCTTTTTGCGTGTCCAGAATAACCACTGCTGTCCCAGGAGCAGGCCTTGCAGGACAGGGAAGGTTTATAAACGTGGCAGGGTTTGAAGCTCAGTAGCATCAGCTGTTCAGCAGGAGAGCACTGCACATCTGCTCTGAAACCGACAGCACTGCAGAACAAAAGAGGACGATATTGATCTGATAGTTTGTTGTCATTGACATTTCTATTGATCTACTCTTCTCCGATGATTTCTTACTGCTAAAGCCAAAGGTCAGTGCTGGGAAGGGTCAGCACTGAAGGCAAAAGCCTTATCCAGATGTGCACCATAGTGTGGTTTTCCTTGGACTAAACACAGCTTCTCAGTTGAAGCTCAGCCAAGATATTTCAGCTGGGTCATTCCAGGTCTGTTCAACCTGATTTTGCATGTCAGCTGAAGGACGAGGAGCCAAAGCCTACACCTCTGAAGTCACCGTGGATTTAATATCATAATGCAGCCTTGGCCCAGTGCTGCTTGAAAGAGCAGAGCGGCACGGATTGAATTACCTGCAGCATATTAGCTGAAATCTCCTATTCAAGACCCGCAGGAGCTCGTGCAGCTCATCTTTCGGGGGAGGTTGATAAGATCGTAGCCTGGGGTAGCATAGTTTTAGGTTTTAGTTTGGCATTCATTATATCATTATCAGCGATCAGGGTCCTGGCTCGATTACGAGCTGCTAATGGGATCTCAGCCCTGCGGCTGCCCCATGCCCTGGCTTTGGAGCAATGCCTTGCCATGTGTCAGGTCCCTGGCACAGGTCCCTTGACGTGGGCAACCATCCTTTATTGACCTTTTGTTGATACAGGAGAGGCGCTGTCCATAGGAGTGCCCCAAAGAAGCTTTAAAACTAAAGCAAAAGAAGGAACACGTGCCAGATGGCTTCTCTAGAAAACAAAGATTGGACTTTCAGTAGTCTGTGTATCTTCTACTAACTTAAAATAGCTCCTTTTTGTTTGTTGAGGCAAATAAGACGAGACATTAGCATGCGCGTCCCAGCAGTAAATAGGTTTCAAGTAAGCTTCTGTAGAGCTGGGGGAGGATATTAGGACAGCGTGATTTTCATCATTGATGTGCCAGCTAGCATGCAAAAGACTCACAGTGCAGGGAAAGGACTGGAAAACTGAGGAAAAAACAAGTTTTTCACACAAAAAAACCCTGTTGATCCAGAGTGTAAATCTAATGCTGGGTTTGTGTCTGGTTCCATGAGATCTAGTGCTAAAAGTACATGTTTTGATGAAACTGGTTCAGGAGTGGGCCAGGTATAGACACAATGTATCTCTGGAAATCAGGTGGAATGTACACAAGTAAAATGCTGCTTGCATTGACCCATTCTGCTGCTTTTATTTTTTTGTTTGTTTGTTTTGGGGTGGTTTTTTTTGTTGTTGTTTTTTAATTTATTGTTGTTTTCCTGGCCCTTGACGTTGCGCATTTATAAAGACAGGCTTTTGGAAATTACGTCTCATGGAAAAATCCACTGGGCTTTTCCTCAGAGGAGTTAATGGCTTTTATGAAAACACGTACCTAATGTGAGGTGATGTTTTCAGTCTCATGAAACCAGCACAGAGCAGAGCTGGAAACGAGAGCTGAAGCAGGAGCTGGTGCCATCTCTTCTGTGCAGGGCACAAGGCAAAATGAAGGGGTTTGCTTTGTTTCTTGCTTTTGGGTATAGTAAAGTAGATTTCAGTAAAAAACCAGGAGGAGTGAATGAACAATTTCTTAATGCATCCAGTCAGTAAAAGAGAAACAACCACATCAATTGGACAAACCAGATTAATGCTCAGGGTGTGTCCTCGCTGCCCACATAAAGCATCGACAGCCTGGCTTCTGCTCAAACACACCCTGATAAACCCAGGCAATGCCTGATCTATATTTACCTTCTTGATTTATGAGAACAGAGACCAGCAGGGACTCTGAAGCAGATGATTCAGTCATGTTTCTCCTGGCTTATACAACTGCTGGTCAGGAAAGGCCGCCTGTTGCAGTCAGGGGAGGGGGCGAGAGAAAGCCCCCTCCTTCCACCCCCTCTCCAGCTCCTTGAGAGGGATGTGAATCTTCAGTGGCCCTCACCACACAGGGCTGGAGATGGCATTTACATCCTGGATGCACTGTTGTGTCATGTGGGTGTTGTGTTTGACTTGCTCTGTGAAATCACGGTATTTGAGCTGCATTTTGATGACCTGCATCGAACCATGAGCCAGGGCCGTGGGCTCACTGCCCTGCTGCAGGGCAAGGGGCTGTGCCACAGCTCCATGGCCTCCCTGGAGACAACAGGGACCCCAGGTGCTCCAGCCTGGCTGGGGGCTTGGCAGGGTGGGCAAAGCCAATGAGAGGTAGCTGTTAACCAAACAAGAGCAGACAAACCTAAGCAGCAGAGGAATCATGGAGCACCACAAAGGGAAGGAGGAGAAGCCCTCAGTTGCAGAGTTCATCATTGTCATCTTTCAGATTCACAGCATCACAACTAATTATAAAATGCTAATGCTTCAGTGTTTTCCCGCTGGCCTAATAAAAAATGGTTTTAATCCCCATTTCTTATTTCCATTCCGTTTGTGCTGGCGCTGGGCTGATGGGTGCAGCACTGAGAACAGGGAACGGCCTCTGGGTCTTTCCCACTGGGAAGGATCAAGCTGAGGGACCAGGGACAAAGCTGCTCTGTGCTTCTTGAAAATGGCAACCAGTGGCTGCTGACCCAAAAACTGCTCCCATATGGTGGCACTGGTCACCCCAGGGGACAGTGGGGCCCTGCCTGCACAGGAGCAGCCCCACAGCAGGAGGGGCAGGAGCACCGATGGCAGAGGAAGGAATTAAACCCAAGATCTATGCTTTAAGGAAAAATTTGAATCAGTCTTCTGCACAACTTTATTGTGCTGATACAGGATTATTTCTGGTCTGAGATCTGAATGGAGACTCGGCCGCTAATTTTAGCATTATGGAATTCCCTGAGGTGTTTTTATTACACAAATAGGAGTAAGAAAAGTTGTGCATAATGAAATTTTGCTGTAGGACAGCACATCCTGTAGTGTGAAACAGTTATTTAACCACCAGCACCCCACACTAATGTGTGTATAAACAGGCTTCACCCAGCTTGAATTCCCACTTTCCCATTCACCAGGGAGCAGGAGCTGCCTGATGCCCTGTGCCACACACAGTGCCTGACACCACCAGTTCCTTAAATACATTACAGATGGACACGCCTGCAGGCAATTTTTATCCTCTTGTGCCCACACCAAATCACAGAGTCAGTTTATCCTGGGGCTTTTATGGAGTTTCTGGTGTTCAAGCATACAGAAGCGGACTCAGGAAGATGTGGTTTGCTGGGTATTGCATTCTTTCTAATGCAGACTCTGGAAATAGCAGTCCAGGAGTGTAAAATCCCTGTTCCTGCTGGCATTGGTCTGGAGGTGTGCTGTGCTTCAACAGAGTTGCTGTGGAGCATCCCTGGCCACTGCTGAGTGACTTATCCCTCGTCTTTGGAAAGGTGGGTAATGAATAAGGAGCATTGCCTTTGACAATATGTCTGTTTTCCTTTTTATTTTTCTAAGCAAGAAACCCTGGTGATTTGTTGACACAGAACAAGTAACAGTTCATTTGCAACTCCCCAAATGAAGCTAAATTATTCTGAATAAATTAAACATTAAAACAGCATCTGAGCAAACCCAGTCTCCTGATAGAGTTTAGTCCTACTTGGAAATGCAGATGTTCAGCCTAATGGGTTCTTCAAAGATAACCAATATCAGCCCCTACCCTCACAATTCCCTATCTGTAGGATTTATCCAAGCCTATCCTCCTTTTTTTTTCCTCCTGGCTTTTCCGTGACTTACAAGTCGTTATTTCCTGCTGGCAGTTGGATTGTCTGAGTATTTCCCAGTCAGAGCATGCTCACAAGTGGAATCCACCAGTCGGTCTCATCACACAGCAGCACTGCTCTGGATTGATGAAAACAGACGAGCACTTACATTGAAGAGTCGTTTGACATTGTGCAGTTAAAGGAAATGTTTTCCCTTATGATAATTAATGATTCTTGAAGGCAGGGGGGAGCAGGGGATGGGCAGCCCAGGGTGCTGCTGGCCAGGGAGGTGAGCGGGCAGGGGAATGTATCACCGGCTCCTCTCTGCAGGAAAAGCAGTGGATATCTCCGGGAAGGAAGGAATTTCTACCCGAGAGTGAAGCAGAAATCTAGAGCCATCTTAGCAATCTCCAAGGAAATTTTTGATTTTGCCTCGGTTGGAAAGATCACCGGGTAATACACGGCTGTCAGCGGGTGCCAAGTGGCCAAATCTGGCAGTGGAGACGTGCTTAAATCAGAGCTGAATTTGCCTGCTTGTTCTGCTTTACTGGTGCCCTTCCCCGACTTTTCCCCCTGTTGAGGTTGTAATTTCTGTCAAAACGTAACTGCAGAGCTCTGCATTTTAATCCCGTGTAATTACAGTCCTCGGGAACTCGGTCATCCCCTGCATCAGCCATCATCCCTGTCCCCCCTGCCCCGGCAGAGGCAGATTGAAGAGCTGTCACAGAAGGCGGCTGGAAGGGGGGTCTTGTTCTCCTCAGAGGCCTTTCTTGTCCCCCCTGCTGTCATTTTCAGAGCTCTGACTCGAGGTTCGCTGCCACAGGGACAACCTCCTCCGCAGCATCCCCACCCCGGGGCAGGGAGGGACATCAGAGCCACCCCGGTGCCACCTTCAAAGCAGCGGTGACTCAGCCCGGCGGCCGGGGGCTCTTTGTTCGCTTCGGAGGAGGATGAATCACAGGAGGCAGAGGCTCAGCTGGCAGGAGTCAGCTGATGGCCTCACAAGTCGGCTCCGCTGGGCTGATTCACACTGGTGGAGGGTCCTACCCACAGCCATCCCACTCACCCACCCACCGCCCGCTTGTGCTGGGTGAACACCGCCAGTACGGGGCAGCTGATGTGAGAGGTGCGATTATCAAGGCAATTGTGATGGAGATAAATGGGAAAAAAAAAAAAAAAGTCTTCCTGTTCCATTTAAAGATCTGGGAAAAAGAGTTTTCTGTTAATAGTTCTCAGTGTACCCCAGTAGGATGTCTGGTGTCCTCCTTGTCCAGCAGTGTGGTAAGTGTGGGCATGGGAGGGCTTGCTGCAAGTTCTTCTTCTGCTCTTCAGTTGCATTAGAGGAAGAAAATGTTATCTGTGAAACTTATTTTCTTTGTAAGGATTGAGGATGAGGATGGCAGTTAGAATGCAGAGAAAACCAAGTAAAAAAAATAATATTTCTGGCAGCTGTTTTGAGGAAGGTTCCTACTTTTATTTATTTTATCCGTGTGTCACTGTTGCTTTCTAATTTCTTCAATGTATTTAGTCCACACACTTGTCAATTTTCCTTGCTCTTTCAGCTGGGTTCTGTGTTCTCCTTCCCCTCCTCTAAACCACGTCAGTTTGCTGCATCCCACGGATGATGCAGCTCAGAGTCAATAATCCTCTCCTGGAGAAATTGCTTCTGACAGGCTGGAGGCCCAACTGAACTAAAGACACCTACAGAGTGGTGTGTTTTCCTCTGGGCTCAGAGCACCTTCCTGTATAGGAGATGGGATGTGACTCAGAAGGCAGCTCTCAGATGAGCTGTCCAAGAGCTATCACCAATTAAAAATGCACTTTTTTTTTTTGTACTAATACAGAAGCAGAATTTCCTTTGCCTCTGTGTCAGGTTGGTTGTCATATGTGCTGTTTGGTGCCGATGGGAAACAGCCTCAGTCCTGTTCCCCTCCTGAACTGAGAAACAAGAGATCCTTACATGAAGGAAGTGCAAGGACAGAGTAGAACCATTGAAAGATATCAGTGTGGATACAACAGGTTGCAATTGTTGTGTAACATGGGATACAAAACAGAATCTCATATAGAATTGCTACTGGTGGTAACTCATCACGCATCGACCCAAAGAACCTTATGCAAAAACTGTGTTATTTATAGAACAGGCTGCAAAAGGGCACCTCTTTAAACCAAAATAAGTCCATTTGTCATTGTGATAAATATTCCTGTTTGGTTGTGTGGACAGTAGATGTGCACCAGCCCAAACTTTTTCATAATAACAATACTAAAGATGGAAAAGAGCAATTTAGAAAAGACAAATTTTAACTGTTACTCAGGTTTTGATGGAAGACTTTTGTGGCAGCCACGAGAGACCTTACAAAAGAATGTTGCAAGCCCAACTGTTGGCTTTTTGAGCAAGGACAAAAGTTTAAAATACATGGTGGAGAGTGAATAAAAACAAACCAAGTGTGGTTCTGCTGTCAAGTGTCCATTGCACGCAGGAGAGAACGCGTGGCAAATGCAGCATTTTGCTGGCAGAGTGCTCTTGTTGGGTCTGGAAATTCTTGTCAAAAGCTCAGAAAAATCAAGCAGCCCCCATTGAGTTCCTTGACCTTGGGATTAGGCAGGATGTAAAATAAGGAGGGCACGGTCAGCAATGACTTGTTTTGAAAAAGTTATGCAGATTATGTTAAAATACGCGATTTAAAATATTAGTTCTGGCAGAGAGATTGCTGGAGTTTCGGTCAAGGGGAACAAATATTCAATAAATTAAAAAGTCAGGAGCTGGCTCTACAACAATTGCTTTGTAAGCAAATGTTGGCTTTTGTGGTTGGCGTGAGATGTGCTGGGGAAGGGATCCAGCTCAGCGGCGTTCCCGGGATGGACATTGCCATCATCAAATCCATCTGAAGGAACGGCTCAAGTTTGCACTTTTGTTGGCACTCAGGAACCTGACAAAGGTTTACCAACTCTGTTCATCCTTTTCTTTATGGATGGGGATCTTCCCAGAACAGAAATGTGGTGCATTTGTAAATGTAGGAGAAAAACTGATCAGAGCCCCCTCTATGCCAGTCTAGCACCGGTGTGAGCAAGGGTTAATTTGTGTTTTAAAATTAAAGTCATGTTTAGTCCAAGAAGTGCATTTTATTTTTTAAGAAGCTCGCCTTTTTTTTTTTTAATGCTGGAAATACACACATATTTGTTGCTTTCAAGGCAAAGTCTAGAGTATCTAGTAATATTTATTTTGTTATTTATCTGGTAAATCTGCAGTGCTATTATTCACTATGGCTTTGTCTCCACAGGAAAAAGGAAACTATAGACTACAAGGAAGAGCTGGCAAAGAGAAGTCAGTTTTTGACAATGCAAATAATCCTTAATAGCAAGGGGAAATTTATGACATTTAAAAAATAAAAGATAGCTAGACAGTGGTAATTTCCTCTGTGTGGAAGGGCAGTGCTGTTTTGGTTTTAATTCTCCTCCCAGCTTCAACATTTCCAGAATATTGAACAGTTTCTTTTATTTTCTTAAAACTAATTTTATTCCTGGTCTCCCACCTGAGCATCCAGTGGATGAGCTAAAAGGAGGAGTGGACTGAACAGTGAGGGTGAGATATATCCTAAAATTGTGTGAAGCACCTTTTGGGCATGCAAAATCATGACCTGGATCTGGATGCATGTTTTGCACTGCCTCACAGGAGGCTGATCCATGGAAGTCATGTGGTCCAGATGGATTAAACTTCAACCAGACAGTGGACAGAAATGAAGGAAAGAGAAGCAATAAGTACAGATAGTAATGAAAAAAAAAACCAACCTCTGGGTTTGGGTTTGTTTATTTAATTATCTCATTGCTTGATGAATCTGATAAAGCGGCATTTTGACATCTGTGCTTGCTTTTCCCCCAAACTGAACATACCTGTTCCCTGCCTGCAGCTGCCAGGGGGTTCCAGGCCTTTTCCAGCAGTCAAAGCAATCAGAGCTTTCCATCCATATTAGCCAGGAACAGGTGGTTGGCCAAAACTTTGCTCTGGGGATGGCACAACATTTCTGAGGTCTGAACCTGGCCCCAAACCTTCAGGTCTGTGCCACCATCTTCACAATGACCACCCTCATGATGAACTTCTTACCCAGGGGCATTTGGAGATGAACTCAGGAATGCTTGTGGAGGGATACTGATACACCGAGATCCTCTGGTCCTTAAAACAGTTACAAGAAAAGAAAAATAGGCATTAAAGGTTTTAATTCTGTTTTCAAATTATTGAAATGACATTGGAGTGGGAGGCATTAGTCTTACTCTGCTGAAGAACATTGAATTTGATTAGTCCTTGCTCTGCCTTTTTTTTTTTTTGGCTCAGAAAATACCTATTTCTGTTGCAGAAACGATTTATTTACAGTGTGTAATAGCAAAGCACTGGGATGTGTTCTGTCCCCATTTTCAGATTTTGTGTTATGGAGAACAACTTTGTTGCTTTTTCTTGCCTGAATGTTTAACATTCACCTTCCTCTGTGACTTTTGCCACCTGAACATTTCTCATTTCTTTGTTTTTCAGCTGAACATTTCTCATTTTGCACAGGCAGACAGCGATAGGACAAGAGGGAATGGTTTTAAGCTGAAAGAGGATATATTTGGATTAGATGTTAGGAAGAAATTCCTTATTCAGGGTTTGATGAGACCCTGGCACAGGTTGCCCAGAGAAGCTGTGGATGCCCCATGCCTGGAAGTGTCCAAGGCCAGGCTGGATGGGGCTTGGAGCAGCCTGGGATAGTGGAAGGTGTCCCTGCCTGTGGCAGGGGGTGGAATGAGATGAGCTTTAAGGCCCCTTCCCACCCAAACCATTCCATGATTTCTGTACGAGAAGGAGATCCCTGGCCTTGTCTCACAGACAGAGGAGCAGTCCTGGCTCTGTGAGGAGCCCCCACCTTGCTCAGACAACAACTCCAGGTGAGGTGAGGAGCCCCTGGGTTGGGGAGACACTGGCAGCTCCCAGTCTGATTGCACAGCCTGCTGTGAATCCCCGTGGGGCTTTACCCTGATCCTTCCCAAAATGTCAAGGCAAGTGGGGACCAAGACAAAGCCAGCGTGGTGAGAGTCTGCTCTGTGTAACTGTGGGAAGACGGGAAGGGTGAGCTCGTCCATCACTGCTCTCAAGAGCAAAATATAATGATACAGAATTTCTTCTGGAGATATTGCTAAGCTGAGAATCCATCACTCACCCACGGTCTCTCCCTGCAGTAATTTTTCTTCTGTTGAGTGCACAAAAAAAAGAAGAAAAATTTCTGTCTTTCTTGTCTAATGCAATTGCTTTACTTCCCATCCCTGTTCAGTCCTGTGCTCAATGAATCCCTCAGGGATGTGCTGAGAGTCCCCTCTTGCAGGTAAAGGGGCCCTGCTGGGTAGCACTGGAGATGAAGTCTCATATATAACCACAGGTTTGGAACAGGAGGGCCGGGTAATGTTTTCCAGGATGACTTTGAGCAAAAAGTCGATGTGTTTGTCATAGTCTTTATAGGAGTAACTGAAAATGCAGAAGGACTGTAGGGCAGTGGAAACTAAGAAACACTTGTGGAGTGGCTGGAAGCAAGGTAGGGGCAGTTGCAGGAATCGTTGCCCAGTTGCAGATGGGCAACTATCAGTGATATCTGAGTGCACAGGACTGGCAGAGGGCAGAAGGCACTTCACAAAACATTTTGCTGTCCTAATCACTCTCTATGCAGTCCATTGGACTCTGGTCAGAGACTTTTGGGGCATGGCCTTAATATTCTGAAATAATAATACCAATTTAGTAACAGTGTTGTCAAAAGTAGCCAATACTTTCCTTTTGAGCTGTTAGGATGGAATATTTAACTGCCTTGCTCTTTTCCCTTGGAGTTATGGTTTTTCCTGACTTATGGTGCAGTTACTTATTTTGTTTATTTTTATTTTTCAATTTTACATTGTAAAATACCTGACTGATGTCAATGGAGAATATCCCAGGCCTTGTAAGCCAGGCCAGCCCTGGCCAGAGCTCTGCTGATGCCTGGGAGGAGCAGCCTGCACCAGCCCCATGCCCACTTGGTGCACACACAAAGCTGTTGTAGAGTGTAACAACACCATGCTGTGCTGTGCCAAGACTGTTCTGGAGGTGGGTAATATAACTCTGAGTTTCTGTGAGAGGAATGGAGAACTCTAAAGCACTTAAAATAGGTGAAGGAGGAGAGAATGAACCTTTTTCTCATAACAGCCTCGGCATGGGGTCACGAATTATTACTCATGGTTCGCCCAGCCCAGCACACTCCTCCATAATGTCTTTTCTTTTTTTTCCCTCTAAGTTTGAAAAGAGCTGGGTGTAGATGAGATTCTCATTTTAATGCTGAAGTTCCAGCACACGCTGTGTGATCCCGTGGTGGTTTCTGGGGGCGAGGGATTGAACTGCTTCTCTTCATGCTCCAGCCTGGGTGCTGCCTTTGCTGCTGAGAGCGTGGGGAAACAGCATGTCAGCCTTGGTAAATTGGGCTATTGGGTCCCTTGTTATCCCAGACTACCATGGATGTTTCCCTGTCTCCATCTTTTGTGCTGTTGGCCTCCTTTTACACTTTCCTTTGTCAGCCTTCCCAGTCCCTGTGGGATGTGCAGCGCTGTGCCACGCACAGGGCACATCCCACAGGCTGTGTGGGAGAGCAGTGAACACATGTGAAGCCATGGATGAGCATTTAGTGCATCTGCACACAATTTCCAGCCTCTCTGCTCAGGCTGCTGCAGCCGTGTTTCCAGGTTAAATATCTTTGGGAACTGGGAAACAGCTCAGCATCCAAGAAAAATCCAATTGACTGTACAATGGCCTGGAAATTGTTCTTTGATCAAGTAGCACTTTCATATCATCCTAAACAGTGTAGAAGCACAAACTAGGTTACAGAATGGCTTTTTTTTTTCCATTGTTCCATTTAATTTGATAGCCTTTCCTTGGGTATGTAAGTGCTTCCTGCCTCTCTCTCCCTGAACGTGAAACACAGATGGTGCAGTACTGCCTGTATTACACAGACAATAAAAGGTATTTAACTTCTTTTTAATATGCATTTTAAGCAATAGAGAAGAAAAACCATCCTCAGAGTTTTTGAGCTATCCTTTAGCCCCATGGCTTGGCCTGAAGAAGGGAAGGACTGGACAGAGAGGATGAGCACCAGAGGAACGGTGCTAAATGAAGGTCACAGTGCAAAACACAGCTCAGGTTCCATGTTCAGGGCTCCCCTTGGCTTTGTTGTGAGACCTCTAGAGGAAGCAGACACTGGAGCAAGCAGCAAAAACTCTGAAGTAATTGACTTAAAAGAAAAGTGCTCCCTGGAAGAGGGCAGTGGTGCCCTTGAGGGAGGGTGACTCCTGAGCCATGAGCAGCAAGCTGGTGGTGAGCCCAAGAGCCCCTGGCTCTGGATTTGGCTGTCCTTCCCCTCCCTTCAGAACAGGTTCTCCCTGTTCAGACTCCAATATAAATTTCCATTGCAGTACAAGCAATACAAAGCCATATTAAGGAAATTGAATATGGCATTAGTCATTCCCTAGGCAAGAGCCATGCCTGAGGAGGAGGAGGAAAGCAGAGCAAGGCATCACACCATGGTTTCTCTGTGGTGCCGAGGCAGCCAAAGCCCAGACCTCCCTGGCTGCTGCTCAGGGGCAGCAATATGTTCAATACTGAGCATATTTCACAACATTGGTCTGTCAATAGTGCCAATTCATCCTGTTCTCTTAATGCTTCCTCTCACTCACTCTTATCCATGAGGGATTAAGTGAAGAAATACAGTAATGTGGTGGATTGTACAAGGATTATCCAGGTTTTCCTACCAACTGTATCAAGAAGGCATTATAACTGGAAAACTGCAAGTTCAAGCTTCCAAGATTAACCCAAAGAGCATCATGTTTTGCTAAATTCAAGAGCCTTACGTTTGGATTCACCGATAGTTTCCATGATAAAGGACTGTGCAAACCCAGCAACAGGTGTTGGTTCAAGGTGAAGTTTGAGGCTGCATTTGAGCTCACGTCCAAGGAGTCTGGGGTCTCATTTCCTGGTGCAGGAGGTCAGTCCTTGATACCATTCAGCTGTCAGAGATGTCCATGGCACAGCCCAGGCATGGTGCAGATGGGATGGGTCATGGGATGAAATGGGATGGGATCATGGTGCATCAGGATGGGTCAATGCTCCCCCACAGGCAATTTTCACAAAAATTTTTTGTTCTGCAGATTTGGAGAGTTAAGCATTATGGACACATACTGTGCCAGCTGGCCAATATCTGAGAGACTGCTCCCAAACATATTTAATTTATTAGCAGAGGGGTAGCCTGATGGAATTGATGGTTTTATTTCTGGGACTGAAGCTTCTTTCAAGATTTGGTCATTTGGAGGTGATGAATCTTTGCCTCAATAAGGGCTTCTGGATTTGACCCAAAGTAAATTAGTTCAGATGAGTCAAAAAGCGAGGCACAAAAAAGCTCAGAGGGCCCCATACAAACCATAAGTTGTGCAAGAAGAGTTATGAAGGCAACCCCTTTATTGTCCTGTTCTTTTGGTGTTCCAGGGGATACTTTAGGCAAATACCGCGGGAATAAAGGAAATATTTTTGTCAACAGAAAATCCTCAGATAGTCTCAAAAGGGCAACTCTGCCAATAAATTTGTTGAGGGTATGTTCTGCCTTGTGCAGGAACTGCTGAGTGTTATGTACAGAGCTCAAACTTGATTACTTCATGTTGTGCAACTCTAATCACTTCTGAGTGTTAACGTACACGAATTAGGGAAAGGATTAAAATTATTCTTGGGAGTGAAATGTGTTCTTTCTGATGAAGCATAAAATTAGTTGTCTCTTGGGGAAGGCCCAGTTGAACTGTTGTTTTCAGGGGTTTCTTTCACAATTGGGGCACTGATGGCTTTGGTTCAGATTTAATTTAAAAAAAGAAAAGGAAAATATTTGTCATATGTTCAGGACCATTGTGTGGTGTTTTGTTTGCTGACAGTGATGTTGCTTGCTGCGAGATAACACCAAGTTATCCCAGGGTTTCCTTTCCACTGTTGCTTAACTTACACTGGATGACTCTTTCTAGGCAGGGAATAGTTCCCCTTATTAGGGAAGATGAGAAATTGTATGATTTTAAAAATTGAATTTAAACAAGACATTTGTTGTCCAGGCAGTCTAGAGGAAAGCAGGAACACACACAAACCAGGGGCATGAGAAGCAGGATCACAGGAACAGACTGGCTATGCCCAAGGGAAATGCCAAGGCAGAGTAAGAAATCAGTTTTAAACCCGCTGCCTCTGCTGTGTTTGTGTGGATAAATGAGTCAGGCTTTGTATGTAAGAGATTGTATATCGTCACTCCATTTTCTGAAACAAGAAAACCCATAGGGAAGAGTCAAAGCCAGTAAATGATCCTTGGGAGGACGCAGGTTTCCTTTCATGCAATGACCTTCCCATTAGATTGTACGAGCTGGGCTATGACCACAACAATCAATTGCACGCTGAGTCACAGGTACTTGAATCACTCCATGAGTCATGTCTAATCCAAGATATTTCTGTGAAGACCCCTGGGGCTCGTGAACAGCTGTCTGGGGCAGGGGAGATACATCGTCCCCATGAAGTGCTTCCATCCCTGGCTGGCTGTGGAGGAGCTGGATGAGGTCTTAGGCCAGGCAGGAGCCCTTCAGGCAGCCACATCTTGTTGCGTTACGATGTGAGGCCACCCTGAAGCCAGTGGACTTGGCAGCGTTAGATTTATGGTCGGATTCAGTGATCCCAGAATTCCAGCCTAGAGGATTCTATGAGTCTACATCACTCTTTGCCCAAGCGGAGATGAATCTGGTGACAGGGCTGGGAGCAACCCTTGGGGCTCCCAGGAGAAGTCCAAAGACCACCTAGGCAGTGGTAAAGCACTGCTGGAAGACCACCAGAGTACAGACACCTTCCAAATTCTCTGGCAAATGGCACATTTTCCAGTTGCTATTCTCAGTAAGTTCTCATCTGATCAAACTTGTGATCTACAACAGCTCTGTTCACTCCTGCTTTTGTATCTGTGCCGTGGCTCAGCGGGCAGTGATTAGGTGTAGCCTGGCAAGAGCATGTGCCAGCTGCATTAGTGGCTGCAGCATGGCTACACAGCAGGGAATGGAGAGTTCTCACAATGGGGTTTGAAAGTTTATGCTAGAATTTAATGCCTAGAAAATAAGTGGTTTGCAAATTTAATCCAAATAAGTCCAAGCAGGTAATATTTGTGTTGTAAAAATTGATAAGGTTGAGCCCTCAGGTAGATGAATGCTTTAGGGACAGCTAGAAAAGATTCAGAGCTCAGAGGCTGATTAACTTACCATCCAGAGCAGAGACCACCACTTCTGTAAGTGGGCCTGTGAACATCCTGCACTCAAAGACTGTAGGAATGTGTCATTTTTGTCATATCTGCTGGTTGGAGCTACTGGGCATTTGTGTAACAATGCTGTAAGAGAGTGAAAAGCTGTCAGAGCCTGCTCAGAGGATTTATGGATGAGCCACAGGTCTTACAGCAGTGAGGAACTGAACGTCCTCATCATCCTCCAAACGCAACATCACGTCCCTTTCTGTTCATTTAGAAATCTTTTATGAGTTCAGGTGATCATCTGAGCCTGTGGGCTGCCATCTTTCCACGTGAGCCATTTGCTTTGGTGCTAGATTTAATCTGCAGCACTCAGGAATAGGTAATTCACCACAAAGAGTTCAGTCAGTGCAAGCCCAAGGCCCTCACAAGGAGATGCTGAGCAGCCCACTGGGCCACTCTGCAGTGGTCAGCATCATTAAAACTTCATGGTAGCACCTAAATCTGCTCCAAATAACCCCAAATCAACATTTTTCCCTGATGAGTGAAGGGTGTTGGCTGGGCTTACAGCTTTGCTTTATGGGCACTGGCCTGTCTTATAGTTCTTTGTGGGTTTTTCAATCAAGAGTTAACCAGCTTATTCAAAGAGTGGAGGAGACTTGCCAGACATAACAGTATTGGTTTAATTTCCTTCTGTGTAATCACTTTTGTGCTCATTTTTCATTAAAATTTATTTCCATTTCATCTTCCTGAAAACAAATGAATCTTTTTGAAGACCTGCCAGGACAATTGAAAGAACACTGCAAGGCCACAGCAATGTCACACGTGGGCTTCATGAGCCATTTGCAATGGAAATATCTGTGACAGTGTTAGATGGGCCTTCCAGGGGCTAAACTGGATTTCCAGAGACTAAACTGCACTTCCAGGGCCTGGTGTAGTTCCAGCTGCAAGTTGCTCTCTTCTGCCTGTCATCAGAGCAGTCAGGTTTTAATTGCAGTTCCATGTCATGCAAGGCTGGACACGGTGTTTAACACCAAATAATGGAACTTAGCACTTCTTTTGTAACCTCAGCAAAAAGTTCCTAGTTATACTGTCTGGCAAAGAAGCTTGAAATGTGACTCAGTATGGTGGGTCTGTGTGGATTGTGGGGACTGCAAATCTCACTTCTGAGAGGGTGAGCTGCGCTATTCATCCCCATGAGAACTGTTACAAGACTCAGAGAAAATGATGAGGACACCCTTTTTTATTTAAATGTCTTTTTGCTTTCATCCACCTCTGGTCTGTGCAGAGGTAGCTGCTGAGAGGAGTCGAGGCTTTCCAAGGGTTAGACAACATGCACTAAATTCCTGCTGAAACTCTCAAAGTAGGGATGAAGAAGGCTGGAAGTCTGAACTGCCTCTGCTGCTAAAGTTGAAGTTGCCTCCTACATGGAGTGATTTAAGTCCTCACTCCTCCAGACTTCAGCTGTGGAGTAAATAAGTGGTGTAGCTCAGCACACAGTGAAGAGCAACATCGAATTTAATACTCCCAATACTTTCAAACAAGAAAACTTTCCATTGCAATCACTCAAATTGTACATTAATTAGAAACAAAGATCTTAAAATACACCGATGACAGATTTCATTCCAGAGGGACTTTCTGCAGTTCAGTTTACTGGAAGCCATGCAAATGTACTGTGGTGTGGGATGTAATTTCACAGTGCAGCAGCTTGAGATTCAGCTTTCTGGATGACCTGTCTTCGCTGTCACTGATGTGCAGGTTCATTCAGCCCTCTAACCAAAGTGCTTTCACTGGCTGGAGTCCCTGTTCCTCAGGACAGGGACAAATACCTGCTTCCAACCTCCCAGTTTTTACCTGATGGCCACAGCATCAGCAGAAGAAAATCCCCTGTGCAAAATGCCCTTTGTCTCCCAGAGAAAGGCTGTTTTTTTCCAGATCTGACTTTCCCCTGCTGTTTTCTTTTTTGCTTTAACTCTAGTGGTAGAGCTCCCAGAGCTGCTCCAATCCCCATCATCTTACAGGAGACATTGAATCCTGTGTCTGCCTTCACCTTTAGCAGGCTGGGGCATCCAGGAGCATCACAGGCGTAAAGCTGGGAGCCTCTGGGAGTGATAAAGGGGCAGAAAGCAAAACCCAAAATGCAAACCCTTTGGAGAAAGATGGAAATTATTAGATGCATTGGTTTTGATCCTTGAGATCTTGTAATGGGAACTCAAATTTTGCAGCTTTGGGAAGAATGAGTTTTGTAGATTCTCTGATAAGATGGAGGTCTGACACCTTGCAAGGCAGAGGTGGCAAATGCCATGTCCAGCTGAAATCACCTGGGAAACAGGTGACCGCCTTCAAATCCACCCCTCACCATCATTTAGCCCAGGACACCAGGGTTAAAGCTCTTACACATCCAAAGCATTATGTCTTCTCTTGAAAACTCACTCTCCAGAAAATAAACCAGGCCATTCATCTCAACCTTCTGGCACCGTCTCCAAATGCAAATACCAGGTTGCACAGCCTGCTCTTCTCGGCATCGCATGCTCCAGACTGGGAGGCTTTTTGTGTGCAATGCCTCCTGCAGCTGGCATGTCCCCATTTTGTACTAGACAAACACTGACAGCTTTATTTCTTGTTTGTTCGGGCGCAAAGATCCTCAACGTCCTGGTTTGAATTGAGTATTGTGGTTCTTCACTAGCAGAAATGTAAATAACAAAGAAATTGCATGTATTTTAATTACCTGAAGGCGTCTGTTTTAATCTGGTAAATCCTCTTATGTGATAAAAGTAATGTTGCCATGGGAACCCTATCTAACAGGAAAGGTAGCACCAGTCTGCCTGTAAATAATTAGGAAACTGATGCAGTGAAGTGATTTTTCAGTCACTTGGCACAGAACTGGCTTCACGGTGAAAGTTTAGACCTGTGTTATGGTTTTACATGTATGAGTGAAAGTGGCAGAGATTTAACTGGCAGGATCCCCATCAGGCATCTTGGAAGGGTCAGCAAATGTTTCTTTCTCACATATATTCACCAAACTACAGCCCACCCCCACAGCAGTGCATTTGCATACTGTGACACTCTCGTCAGTGTTTATTAAGTGTTTTAGCTCAGTAATGTGTGAAGTCCTCTCAGGAGTGAGACGCTCACTGAAATAATCCCCCAAGGGCAAATTCTAGCCAGTAGATTACTGGTGCATCTCTGCAGCAGCCCTGGAGCCCCACTGGTGCCCGAGGGCAGAACCAACACTGGGTGTCTCCTCTGCCTCCCCCAGCAATGGTTGGTGTGGCACCAGCTCCTGCTGCAGTTTTGGCTGGAATGGGCAGGGGAAGGGTTTGGGAGTTGGACGTGGTCCTGTTTGTCTTTAAATCACCACATCTCTGCTTTGGGCAAAGCCTCCAAGGACAGCAGTGCTGCCCACATGGATGAGTGCCTGCTGGTGGGTCCCTCAGGGGCAGGACAGGCATCCTCTGTCTCCCCTGGAGCCCATCCCCTGTTTCCTTTGTCCCATCCCCTGTTTCCTTTGTCCCATCCCACGGTCAGCATTTGTGCCAGAGCTGTGTTGAGAAAGGGTTTATTCATTTACCAAGAGGATGTGCTGATAAGAGCCCTGTGATAACAGGCAATAAAGCAATAATGGCAATATGGTTCAATATATTAGAAAATTTTTCATGCTATGAAATCCTTTTCTCTTTTCTTAGATTAAAAGGAATTGACTAATAGGGTATTCCTTATTTTACTTTCTCTAAGTACATAATATTCAGTATATTCTTGTGCCTCGAGGCCACTATTGAGAAAGAAGTGCCCATTATAAATTTGGAAGAGATATTGAGTTACTCCAAAGTCTGGGATTCAAAGAAAAAGGGGAAAGATGAAAGCTACCATTCATTATATACTTCTATATTAATTAAATTAATTACCCACTAAAGAGAACTCATTGTTTGCCACATAAATGTAGGGTGATCACTGAAAAACTTGTAGACTGAAGAACTATACATCAACCTACTCCTCACCCACAGGTTATTGTGCAGTGGTGGGTGACATTTGTGTCTCATTGCATATCAGTAGCATGGTTTCCATGGATAATGCTTCCATGAGAACTTGTAAATTTTTGTCAGGCAAATATTTTGTCTGCAAAGAAAAACCTTTGTAGATGCAACCTTAACATCTATGCTGCATAAATACACTGTTTTTGTGAGTTATGATTATTTCAGTCACCACTGACAATGTGCTGACAAAATTTGAATGGAGTAATTCCCTTTAACACAAGGAAAAGTTTGTTGTAGTTGAATAGGAAGGCTTGAACAGACCCTAAAATCTTGACTGCCAGGAACGTGACATTCAGAGATTTTTTTTTTTAAAGACTGTTCCTGGTAGGAGCACCATGTGTACCAGTCTCAGGATAAGGTTTCAGTGATCTCATGGATTTTATCCAGCCTCACCAATTAGAAGATCATATTGTAATAAATCGACTCTCAGAAATCATAATCAGGTTCATGGAAAATAATCCCACCAGTCCAGCAATTTCAGATTGAACCTGCCTCATTGCAAGAGCATTAAGGACAATTAGCTGCTGTTTGGGTTGTGCAGGTGGTCTCCAAATGTCCTTGTCTGGGGCGGTGATTTGGGGAGAAGGGGTGGGAGAGGAGAGGCAGCAACACTGGGAGGATCTGGGCATAAAAATATTGCAAAGCATGTTTTGTACTGCAGTATTACGTTAAATTAAAGTCATGTTCCTGACACAGCTCCTGCCCAGCTAGATATGAATCATTAGCACAAAACCAATTTCCTAATTATCTTTCCATTGCAGGGTAATGCAATGAGTTTTGTAAAGCTGTAATTTTACCCTGGTTTATTTCCATGTCCTCTACCTTCCCTAGAGACGTGCTCTGTTCTCCTCTGAGGTTATTTCTGACGTGGTCTTCGGCAGCAGGAAAGGTGGTGGCGGAGGGATGAATTCATCCATTGTCAGCTGCTTTCCCAGATTCCCAGGGAATTTTTGCTGGGAATGTATAAACTTGTACAGGTGTTGGATGGTCTCTAGCAAAACAAGCAGTTTGTCTTAATGGTTGAATTGAACTTCATGGCAGATTATAGGAATATTTTTGTTGCTGACCTGCTGTATCATCAATTGGTATTTTTAGGTGGTTTATATAAAAGAGGTGTAAAAAACACAGCAGGGGACCACATTATGAGGAGGCTCCTGAAAAACACTCTGTGTTAATAGACATTTCTGTCAGTACCTGTAGATATCAAGGAGGTGAATTAGTGGAATTTGTGAAAACAGCTGAAGCAGGAAAGTGTTGGAGGAGGAAGTTCTGTCATCCCTCACTTTCTGAAGGTGTGGATGCTCCTGTCCTACACAAGGCTACTTCGGTTGGGTTCAAAAACTCAATCTCTCGGTAGAAACAGGGGGAAGACCTCAAACTTGACTGATGCGGCATCACCAGTGGGTCTGTGAGAACTGCAGCCACGCCGCCGGCAGACGACCTGTCCCTTGGCCCAGGGAGGGAAAGAAACCATTGCCACCACCCCGGGAGGGGAAGGATGGGAGAGTCCCCAGCTCCACTTAGTGGGCAAAGCATAAACAACATGTAACAGCTCGGCAGCGACAGCTGAAGCCAACTGAACAGTGTTTAATCGCCCAGCTAAGCCCTGAGTAGGAAAAGGCTTTCTTTGGCCTCAGAAGTCCATCCTGAAGCCCTGAGTTCCCAAAGGAGGACCCATAGGAAGTGTCCCCTCACGGACTCGTCTGGGTTTCTCTTGGAATTACAGAGGGATGCAGTGGACTGATCATGCTCCTGCTCAGGCAGATATTATTTATTAGCCATGGTCAGATTTTCAAACTTTTGTTATTCAAAGCTCCTGTGAAATGTACCCACAAGGGGCAGCAAGAAACCTCTTCTGAAGGGAAGGCTTCAGCCTGGCAGCGAGGATCAGCCTGCACAGCAGTGGCTCCTCTCCAAGGGGCAAGAAGGAGGTTTGTTGGTAGCTCTGGTTCTTCAGGCTGCAGGAGAGGCTGCATAGGGATTTCCAGAAGGGTCATCAGAGCCAGGGGAAAAGAAAAACCAGGATTTTAGTGCAATCATCTTTTCTGCTGATACCTGCAAAACATCTCAGTAGCTCCGTTGCTGGTTTAAGGGCAATTCATTAAATCATTTCCATTGGTTAGACATCTCACCCAAATCACTTGCTTCATTCTCTAGTGCTCCTACTTTTGGCATTTCATCAAGAAAAGTCTTTTTAGGTTATATCTTAATTAAAAGCATCCCCCCAGCCTGGCTGCAGCTCTCCCTGAAATACTCCTCAAGCACCAGCACTTCATGTGCTATTAGCTACCTCCTGACCCCATGCTCTCCTGGTGGCCAGGTCCATTTAAGATGATAAATTAACACAAATCATATAAATGCAGCACATTTTGAGGGGCCAGTTGCCATTGCACATTGTCCTGTGCTCCACAGGGGCTTTGGGGGTGTTTCCTATACTCCCACAGGGATCTTTTTACTAAATAATCCCTTGAATCAGAAAAAAAAAGATTCCTAGTCCCAGGATTTCAGGTTTGCTTGCAAACAGGATGGGTCTCACATCATATAAAGTTTCATCTAAACAAGTGTTCTCCTTTTCCTCCCTGTCAGGACCTGCCACACATTGAAGGAGCAGGGAACTAAAAGTGCTTTTAGCATCTGGTTGTTTTGGGTTTTTTTTCCCTTATTCATTTTTATGAAAAAGAGTTGCAGGGGAATCAGGAAAAATGGAAATGGTCCCCTCTGCATTTGGAAAGGATGCAAAGAGAGGATAATGCTGGGTGGGTTGGCACTCTACTTTAGATAGCCAACCTTTATATATATATATGTTTTATTTTTTTGTTATTCCTTCTTGTGAAATTCAGGTTAAAGGCATTGCCAATCCACCTCTGTTTACAGAAGTTGCTGGATTTTTTTTCCCATCCCCTCTGTATGTCTGCTGCTGCTCCACCCCTCCCTCACCCTGGGAAGCTGATGAGTACAGAGGTAGCTGCGCAGCAGATACTGGATCCTCAGTATAATTTTCAGCAGTTAATTAGCAGCTCTGCTTCTCACATTAAAAAAAAAAGGAACACTTTAATTAGACTCACAAAGGGACCCAAAAAACTAGCCCCTCTGTGCCTGGGTAGGTGAGGGACTTGCACTGAAGTGTGGCTGCGCTTGCAACCTCTGCAGTGCTCAGAGAAAACGATTTTATTAGAGAAAAACATGAGAAGGAGATGGGAGAGGTTCTTATTCACAATCTGAAGTGTGTCTTCTCTACTTAGTGCCCCACACTGGCTTGAAGTGTAGTTTTACAGTCATTATTCTGTACCCACTGTCAGGAAGCAGCTGTTGCTGCTCCTGCTCTTGCTTTGCTTTCTTACCATGGGATGTAGCTCTTTGCCCTCTCCATCCACCTTTGCTCCTTTCAGTGTCTCTAGAAACATTGGCAGCTTCCAGGTTCCCTGTTCAGTCGTGTGGCTGAGAAGTGCCTGCTTTGAACACCAGGAGTGAAACACACAAGTCTCGTGTGCTGATGGGCCCCAATTCAAATGCAAAAGCTGGATAGTGTTGAGAGGGGATGAAATATAAGATCAGAATGGTTTGGGTTGGAAGGGACCTTAAAGAACATCTCGTTCCACCCCCCTGCCATGGGCAGGGACACCTTCCACTATACCAGGCTGCTCAGAACCCCACCCAACCTGGCCTTGAACACTCTCAGGAATGGGCTGTCCACGGGGAGTCTCGTAACAGCTGCATTACCCATCTTAAGTTCTGTGCTGATGCCAATATCTACTGTAGAAAGGTTTTTTTTGAAACTGGAAAAGATGTATTGACTTGGCAATCTAGGCACTGTGCTACAGCTAACATTTAAAATAAATTATTACGCTGTTGTATGATTTAATCAGTTAATGAATATAACATTTTTGGATAATGCTGTTGCTAATATTTCCAGAGTCTCTTTAAGATACTCTTCCCTTGCATTAAATACTTTCCTGACCTTAAACTGGCCGAGCCCTCTCAAGCCTGAGGCAATGAGAAGGGTGAAACACAGGTCTGGGTGTTACACTGCCTCCTTCGAGGGGCAGCTGTGAGGGTGCAGGGTCTGTGTTTGGGGTCTTGACACACAGGAAATCCTGTGATGCTGAAATATCCTCTGCTCAGGGCTTCTTTCATGTTCTTCATCCTGCTGGAATTTACTCAATTTGCAGAAATTTAAAATAAATTCATCAGGGTAAGGCATTTCTACTACATTTTTTTTCTGCCAGAGAGCACATGAGGATGAAAAGGAGAGGCAGCTCTTGCCTTGAAAGGGGCAGGGAACCCCATTAGAAGATGTGGGATCAAAGGAGTGGGATCACTGCTGCTCCCTGGGCCACTCCAGCCTCCCGGGCTGGGCTCTGCCACGGTCCCTGCACTCCCCCGATGCTGGAGGGAACTTTGCTTTCCCTTGGGCTGTTTGGGTGGCTGGTTCAGGCTGCAAAATCCATTTAGCTGCTGCACATCTGCCAGTGCTCTGCCCGAGAGAGACGTTATTACATTAAGCTGCAGATCTGAGAGGCTGCAGGAATATTTTCGTACTAAAAGATGCGTTGTCCCAAGATGCCCCTGGCGGCAGGGGACCGATGGCCACCATGCATATTTATGTCCTGCCCTAATTACCTCCCAGCCGAGCTTTTGCAGCCGTGTATTGACGGCAAAGCTCCTTATTTTGGAAAGCAGAGTGAAGCTGCAGGGCAGGGAACGACCCCAGGAGCAGCCTGGATGCTTTTTGTCTCTCTCCAAAATCGTAACCTATTTTTGGACCAGCCATTGGGAGGATTGCAATTTTATTAGCTGAAATAACCACAAACTGCAGCTACTCACCAAATGGCTGCAGCTTTTGATCCGTATTTTGGCCTCCTTCTCTAGGGGTTGGTGTTTGTGGCCCACAACAGGCTGTGACCCTCCGCTTATTGCCAGCCAGGGTGGTGTGGGCACTGCTGCAAGGTACCTGCACAAAAAAACCCCAAACCAAGGAAGGATGCTATTTAAAGGAGAAGGAGATAATTTTAGATAAATTCTATCTGTTTTCCTCTGTTCTGCTCTCTCTAGGTGTCAGCTATACTTAAGTATTAGTGGGAAGTGGGTACCAAACTCCTTCTATTCCTCAAGGATCCTTTCTCTTACCTTCATCTTCAAAATACCTCTGATATATGCAAGAAGCTGGTGTCTTGGAAACAGGAAAACCCAAGTCATCTGCCTCGGATTGCACAGCCAGTGGACCACAGATCCTGCCTAGGAATCATTGCCCTCTAAACATTGCTGCAGGTCAAGGCTGGGCAGGGAAGAACCAGCAGGTGCCAATGCTGGAGCATGACCTGACAAGTCCCCTCACCCTCCCTTCCACCTTATGCCCTGATTTTAGTGCCACAGTGGAGCCAGATCATGCACAGGAAGGAAATCTCCAGCTTTCATCGCTCAAGCCATGTGGTGCTGGGCTGTGTGGAACTCCCAATGTTATTTTATCAGCTATGTGCCATCGGGTTTACACTAAAAAAACCCCCTATTATTGCACAGTACAGGCTCCCCTGGGATGCTGAGGCTGCCCAGGCTGGAGCAGGTCACACAGACTGGGCAGGATGGAAGTGCTGGCACAGCCCTTGCTTGCTGGATGCCACAACATTCCTGCCCAGGAAAGTCAGGCTTCTTCTACCACATCCCTGTGGGTTTCAGGCAGGGTCATGCTAAAATAAGTAGGGTTTGTTTTAATCTGTTGGTCCCAGTGAAATAGAATTTTAGCAGTAGGTTTGTATGTAAACTCTGGTCTTCAGGATGGAGATGATCAGTTTCAGATCCATCCTGAAATTCAACATTTGGTCTGTCTGGTGCCACACTTGTGTCCTCCACACCTGCAGCTACTAAGTAAGATGTCCATCACCTTATGGAGGTCACCGCCCTCAGGACCTGCCTTGGCCTGTGCAGATACCTCTGACCAGCAGCATGTAGATAAATTCACCTGTAGTAGGGTTTAGCAGACATCCCCTGATGTTTAGGCTGTTTGTGGGGCTGCAGTTCTGTCCTCAGGCTGGGGCAAAGACTTTGTCAGATTGCACAGCAACTTGGAGAGCGGGGGGAGGCTTTGGCTGCTCTACAGCCTGAGAAAATCTACAGTGACTCAGAAAGGGAAATTTTCCGCCTGAGAAAACTGGCAAGATGCTACAAGCCATGAAAAGGGACTTGTCACTGCGGTGGTGACGAGAAAGGTGAAAGAGAGATTGATGCAGGAGCTGAAATATTCGTCTGGCACGAGAAGGCATGAGAAGTTTGTCTCCTCCAAATATTAGATTGCACTCTGAGTGGTGCTTTGCAGTTAATGATCTGACCAGAAGCACACTTTGATGGAATAAATGCATGTAATTAGAGACATCTCCTACTTTTCCTCCTGTTTTGGATGACAGTCTCTCCTCACACAATTCTCCAGCACAATTAGCATGAGCACATTAATTAATGCCTGGTATAGAATGGAAAAATGTAGAAGCCCATAATGCAGACCTTCCTCAGAGGTGGCAGACCTCTGCCTGCTCCACAGGGTGACTCTCCCAGTGCCTTGGGCCATGTGGGGATATCAGCCAGAGCAATCTCATTTTGCAAATCACGATTCCACCAGCAAGGGAGTGAGACATTTTGGCACTCAGCTCTCAAAGAATTTTTAAGAATGATAAAAAGGATTGGATAGCTCAGGATGGAGTGATGCAGAGGAAGTGCCTTAAAGGAGTGTGGGGCCTTCTGTGCATTTTGGGCCACGGGAGCTGTGCTGGCTGCCAGGAGCACCCTGCAGGTCCCCACTTGCAGCAAGGAGAGCAGGCACCATGTCCTTCCCTGCCCAGAGCTCTCAAATTGCTGCCACTTGTAGGTCCCTACTGGAAGAAACAGCATGGGAAAAGCGGAAAAGAAAAAGAAGAAAGAAAAAGAAAAATCCAGCATGGTCATTAGATTGAACTGCTTGGAGTTAGATAACCAGAAAGGAGTTGCTAAGCAATGCTCAGGGAAAATGTTTTGGAGAGAACGTCACGGTGTGTGATACCTAAGGAGGGAGAGATGTGTGTTTTTAGCAGAAATCGTGCTCAGCTACCGTGGCACAGCAAGCTGGGCACCAGGGCCGTTACAGAGAGGAAATGCAGCATTTTGCTCTATGGATTATTGCTTTTATTATTTACTCCTTTATTGTTACTTGATGGATTCTGGAACTTTCAGGGTCTGAGTTTGCAGAGGAGCTCATCTTGAGGATGCATCCTCACCCTTCTGTCCTGAGACCTACACAAATGTATTTACTCCTTAGTTAAACAGATTTCCATCATTTTGAAAAGCCTGTCAAAACCATTTAGCTATGAAAAATCACTAATCATTTCGGGTATCTTCAGAAGGAGGGTGTATTTGTGGAACTAATTAGCTCCAGTCAACACATAATGTGTGCCTTTACTTTCTCTGGTGTGGAAAACCACTCAGCCCCAGCCCTGAGAGATGCTGGGCATTCTCATCATCATCAGGGCACTGGGGACTCGGAGGAAGACGAGATCTCTCAAGGTTCCCTGGCTGCACATGCTTGGCATGGAAACTATTTAAGGATTTTCGTGTTCAGCACAGACCAAGCTGCAAAACAGTTAATCAGCAATAGCCTCCTCAGTAAAATCGAAGCTGCTTTTTCTCCTGGCATTTATTCGTGGTATCTCTTTACAAGCCCTCCTCTCTAACCCCGGGCAGAGCTCTGACTCGTAGCTAATGCCTCAGTGCTGTGATATCACCGTGCTTGGCTGTTCTCCTCCCGCCATCCGCCGCGTGGCTGCAGCCCGTCCTTGCTGCCTTTTCCTGAGATAAACCCTGCCTGGAGCTCACAAAGCGCTCACTCCCTGCAGCCTCGCTGCTCCAGCACTCTGGGAAAGCCAGCCTGGCCCACGCCAGCTCGTATCAAACAATCGGCAGCATCAGTTTGGATGGCCCCAAACAGCAGCTCCCCTATGGGAGATCCTCCCTCCCGTCAGCAGATTTCCCAGGGAACAAAGGCAGCTGTATCTGTGTTATCTCCAGGCTGGAATTGCCTCTCCCAGGCACAGCCCCTGGCTCGCACAGAAATGTTTCTTGTTCAGGCACGGGGGACAGAAAGCACTGTGAGGAGTGTCCTTGTTGATAAGGGATGTGTTGAGCTAAGCAAGCCTGGTGTTTTGATGCGCCAGCTCTGACATCGAGTGGGTGAAGGTGGCTCTGCCAAGTTCGTGCTTAACCAGACCTGGATGACCCCAGGCTGGGGCTGATCCATGGCAGCTCATTAAAGGATGATCCAGGTGTATGAGGAGGGATTTATCATCAGTGAAAGTTCCACGGTCAAGCATCAGTGGCATGTGGGAATGGGACATGCCCTGAAGCCCTGGCACTCTAGATTTGGGGTGGCTAAAGCAGAAAAGGTTTGGGATGGCTGTAGAGAAACCTGGTCATGCCACGTTACTGTGTGGAGAAGCTGGTGGGTTTATCTGGTGGGATTTGTCTGGGTTTTAGAGGGGAGTTCACGATGGTCGCAAGGAGGGAGTGCCCAGGGAGACCCCAGGTCCTCAGGGACACCCAAAGGGTCACAATTACTTGCTAGGACCAAACCGGGAGCTGGTCGTTAGGACTTGTTAGGAGCAAACCACTTCAGAAAGAGGCAGAGCGAGCTCCAAACCTTTGGAGCTGGATTTTCCCATCCCATGTTGCACCTCTGCCTTTTGCAGTGTCCCCCTGTGAGGCAGTGATGCTGGTGCCCACGAGCTGGTGGCACAGCAGAGCCTGGCACTCAGCACTTTGACAGAGCACAGACTTCAGGCCTAGCCTGACTCGATTTTGCTTTTATTTTTTGCTACAAAACAGCAGCGATCTGGGTCAGGACAGGGCTCCTCCTGCTGAGCTGTGAATACCCTGTGCTGATCAGTTAATCTCTGTCTGCTTTGCTTTTTGCTGGGTGTAACAGTCTTGTGAGGGCTTTGGCAGAATTAACGGCCATAAACAGCTTTGATGAGTGCTACAATTAAAGACAAATTGCAAGTTCAAGGAATTGCAACCGACCAGCTTGGGAATGTGTTGCAGGCTGCTGGTGGCTGTCCCTCAAATGCTGGAGAGCAAAGGGAGATGTGTCTGTCAATGCCTCGGGCAGGATTCAGACCTCTGGAGTGAGGGGGTTGTGCCCTCTGTGCTGGGAGAGGACAATGTCATGCCCACAGCACTACAGCAGAAAGGGTGTTGCTCAAAACCACCCTGCACCTGACAACTATGCTTATTTTTAGCTTTCTATGAATTTTCTCTGGTCAGAAGATCACAAGTCACTGGCACTGCTTGCTTTCAAGACGGTGAGAGCAAGAAAAGACTAATTAACTCCTCATTCCCCAAGTATTTTCTTCTATTTTGGGCAGTTAAATAAGACTCAGACTGCAATTAGGCAGCCCAGTCTTTCTCATGCCCTGACCCTGGGTTTAGACAAGGGCCACAGTGCTGCCTCATTAAAGTTTCACAGAGACATTTCTTTTCATAAGGAACTTTGAGAAGGTAGTAGTTTATTTAACAAATGTATTTTTACACTGACCTTCCTGCAATTCGCATTCAGGCCATCCTATAAAATGCCAGAAGGTGCTTCATGGCAATAACAAAGAAATCATAAACTAAGAGGGGCCAGGGATATTGGCCATTTCCTCCCCAAGACTGCTGATCTGTAGTGTGTGTGTTTGTGTTGGATTGTGGTTGGGTATTTGCTGCCCTGTATAAAGGGGCTTTTCCCTTCTGCTGCTGCTGTTCTTCCCTTTCAGAATGAAATTCTGGTAAGTTCTCCTGTCTGCCCCTCCCTTCCATCTCCATATTTTAGACTAACTGGAGGCGAGAACTGGTGTTTTTATGACGATTTCTTTAATGGGGTGAAGTTTCTCATTTCCATCCTGAATAATTTATGGCCAGCTCGTTCTCAGTAGTTCTAATTAGGGTTGTTAGCCTAATTATTTTCTTTTCCTGCTGATATTCCTTATTTACTTACAAACAGCAGTTGTATCCTCTCTCAACCTGTTGTTTGTTTTTTTTTAATAAATAAGCCGAAATTCTCTAATTTCATAAAATTGTGCTCTCTTATTTCAGGTAATAAAATTATTAAATCCATAAATGAAGACCCAGATCCTGATCACCTGTCCCAGTTTATCTTTGCCCAGCAGGTGAAATGCTGCTGCATGGGGCTGCTGAGCAAACCCCCACTGATTTTAACATGATCACGACTTCCCCTACCTAATGTAAGTGTTTGTAAAGCCATAGAGAGGAGCTTGACAAATAAACTGATTTTTAAGTGGGGGTTATTTATGTACAGCCACAGAAAAGAAGGTTTGACTGTTTGATTGAGGAACTGGTCTAGTGGAAAGTGTCGCTGCTCATGACAGGGGGTTGGAATGAGATGTTCTTTAAGGTCCCTTCCAACCCAAATCATCCTATGGTCTGTGGTTATCTGCAGAGCAGCTGCAGGGAAGAGCTGTCTGCATTGCTGATGTCCAAGTCTGACATTCAAAGGTTAGAGGTCTTTCAGGTGGCATTTCTGCTTAATTGTCACTGATGAAACTAATTTACAGCAAATTGTACAAAATTGGAGTGAATTTTCTGAGAGCTACTTTCACAAAAGGCACTTCCACCTGAAAAAGTAAGGTTTTTCCTTGGCTGCCTCATCAAACCCCTTCACCAAACCTTCTTAGCTGTGTCATGAGGTGTCCATGTTGCAAAGTTTAGGGGTTTCACATCTTTTCCTGGGGCTTAGAGCAGAGTGTTGTTGGCATGAGGAGCAAGGCTGTGCACAGGAACCACATCGCAACACTTCATCGATTGCTGGATTCCCCTGCTCTCTCTCCTGGATTATCTGTATTTCACATTTGAAGGCTGTAAATGAATCATTTCAGAAAAGAGAATGCAGCTGAAACTCAGGGAGAGCACGTATTTGGCATCCATCTCCGCCGTGTGAGATCTGTGCCAAATCTGCTGCTCTCTTTTGAGGCACAAGAAAACGTCCCCAGTTTTGTAGCAGCTGGCAGCACCCACTGAGCACTTCAGAAATCTGATCTATTTTCTTCTGGAAATGTGATGGAGAGTTTGAACTACACGACTGGGAATGATTTTGAAAAATGGTGCTAGGCAGCCTTGTTTGCTTTCTGAAATCTTTTGAAAACACCAGTTTTAGGAAAACTAACCTCAACCGTAACAGAAGGATTAATTCATCTGTTTTCTTAGGGAAAAATAATTACTACAGATCTTTCAAAGCTCCCAAGGAGTCAGCAGAGAAGTCTACCCCAGAGCTGTCATCTGTGACAGCAGATCTGGCTGTGATGCTGTAAAATCAATCATCCCTCTTGGCCGGGGCAGCGAGCGGGAGGAGGCACCTCTGCGCTGGCATCTGGAGACTCAGAGCTGCTGCTGAGACTTTCCTTTTGCTGAATGTGTCGAGAGATGCAGCATCTGCCGTGGTTGGTGGTGATGAATATATATGAGGGAGATGGTTTTAATTTAAAATATTCCAGTTCTTCGTTAGCAGGGAGGCACAGTGCCCCAAAGGGAAGCAAAGCTCAGCGCTGGTGGTGCTCCCTGGAGCCTGGCAGTGGGAGAGGGTGGGTGCACAGGCAGGGTGGGAAACGAAGCATTTTTCACCTAAGTGAAACCACTGGGAAATCTGAACCAGTGGTGGCAAAGGGCAGCAGGGAATGAATCTGGAGAAAAGCCTTGCAGGGAAGGTATGAGCACATGAGGGGGTTGGTGCTGGGGCTTCGGAGAGCTCAGAGACATCCCAGAGCTCTGCAGGGGAGTGAGGATGGTCCCGCTGCTGGATCATCCGTGACGGCTGCCGGCAGGGAGGCGCCTGGTGGGACTTTAATAGCTATCAGCATGCTGCTGTAAAGTATTAGCTCTCCTGGGAGGAGAGCCCCAGGCGAGTGGTAGAAATAGGAAGAAAAATAGGAAGAAGAAAGAAAAGGGGTGGGGAGGCAGCAGAGCTGGGCTGGGTGGCTGAGCATCAGAGTGCTCAGCTCACCTCTACCTGCTCTGTTCCGGGGCCACTGGGATGGATTCTCGGCAGGGACTGCCTGTCTTGAGTTGTTTTCCCACTGAACAAGACATTTTTCATTTCACATTTCCACAGGAAAATGTCAGCTGCAGATAAAAAAAAAACCAAAAAGTGATTGTTGTTTTTATTGTTATCTGCTGTCAGTTCTTCCTCCGGGCTCTCACTTTTCTCACTGTAAGCTCTCCAGGCAGGGATTTATTCACCACTTCCAAATGACTGACATGAAGGTACCATGCCAGCAGAAATAAATATCCATAGTGATAGGAGTATCTTACTTAGGAATTTTCCTTTTGGAATGAAATGGAAAAACTGGACAACCAAAATTCAAATTGCTTTTGTATTCATTTGAAACCTCTTTTTAATAGGTTGGCTTCAAATTTTTTTGGGAGGGAAGCATATTTTTGCAACTAAAAACCTGTAAGCAAGGATTTTTCTCCAGGCATATCTTGTCATGTGAATTTTATCAGCTCTCCAGACAAATGAAAAGGTCAGGTAAGTGACAGTGGAGGTGGGAATGACTCTTTTGTTCAAGAAGATCTTGTCTTCAGAGCTTTGAAGATATTTCTGGCTTTGAAGAAGACCTCACACATTTCTTTTTCCTAATTCTCAGCCTGTGGCTTCTTGCTTGTTGAGAGGTGCTGGACATTGGAGCCATTTGGCCTCTAAACCTCAAGGAAAATCAGTGTGCCTGCAGCAAGGAGAGAGGAGATTTCAGCTTCTCTTTGAGGTACTTGTAAAACTATCGTGTTACTCCTCGGAGTTTTTGTTCGAAGCCCTTGAAAATCAATTGTACCATGAGCAGACAAGCTGGCAGCTTGTGCTTTGCCTGGTTCCATGGGTCCTCTGTCCTGCCCTGCCACCTCTCCCTGCCCAGTGCTCCCATCGTGTCCCCAGTGCCACCAGGGACCTCAGGCAGGAGGTGCTCTTGCCTCTCTCCATTCCCCCACCTGGTCCCTCACTTTCTTGAAATCCGAGCAAATGCAGCACTCTGAGAGCATCACTGCCACGCCAAATTCGGAACAATGCTGGCAAATGGGTTCAAAGCCTGTTAGAAGAGTGGTGGGAGAGGGGCAGGCCAGGCAGGGGAATACACCAGAGGACGTTTGCCTCTGTCAGTGTGGACAGCCACTGTTTCCCTGCATTTGCAGAGCACAGCACAGCCATTCCCGAGCACAGACTTCCCCCCTCTGAGATCCCCCAGTGCATCCCTGTCCCCACTCTGCTTCCCAAGGGCTTGGGGTCAGCTTTGTAGTGGGTTTGTTCAATGATTAGCAGGGAATCAGGGGGGTTATTCTGTTTGTGTTGGCGTCTGCTGTTTTGTGGTGGAAGAAAGGTTTAATTGTGCCGGTGATGGACAGAGGTGATAAGTGCTGACTTCAAACGCTGCTCCCGCTCTGGTGGCGAGGAGTGACTGCTGCAGGATCCGCTGTCACGGTACGGCTGTTTAACTGCAGCTGGGTGATGCTGTTGGGAGCCTGCCCATCGCATCCACTGGGCTCTCTGGATAACAACCCCACTGCTCTCTGACACGGTGACTGTGAGGGGCCTGAGCCAAAGCCGTGGGCCTGGTCCTCCTGGGCATTTTGGAATCAAAGCATAGCTGGGACCTGACCACAAAGGCAGAATGAACGCCAGCTTTGGGCAGAGCAGAGAGATGTACAGAGATGTACAGCACCTATGTTTAGTGGCTCACACCGGTCTCTGAGCAGACCTTGAAGTAGCAGGACTGTTCTTCATTTCCTTGAAAAGCAGATTTCAGCATGATGAGTGATTTCTTGGCAGGATATCAAGTAATGCTGAGGCCATGGAAACCAAACTTCCACTAGTGAGAAGGCTTTAAAGTTTCAGAACATCCACCCCTGCAGCCTATGTCCATCATTGGTGGATCTTGGTGGTCCCAGTACCTCCAAAACCTTGCTCAGATGTTGCAGTGATGGAGCCCAGCCCAGCTGGGCACACACACCTCCCCACCCGGACAATGGCCCCACAGCTCTGACAATGTGCCAGCTGTGCCTGTCCTCAAACGGACCTTGGGTGGACCTGCAGGAACCTGAACTGGCCCCAAGGACTGATGCTGCTCATTGCATCCAAAGCTGTTGAGCATCCCACGGGAGGGTGCTGGGACATGGATAAACCACAGTCACAGCCTGCTTTGCCCAGTGCTTTTCCTTCTAGCTCCCCACTCCTGTCTCTGTGAGCAGCAGAGCCTGTGGCACTTTCTCTCCTTCACCACTCAGCAGCTGCAGATTCACTCTTCACATAGAATCAGAGAATGGTTTGGGTTCGAAGAGACTTTAAATCTCATCCAGTTCCAACCCCTGCCATGGGCAGGGACACTTTCCACTATCCCAGGTTGCTCCAAGCCCCATCCAACCTGGACTTGGACACTCCCAGGGATGGGGCAGCTACAGCTTCTCTGAGCAACCTGTGCCAAGGCCTCACCACTCTCACAGCAAAGAATTTCTTCCCAATGTCTAATCGAAATTACCCTCCTCCAGTTTAAAGCCTTTCTGCTTTGTCATCTCTTCACTTAGAGTCTGCAAATGGAAATTAAAAAGCCTCTGAAAGAATCTGTAAGTAATTGTTAATGATCCTTCCCAGGACATTTTATAAAATGAAAGACCCCTGTGCTCTGTCTGCAGTTAACCACGGTCCTCTGGAACCAGGAGAATATTTTAAGAACAACATTACTTTGCAGCAGCTCATAGCTAATGAATTCCCAATTCATATTTCACAGTAGGTTTAGAAGAAAAGAAAAATCCATTTTCTTCACAGCTGTAATGTATTTTCCAGTCACTTGTGGAACAGACTGTGCTCAGTCCTGCAGCAGTGTAAAAAAGCACAACTAGCAGAGTTTGGCTACTTTGTGTCCGGGGTCCCTCATCCACTCCATGCTCTAATTGCATTAAAAGTGTCCATTTCAGAGGCTGCCAGAGGCTCCATTTTCATATTACTTTGTTGGGTGCTCTTCCCATTTCTTCTTATTCTGTTTTTGCTAAGTGCCTGCAAAACAAATTACAGCAAATATTCCCTCATCGGGGCAATGCTTCTTAATTCCCAGTGCATTATAGTTTGTACATGTTGATGCATCCATCTAAATTGTGCTGGCAGAGACCTCGAAGGGAGACACTAGGAAATTTCATCTGTTTGGTGATCAACTTTCTTTCACTTATCCTCGTTCCTCTGGTTCAGGATCGAAGGAGAGAGGCATGACAGTAAAATCATAGAATCCTAGAGGGGTTTGGGTTGGAAGAGACCTTAAAGATCACCTTGTTCCACCCCCTGCCATGAGCAGAATGACACCTTAGGAAGGAAGACACCTTCCACTTTCCCAGGTTGCTCCAAGCCCCATCCAACCTGGTCTTTGACACTTCCAGGGATGGGGCAACCACAGCTTCTCTGGGCAACCTGTTCCAGTGCCTCACCACCCACAGGGCAGAATTTCTTTCATCTCTTTCTGCAGATTATGATATTTTGAATATCCCTGCTGCAAACAAAAGCTGCTCTTGGATTATTTCCCATAACAAAGTCAAGGGGGTTTCTTGGTGGATCTTCCATGACTTTAGGGAACTGGAAGCCCCCAGCGTGGAGCAGGATGTGATGGTGTTTGCTGGAAATGGCTCCTCCTGCATGACCATGGATCTGGGTGAGGAATCCTCAGCACCACTTTAGGGTGGGGAGAGACACCAGAATTTGTTCTCAGGTATCTCTGCAAAGCCCATGAGTGCTGCCCTCGAGGCTGCTGCCCAGCAGCCAGAGCTGCTTGTTGTCACTGTCATGTGACACTCTGTTGGTCCTGGGGCTGTGAACAGACAGCAGGGATGCAAAAGCTGCCTCTCAGCAGACGATGAAGCATCTTCTGGCATCTGTGCTCACCTTTAGGCAGCAGCCAGCACAGAATGGCAGCAGGTCTGTGCTGGAGAGGCAGCAAACAGGGCTGGTGTGACCTGGTTGTGGCTTTTTCAAGGCATTTAGTCTGCCAGACAGGACAACAAAATCCCCGTGCATTATTCTGGCTGGGTGTTTGAGTCTAGCAGATGGCCAGGATGGAGTTGGAGTCAGAACAGCCTCTCTGGGTCACAATTCTTTCCTTTCCTCCTCTTTGCTCTCAGGAGTCACCTTCAGTCCCATGCCTGCTGGGTCCTTAAAATCTTGGGAAAAATACCCATTTCCAGTCAGTGTAATAAACTCTTGAGGGAAATGGGAGGAAATCTTCCACGCCTAGCAAATATTTTACCCAAATTTATGGATTTCTAGAGAAGGTTTTTATTTTGGCTAATCAACCAGGAACTAGTCTGGTGTCAATTCCCCCCAGCTCTTGTTCCTGGAGATCCACTGTTTGCTCCTGGGCTGTGCTAGTGTGTGCTTTACCATAAATGTAATCATTTTGAGCAGCTCCTTCAGCAAGTGAGTTGGAGCATCTCATCAGCTTATCCTCAGTGAGCATTTTCCTCATATCTAGACTACAAGTTTCCCACTTCACTTGGGATCTAGCTTTCCTATATCTCATCTCTTTCATATGATTCCATGTTTTTAAAGGCTTGGCATGAGGCAATTGTGGTTCTGCCTGTGTCAGCCAGGGCTGTCACAGCCAATAGACAGACCCACATCCCATCATGTGGATGCTGACTTGCATCCCAGCTCTGCTTCTCACTTGTCTATTCGGTTGTTCTTTTGCATCTGCAATGAATCAAAGTGTGGTCTCATTAATAATAGGGTCTTGAAGCATTTTAGCTTCAATATTTGGTCTTCAAGGCATTGTAAATAATACCTAAACGGTGACATCAATACACTGCCTTAGAAGTAAGAGCAGAGGAGGAATCTGGAAGTACAAGGGGATGTGGATGTGCATGTGCATGCCAACCTGCTGATTCTCGGAGTTCATTGAGAAAAATACCCAGGGAAATGTAAAATTTGTAAAATTGGTTATGGATAATGAATGCAGCTGCAAAAGTGCATTGTGCACCAGCTGGAAAGTTGTGCACCAGCTGGGCAAGCAGCTCTTTTCCATAATCCTGGATTCACCTTGGAACTTTTAATTACTCAACTCAAATTTCCAATTATTTTCAAGACTGTGTGACAGGACGTAAAATAATCCTGATTCACACAACCCAGCCTGGACCATCAGCCCCTGGCTGCTGCTGCCCACCCAGGCTGGAGCTGGGCCATTTGGGTCGTGGCCTGCCTGCAGTGGGGGGTCCTGGGCAGGACATGGCTACAGCTATTTGGGATAAAATATGATCTTCTGCCTTGATCTTTCCCCTGTGCAGCTGAGATGGAGTTTGCTGCTGTGTTTCCCATTTTGGAAGCAAGCTCTCCTGTTATCACCCCCTGCCATGAGCAATGGATCTGATCTGTTGTCGCACCCTGGGGAAGTTTTATGAAAAATCAGTGCAGCATTGCTTAACCTCTATTTCCAAGTCCAGATAAACACTCGTGCAGCAAATTTCAAATTAAAAGAATAAACCACAGAGCTGTCCTGGGTACTGGGTAAATAATGAATGAACAGTCCTCATTGCCTCGTATGGATTGCCTGCTGCAGCTCTCCACGTGCATTCCTTTGGTATTATTCACTCTGGCACTTTGGCAAGAGCTCATGGGGTGTTTGTGACCAGTTCACCACCACCTTGCTCCATTTGCAGCCCAGACCAGGGTTGATAGGATGTTGCAGCAGCCCTTGGGTCTCAGCAAGGCATTTCCCTGCAAACAAGCCTGTCAAAAATGGGCAAACTGGGAAGGATTGATTGTACCCTGTGTTCACTCACCCCTCTGTCAGTACAATCCTGGCCTAACGTCAGCACTGATTCTGACTCACATCTTCCCTCAGATCTTTGAGTAACTGCGCTGGATGTAGCCACCCTGGAAGATTCATTTTTGGAGCTTATATCTCTAAGGTCTATTGGTAAAACTGGCTTGGAAGGGCTGGCACAGGAGTACCATTTGTTTTAAAGGGAGTTGGGCATCCCAGCTGCTTCTGGGGCATAGCAAAGCTCAGGACAGCACACATAAACATTCTCATAATCATAACTCTTTTTACTTGGCTGTGTGCAATGCAAAAGGCCCAGAGGAATTAGGCAAGCAACAGCAGCAGCTTCTTGACCTGCAAGCAAAAAACTCCCCAGAGGTTTTGTGTTCAGCAGCACGATGTCCTTTCCGCATTGGGTCCAGCAATCCCACCCTGGCAAAGAGCATCAGAGCTGGGACAGGGAGACACCCCTGCCTATGGCACTGACAGACACCATCCCCAGAATACCCTGGAACAAAAGCCCAGGGTTTTGCCTGGTTTCTGGTTCCATGGGCTTTGATTTTTTTTTGGTTACTGGGCTCATGTGGGAAACAGGCTCCCTGCTAAAGGTGAGCAGGAAAGTCGCAGCTTTATGTCACAATCTCTGCAGCTCGTTCTCCCAACAGATAATTCTGCACCTGCAAAAACATCAGTTGCTTTGTGCCTCTTTACTGTGTTTGGGGGGAGAGGAAAAGAGCCCGCCTGAGCTTTCCAGAGTGGGATTGAAGGTCAGAAGTCACTGAGAATAAGCAGATTTCCTCTCTCTGCTAACCTCCAAGGGCCATCCAGCTCACCCCAGTCCCCAGCACTCAGGATTGACACCAAATACTCAGGTACACCTCTATGGCTGCAGCGTGTAATTATGGAGATATCCTGGTGGAGTTTGGAACTCGAGCACTCAGTGCAAGCTCAGATGTGGGGCAGCACCTGCTGCTGCGATCCCTGTCCTCTGAGAGGCACTTTCCCTGGGAATTATACATATTTATAGATAGATGGACAATTTATCCTGCTTTGGGCTTCAGGCTCCTCACCCCAGTTCAGCTGCCCCTTGCTCCCCAGCCACAGGCTCTGCAGATTATTCCTGCCAGCCCCACACTGGGCCCTGTCGCAGCTGGGGGCCGTGGGGAGGGTCTTTACCCCCGGGGATCTCAGCATGGCAGGCTGGGGCAGGAGGAAGAACCCCGAAGCAGCTGCTGAGGGAGAAGCACAGAGGCTTTACAGCTCCCAGCCTGTTGTGTCAGCAAAACTACCCCTATCTCAGGACCCTTATCTGCCAACAGTGTAAATAATTTCTAAATGAGCTGCAAGGAGGAAGAGTGACGAATGCAGTTTTGCTGAAAAATGTTATCAGGTTGGGAACAGGGATGGCTGAACACTCCCTTATCTGTCCTGGACTAGAAGTGGGGGATAACAGGGTCCCCCCAGCCTGACTCAGTGGCAGCACTGCTCCCAGAAGCATTTTACTGTTCTGTATCAAACTGAGAAGTTTTAGCTATTTGCTTTCAATTCTGCTGTTTGTGCACCTTGCTGTGTTTATTATTCAGTGCCTTCTGTCCTCTCCCTGCCCCCTCTGCCAGGGATTAAGAAGATGCTGATGCTGTTGTTGGCTTTGGCTCCTGGAGACTGGGCTCAGAGCATCCTATTGGTGTGCAGGGAACATCAGTGTGGTGATTGAGCCACTGTGTGGGCACTAGGTGACAAAAAAAATCCTGTTGTCCCATGTTCCCATTTAAAATCCCTACTAAACCTCCAACCTGACAGCAAAAACTGTATAACAAACATGAGGCTTAAATCATGCTTTAATGCTTGCTGGGATGGAGTGTTTGAACTGCCTTGACATGTTAAACTATTTAATTTAAAAAGAAAAATTTAATAGTCTATTAAAGCATTTTTTTCTTAGTTTCTCACTTAAATCCAGAATGGATGGACAGCAATGGAAAAGCTTTCCTGGCTGCTGGCTCTTTAATGCTTTGTGAGTTTATTAATGCCCAGACCAAAGGGATTCAGGTACAAAAATCTGCTCAGGGCAGTTTCGGGGCTCAGAGCGATCACAGAAACCCTCCTTGGAAACAATCCCTCAATCCCCTCCATGAGGGCTTCATGGGATCCAGCTGGATCCTATTTGGGGCATGTTGCAGCCACTGTCCCAGTTACCGCAGGCCACTCCTCCCACCCAGCATTGCTCCCGCCTGAGTTAGGGCTCAAACAGCAGCCAGAGAGCCGAGGTAAGCCTAAAAGGGGCTTCATGCCAGCACCCTGCCAAAAATGCACACCCCACAGGAATTTAGTTATTCCTGTGTCTGCAGGACAGCGGGGAGGCAGTTGGAGGCAGCGGGATGGGCCGGGTGGATTTAGTTGCTGCCATAGGATGGTGCTGACAGGAATCCCTGCCAAGCCCCACCAGGACACCCGGGGCAGCCCCAGAGCCCTCCAAATACACAATGATAAATAAAATAGATGCCTATGTAGAGTGTATGCAAATATTATACTCATATGTCTACAAAATGAGGAGGTAACTTGATCCCTTCTGATCTGCCCAATAAGAAGCCTTTGCTTTGTTTTTGCCTGCAAAAAGAAACAATTGTTCCTTATTTTTGTCTATATTTGGTGTAATCAGATCCCTCCACCACTGAAGCTCATTTCCTGCTGCTGGGTACATCCAAGCTATTATTGAGTATTTATTTTTCCATGGGCCTCTCTGTTTCTAATTACTTTGTGCTGATGTTATGTGACATTGTTGAGTCTGCACCTCCTTTAATACCTACCACATGCTGAGTACATTGTAAACAACACATTTTTCAGATATTTCCTGCTATTATTTACCTCTTTATTTCTGATCTTACTATTTCTGGATATTTAATGAAGCTGCTTTCTGATGGGTTTATTGGCAGGGAGGGCAAGCAGACAGAAAGCAAACAGGTACATTACAAATAACTTAGCTAGTGATGCTTGAAATTGGTGAAACCCTGTGGGGTTTGTTGCTCTTTTTTTAATAGAAGACAGTGAGAGTTTTGCTGCAGCAAAAGTGATAAAAGACTGGCGGTGCAGAAAAATAATATCTCTGTATGCTCACACATAAATAGCCTGTGTGGTGCTGCTACTGCTGCTCTGGCAACAGCCATTTGTGCTTAAAATCTGTTTCTTCTTATTTGATAGACATTGGAATTTTACATGTGTGGGATGTCTCCCATAAACTGATTTTATTTGGAAGACAGCAGCGAAAACACTTTTTTGAGAAATGAAGGGGAAAACCGTTGAAAAGTGAAAGGGGGAAGAACATACTTGATATTTTTTTACATATATTTATAAAATACGTTTATGTAAGTATCTTGGCTGTATTAAAGCCTTGTAAGAGTTATGGTGCCACTGCCCTCCTGAGCCCTGAGCTGGCAGGTGCTGGCCCTGGCCCATCTGCTGTGCTACCAGTACAATTTGCAATGATTCTGGTGCTTTGCAACGATTATTCCTCTTCCCAAATTAAACCTCTGGCTTGATGGACCAGGGCTCTCACCCGGGTGGAGGCAAAGCAGTGCTCCTGGAGCACTCACTCCTGCTAGATTTTGTACTTGCCCCTTCTGGAAATCCTAAAGCACCCTGAGCATCATCTGAGACTGAGGTGTTGCTGTGGCTGCCGAACTTGGCAGCAGCTCCTGTCACCTGTTAGGTCTCTGTTCTGTGGGTGAATTATTTTCCAGCTTCATCCCGTGGCTGACACAGGAGCACATCCCTGCAGCTCTGAGGAGAGCCCGGCCCTCCATCCAGCAGAGCTTTTCTGGGCTCTTGTCCAGCACTAAACGTGGAAAATTCCAACAGTCAATCCTGTGCCTGATCAGGCTGTTTGGGATCTTTTAACTTTCAAAACAAACATGAACCAAACTGGTGATTTTACAGTAGATACTGTTGGAAAGAAACAACTGGCAAAGCAGGTACCTGGCTGAGCTATTCTCTGCCTAAGAGCACAGAAACACTGACCTCTGGCTTTTAAAAAAGCTTGCTCCAACTCTAATCTGGGTAATTTGCATAAATTTACATTTGAACAATAACAGGCTCTGCTTCCTGCTTGCCACCTGCATCACACCTGGCCACTTCAGCTCCAAAAATACATGAAATTATGAAAGAATCACCATTTTTTCTGAAGCATTGCCTGGGGTCAGCTTCTCATTTGTACTGGTAGTTTTCTCCATGAACCTTTTAACAATCTTATTGCAGAAGCTCCACTTAAATTTAAACCTTTTTGTGGTTTCTATGCCTAATACATACAGGGACCATGACCTGATAAAAAGTCCTACCTGCCCAAGAGCTGCAACAGCATCCACACTCAGGATGGGAAGCTCTGGGTATGGCCCGTGGAGCTTGGGCACCAACACAGGGACAAAACAAAAATGCCTGGCTGGATCTAAAGGAAAATTTTACTAAATTTATTAAGTACTCTAGATCAACAGTTGTTATCAGAATTTTGCTTTCTCAAAGTTTAATATTTTCAAGCATTGGGAAAAGGAACTCCTGCCCTCCCATCCTCACTGCAGTGAAGCTCAGGGACAATACAACCTGCAGGAGCACGTTGGCAGTTTCTCCTCCAAACCCAGCTATGAAATAAATTGCTTTGCTTGCAATCCCGGGCCTTGTTTTCCCCTGACTGGTGACAATCTGTATCTGCTAGGCTGTACCACCACACACGTGGCTGCCAGCCTGCTTTGAAAGGAAGGATAACAAGGCAGTGTGATCCCATTAGCTCCGATTTTTGTTCGTGCTTGTTCCATTTAATCAGAACAGGTTTGTTGTGTCAGCGTGGTGTAAAGGAGATATTGTCACATAAAAGCACAGCTCTGAAACACCAGGTGGGGCTGTGTTTTGAAATACAACTGTTAAGTCAGGCCCTTTGCTTAACTTTGTGCAGCAAAGAAAACAGATCAGATCAGTTTTACAAATACTTGCAGCCTTACTGTGAAAAAGTGGCTTGTTCAAAACAGTATTAACTACTGCTGCTGTAAATGCTTTCTAACAGCATTAACACTGCCAGAAAAGGAATAACAAAACCACCCTTAATTGTTGCTTCTACACTGCCTGTTTTTTCTCCAGTGGGAAATCCCAAGGCAGCACTACCCAGTGGCCCAGACTGGAGCTGGACTTGTGCTGTTTTATTTCCACTGGAGCATGAAAAGTCCAACACATCGTGTCTTGCAGCCAGTTACACACACTGCTCCCTTCCTTTTGCTACCTCTGAGGCAGCAAAATAAAACAACCACTGAGGCAGACATGGCACAAGTAGCTGTTATTCCACTGCTGCTGCTTCTCCTCTCCCTGGGCCAGGAACAGCTGCTCGAGCACATTGGAAAATGACAAATGATACCCAAAAGGCTGTTGACAAAATTCATTTCCCCTTCTGTACTTCTCATTTAGATATGGGTAGCAAAAGTGGGTATCATTTGACTGTAGCACATTGTTTTGTGCTTTGTCAAGTCTCTAAATCACCTGTCTCAGAGGTTTGCCAGTAAAAACAATGCCGATACAATAAATTAAAAAAAAATATCATCAGGAGATCAAATAATTTAGTGGGCACACTTCAGCCTCAACTACCAGACTTGCTCAAGCACAAAGTTCAGTGTCAGAGTCTAGATGTACCCTTGGTTTATGATACTGAACAAATAGGGCATTCTTTATTCCAACACACCAGAACCTGAGTAAATATTCTGAGTAATCACGTGCAAGGGACACTACATGGCACTTAAATGCATCTACATGCAAGTTACTGCAACTGCAGTCTCACAAATACTCTTTTCATAATGAAAACACAACTCTCTCTTGATATTACATAAAGAACTAGTTCATAGTTATGGAATTATTTGTTTCAATGAAGAACTCCCCACTTGTACTAGAGAAATACCTGTTTTAAAGAAATAATCCCAGAAGTCAAATACAAGAACTGTACAATAGATCATAAAAGGAGAAACATCTGTATAGATTTTATGGGATTCAGGCACTGTCTATATAGAAGGACATCTCAATCCTTCCCTTAAGGTGTTTTAGCTGGTTGCTGGCTATCAGGTTTGTCTCCACATCCTTATTTATCCATCTAATAAAAACCTATCAAATCTTTGTTACCCTGCAGTTTGACTTGTGGTTACAAACAGGAATACCACAACCAACTAGTGAATGAGGTAAATCACACAGGAAAAGAATATTTACAATTTGTAAGCCTGTTTTAAAACTAAAATAACTAGAAGTAAACTTGTATTAAATACTATGCCATTACCTTCACATAAATTCACTGAAGGAGCTGGAACTTTCAGTCACAACGAGCTCCAGAACTATTTATACCAACATGATTAAAAATTGATTAAACTGTCCTACACATGTACAAAGGGCAAAGGGCTCAGATTTTTCCTACTGGGACTTTCACCAGTGCCAACTGAACAGCTGATTCCTGGCAGTGGAAGGAAAACTGCAAATCCCACAATTCCCGTGCTGTTTTCCAATTAGAATTTAAGAAAAATACGAGAAAACCAACCATGCTCTGTCCAACAGGGTACAAAATCTTTATTCACCAATAAGTTAAATATGTTCTTATAAATAGATGTTCTAGTCTTTTGTACTCTGCACTGAGCATAAAGCCACGGTTCAGTTATTCCTCAGACTCTGATCCCTCTTCATCCTGGCTGATCTGGAAGTAGCGCAGCTCGTACGTCTCCTTGTCGGACGCGACAACGCGGAGCCAGTCCCGCAGGTTGTTCTTCTTGAGGTACTTCTTGGTGAGGTATTTCAGGTACCTGAAAAGCAGGAGTTTCATGTCAGAAGTGTCCCACTGAGCAACCATTGCTGCTGTCTGCACTACACCCAAGACAATGTCTTGAGCAGGGCAATACCACAGTAACTATACCCAGAAATTCAAAGTTTTCACATATAACAGGCAATAAAAGCGTATTTTCACTACAAATATATAAGAATTTATTATTTGTTTCTTTTTGACTACACAGTAAAATACCAGCAACTGAAAAGCATTGTTAAGTGGTTCTAAACCTCAGTCTAAGATTCTGGTGCACCTGTATCAGTAAACAACGGGGGGATGCAAGGAAGGATCTGTACCTCTTCATCAGTGCACTCAGTTCTTGTGTGTCCTAACAAACCAAACAGTTTAAGACTTCATTTGGCTTAAAGGGTTTGTTTGCAACAACCCACATCATGCACACATTCATTATAATACAACCAATTAAGTAATCAAACAGCCATCCATGACATTAATTCAGTGTTATTTTAAAGGTCCATCTTCCCCTGATACACTTCTAAGGACCTATATAAAGTATCTCTATTAATATGCTTAGAGTCAACATTAATTAGCAATCAAGCCTTAAGTTCTAAAAAGCAGTTTTTAAATATCTGATATAATAGATCTGTTTTAATTACATGTTTCACTAATATTTACAAGTGCTATAAAGGTTAGAGCTAACACCTCTCCAAGTATCAGAAGTGCACTAATTGCAATTCATTTTGCAGGGAAGAGCTGAATATTAACGTGTGTTTAGGGGACATGGTTTAGTGGTGAATTTGACAGTGTCAGCTTTATGGCTGGACTTGATTGTGAAGATCTTTTCCACGCTAAATGACTGTTCTTATGTTCAGCATGGCACAGTTCAAACCCCACAAACACAGCAGAATGGCACCCATGCTGACCTTTTAGAGAACTGCTTCTCGGACGTCACAGTGATCTTGTTCTTCAGACGTTCAATGTGAACGGTGTTGCCCAAGTTTCCAGTTTTCCCATTGACCTTAACCTTCTCCTTCAGGAACTGTTCCTGTTTCAATATTAAAGAAATGGAACACTAGGGAATGGCACCCTAGGTATGAACTAGGGAAGGGACCCTAGTCAGGTAACAACATTAAAAACCACTGTTTACTTACGTCCTGACAGAAATATTTACAGCGCAAAAATATTTTACAGCATGTAATTATAAAAAATCACCCCGGTGCTAAAACAGAATTTAATTTAAAACAGTTCAATTACTGGACAGGTACGAAGCATGCTATAAAACCAAATGGCTTTTTTAAATGACAGTATTTTAAAGAACAGCTGATGATTTAACTCATTTAGAATGTAGCTTTTCAACTACAACTCAGTTACTGCACTAAGGCTTTTATTATACTATGCGTCACACGTATGAGCAAAACCACAACTTACAAAATTCCCGGAGTCAAAGATTCCATCTTCCACAGGATGGGTCAGGTCAAGGCAAAACTTCCAGGCTGACTTTTTGGATTTTCTGTCCTTTTGCTAGAACACCAAAGAATTCCCCAGCATTAACAAACCACGCCGTAAAAAACTTTTCTCCGACCCAAGCGGGGACGACACAGACGGCAGCGGGAGCGCCATCTCCGGGCCAACTCGGCTCACTGCAGCCGGCTCGGCTCGGCCCGGCCCGACACGGCTGCCTCCCACAAGAAGCCCTCTCGGGGAAAGCCCCGCGCGCCCCGGGATGGCCGCCGGCTCCTCACCCGTCCCACGAGTCCCACGGGCCCCACGGGTCCCACGGGTCCCCCGGCCGCCGCCGCCGCCCTCCCGCTCTCACCGGCGCCATGGCGCTCCGCCGCGCGGCTCCCGCAGAAAGGAAGGGACGCCGGCCACGCCGCGCTTATATACCCCCGGCATGTGACGTCACCGCGCAGGCGCGCGCGGCACGCCGGGAGGCGCTGGCGCTCCCGGGAAGATGGCGGCCCTGGGAAGGGAATCCCGTGTGGAATTTCCCGGCGTTATTCCCCCAGGACAGGACACGGCCTCACGGGCTCCTCTTCCTCCCACAGCCGCCCGTCCCCCTCCCCTGAAAGCGGCTGCGAAGTCCCTTGGCAGCCCCACCGCGCTCCCGTCACTGTAACCAGCACCAGCTCCCCACAGCACTGACACCTTTATTATTTCTGGAGCAAAACACACACACACGTACAAATCTTTCCCCTGATCGTTTCCACGGTGTTGAGAACAGTAACAGAGCTTCCCAAACAGCCAGCGGAGCTCCCGGCTCGCACGGGGCACGGGTCGGGTTTGTCCCACGGGCAGCAGAGGCCGCCGCAGCAGCTGCCGGGTTTGCTCACAACACACAGCACAGCACAAAGGGGTTCCGCGATACAGCAAAGCACAGCAAACGTCTCCTTGGAGCTCACAAATCAAGTCACTCTCGGATGCCAAATACTGCAGGGCCACAGTGCAGGTGCTGGAGAGCCTCCGCCCGCCTCATGCTGAGCTGCCGATCGCTCCGGGATCCACACCTTCAGTAACATTCCCAGCGGATACTCGAAAGAAATATCCTGAACAAGGTCTCTTTATAGCCTGAAGTTTAGTTGTACTGTAACAAACTACATTCTAATTACTCAACCGAAAAAAAAAAATAGAATAGTGGGATTTATTGAATTTTGAATTCTGTGAGACTGACCTGCAGTAACCATAAGAGTTAGAACTGTCAACAAACTTGACTTCTTTACAGATCATGTAAAGTTATCTGTATTGTGAAACTACAGACCGTGCACCGTTTCTGGGTACACTTTGGATTAGAAAAACCTGCAAGAGAAACAATGAACTTCAGCTTAAAAAAAAACAGCCCTGAGAACATGGCTCAACCAGCAAGAGCCCAGTTGAAAAACCACCATTATAAGCAAAAACTAGAAGGATCTATTGAATTCTCAAAGTATTATTTGCCAACATTTGAGGCAGGAAACACTGCAGTCTTTCCAATTGTGTGAAGTTGTTAAGAGAAACTCAATGAACAGGAGCCATAAAAAACCTTATTATTTGGAGTGGAAATACCTCTCACCAGCTCCCTGTGTTCACAGGCTTTACTCTAAGCAATTGCCATCAGCTATAAGAAGTTTATGGTTTTGACACAATTTAAGTGTTAAGACAGTAATACAGAACAAATACACCGGTAAGATTTGTTTTAAAGTAAAGCTATGAAAGGAGAACTTCCCTAAGCACTTGGTTATGGATATTAAAAATACACATCTCTATGGACTACTGATCACAAACAAAGTTTGTTGCAACGATTCTGACAGGAAACTGAAGCGTCTTGCTTTGGAAAAAAAATGCCTCAAATACATGTTCTAATTTAGAAGCAACTTTTAACCTTACTGAAACTTGGAGATTATCCTTTAAGACATGCTTATGTATTACCTATGGGAAACTTCATGCATGATGCTCTGCACTTCCATGGTGTCTGAAGTGCTCCACGAAGACAACTAAGTATATAAGAACAAACCTATAATGAAGTACTTAATCATTTAAATCTTGCAGAACTGAAGGTTGCAATAGAAGGACATGTGGAAGTCCCGAGAAGGGCTCTTCCAGCAAGCTGGAGGTCACAAAACCTCTATCTTTAAATTGCTGTAGTACCTGAAAACTCCAGTCAGGCCAGGACCCCGCTTGTAGGAACAGGGCTTACACCAGCCCTGGTCCCAGAGAGCTTAGTCCGAGTAACTGCTCAGATTGTGGGCCAGTGGCATCAAGTACCTGTCTTCCAACAAGGTTTTAGAGGACAGACAGGCACCTGACAATAGACTAAAGCACTACCAGAGCAAGGACAAATTCAAGTCTTGTCGTTTTCAAGCGTATTGGAAGTATTTGTAATATGGTGATAGAACTTGCATTAGTTTGACATAGCGACCTGTGACTTCCCATGTGATACCACACAGCTCAGCTTGCTGTCAGCACCACCAGCAATCATTTCAGTCACCTCCAAAGCCAACAAAGCCTGACTTCCAGGTACCAGCTCAATGGAGAGGCAGAAAGGAGCATGGTGCAGACTAGCCTGAACTATTCCTCATCTGCTTCAGAACAATTCTGGAAGCATTTCAATCTACAGCTTCTTTTAACAGCAGCTTTGCCATTTCAGTCAAGGTGCTATTTACAGAATTCACCTGCAACATGTTTTGTGCTAGGCAAGAGCGTGTGGCAGGTCCTACCTCTGCCAGGTGTCCCAGGTAGCTGTGCTTTATTACCAGAGTGTATTTATTGCTGTCTTTACCTTCACTGGTACTGCTCTCCCTGCCACGGGAAGTCTGTGGACAATGCATGCTTTTGCCACCTGCATTACACCTCCAAGGTTTGCTAAGCCCTGCCCCAGTGTGGCCAAGGGCAGCTCAGGACAGTTGCCACGAGCCCTTTGGGGACTAGAGAGTACAAGCTACAAAGCTGAAAACATTTTAAGCAGTTAAGAGCAGCATGAAGTCCAACTCTGGCTGCCAGTAGTGTGAATTGTGCGTGCTGTCCGGGGCAGCTTCCATGTCATCCTCCATCAGCCACTGAGCATTAAGGCAAGTTCAGGAAACAATTTATCAACTGTGAAGAGAGGTCTGAGCCATGGAATAAGGAAGTTTCCCCACTCATGAAGAGTCACCAAGTCTTAGAATTCAAGTTGAACACCTTTAAACAGGAGCAGGCTAATTATCCTCCCATAACTATTGCTGTGAAGCCTTGTTAAGCTACTAAATAGTCAGAGGCATGCATAAGTGTTGGTATGACTCAGAACTCCCCAGAACAGGAGCCAGCTTCCCTAACTAGGTAGCAAGTTATTTACTTTTATAGTGAAGCCATGGTTGTTCGGTATCATCTGTCAAGTTTATGTTTTGAAAATACAATAGGTGGTTTTTTTTAAAAAAGGATCACATGCATTTAGTTTAGGCTCGATGCTACAGTTTGTCCCACTTTCTGAAAAACGTGTGGTCCCTGTGCTACAAAAATATGGTCTAAACCTGAAGGTTAAAACCTAAAGCTGGAAGCACTGCAACAGATTCCCATGGAGTTTGTCACCCTTTTATAGTTTAAGATAAATATAATAAAGGAAAGCAATTGAACTGCATTTTTCTATTTTATTTTTCAAGTCTGACAAAGGCCTCGAGTGAAAGTCTATAGCTTTAACATCCATTCTCACCTTTGTGTCCCCTTGACCTATCTATGTCTTATCTACTCAATATTCCAACGGCCTGCCTAAACCACAGGTAGGCTTTTTTTTAAACCATTTTATCGTTACTATAAGCCAACAAGTTGGCAAAGAAGAAAACAGAGGTAATACAGTTTAGTTGCACATGGCCACTGGGGCTTGGTCAAGCCAGCTGGCATTTCTGATCACTTGAGTTTCTTGGTCTAAAAGTTGCGATTGGCACCTACAGTTCTGCAAGAGTCCCAATCCACAAAGTACTTAAGCTTTAAAAAAAGGGAAAAAAAAAAAAAAAAAAAGCTACTTTTATTGTCAGTTCTACCTAAAGATGTCAAGAAAAATACTATTTGTGCTCTAGGTCACTTTATAATCCTAGATACCTACCAGCTTATCTAAAAGCCCCTGAATACTGTATTTTGTCTGTTCATACAGACAAACACTGTTTTGCTCAAGCAAATAAAAATATATCCACTAGTAACACCTGATTGGTTTCTTAGATCCATAGCTGAAACCCACAGGAATGTTAAAATAGTTACAATTAAGGAATTAAAATCTCAGTGATTTTGAAAACTGCCAGTTAGCCTGCAACACTAATCCAGAATCCAGCACTGCTTTTTAACAATTCAAAAAGGAAATGAGGTTGCTTGTGAAGGCCAGAGCTTTGGTGACAATAAGGACCAAATTTATAGATCTGTGGTTTGTCCAGACCTGAGCAGTTGCCCGAGCCTGGCGATCTTCTTTACTTGCAAGGCTTTATGGCTACAGCACATTCTTCATTCATTGCACTTATGACAGATATCTGGAAGAGAAGACACAGAGGTGAGCTCCAGCCCAGGCCACAGGAAGTACTCCTAGAGGTTACAAACTTACACATTTTAATATCCATCCCATCTCTTTTGAGTGCTCCAGTACAAATGTCCTTCTGCATCTCGAAGCACCAATCCCCACCCCTCTAACACACTCTTCACTAAGAGACACAAGAGGTCGATATCAGAATAAGACTTTTTCATTGTATCAACAAGTGGGATTAACCATAACTGTTCCTGTCTGCCCTCCCTCCTCACCTGCACATCTTCATTGGCATTGAATTTTCCTTCTATTTCTTTGCCCAGATCCCCTTCTGGCAACTTGAGGTCCTCACGAACTTCACCACTTTCCGTCAGCAGGGAGAGATACCCATCCTGAATGCCTATCAGCTGCAAAGAGAAGTTCATTTTTACAAGTCTAACATCAGCAGTCACCAGCACATAGTAAGCTTAATGTAAGCAGAAGGCAGTGAACTCTCCCTGTTACAGTAAGTCTTCAGTACTGTAACAGTTAGGAAACTTATTTAAATCCATTTTTAACAAAGGTTTAGTGGGCTAAGAGTTAGGGCAACTGTAGCAAAAGGCATTCTGCTATCAAGAACCAACAGAACCCTGCTGGTTACTTCCTAGTAGGTGGGACACTACAAATTCCGTGTGTGTGATTTAGGAAATGTACTGCTTCCAGGTCACTGGTTCAGCTTTCTTCAACTGTGAATTAGAAACAGTAACTGGAATGGTGTTCACTCAACAACACTGCTTGTATAAAGTGTAAAAAGTACACAACAGTGTAACTATGCACTTCTATACCTGCATCTCTACAGTGAGATACAATCATTTACATTAAACACTAATAAAAAAAATAGGGAACATCCACCAAGACCTGCACCATTTTATAATGCTGTTTTCAGCCTAACCAAAAGCCTGAGCTAAGAGGAATGGCTATTTTGACAGAGCAGGTTGGAGAATTTGGGACATGTAACAGTGAATCCAAAAAATTATAATCCCAGAACAACAGAGAAAGACCACCAAGATAACATTAAGAATTTCTTGGAAGGTCTGAGCCCTAAGACAGGCTGGTCACACTTTATTCCAACAGCATCAGCTGTCCTGAAGAGCTGCTAAAACACTGAACTTGGCCTTTGTCAAGCAACTGCAGCTTTCCAGATGATGTGGATGTGTCAGTTCCTGACTAGGACTATTCCCAATGCAAGGAGAAGACAGCAAACAAGTTAAAACTCAACCTGAAGTGTGCTTTTAAGAGCTCACTAACCATATCACAGATGGCATTACAGAAGTTGCTCCTTTAATACATGTGTTTCAGTGCAGAGTTCAGGAGCTTCAAAACTGTTTGGTATCACCTAAAGCCACTTTTCCACACAAGGAGCAGAAAACACTTTGGCAAGTTAGAATTGGCATCAGATGCAGTTAAAGACTATTTTGGGGATTCATCTACCATATGTAAGAGTGAAACTATAAATGACAATTTATGTTTAGATTCAAATTTACTTATGTGAGATCTTGATTCTCATTTAACTAATATTAACTTGCAGCAGGGATAACCTCTCTCCATATTCTAAAGGATGCCAGTATCACAAGGAATCCAGAAGTGGCCTTATAAAAATAGCTAAAAAAAGCATGGTTATGAATTATGTCTATTACCTGTCATGCCTAAAGACTGCTACTCTAACCTGAGGTTGTTTATACACCAAGGAGCTCTCTCTCCATCAGTGAGTTTTGACAGTTTTAGCAATTCAGTAAATGCTATGTCATATCAAGACAGGCAATCCCATTAATTCTGACAACAGTACTTTATTGAGAGGCAAATCTGGGGATGAAGAGAGTTTATGAATGGTACAGAGTATAAAGCCTCGTATGACTGTTAACTCACCTGGTAATCATTCCTCTTGATATTTGGAACATCCATGTTGTGAGTTGATGGGCAAATATCTTCATATTTTTTACCAGTGAAGATATCAATACCAACCAAATGGACCTGTAAGAGCAGAAAAATAACTTCAGTTACTGTTAGTCCTGGAGAAGCAAGATGCTATTGCCATCAGTATTGCTGGTTCTACTCACTTGCCTACGAGATCATGTGCAATCCAATCCCAGATTCTGCCTCAAACCTTTGCTTGTGGTATGAAAACATCCCTCACATCAAGAGGAGGCCTTCCACAGTACACTACAGAAACCCCACAGGAGAGCAAGCCACTGTTATCTTCCACTGCCTTCTGTAGCTTTACAGTAGCAAGCTAAGAGTTCACAGTGGTTAAGAAAATATTTAAAGACCTAGCTGTTCTGAGAAACAGACAGTGGAGGTTAAGGGGAAAAGAGGTGGTCATGCACAGAGATCACAGCAGCTCCCACCTCCCTTTATGCCAGCTGCACTGCTTGCTGCAGCTAGACCTTAGATGACCAGATCAACCAGTTCTTCTCAGGTCCTTTCCCTCTTACAGCTGTTTCTGTATTTAAGAAAATTGGATCTGTCTATTAAAACAAGCCACGGAGAAGGAGAAGGGAAAATACTAGGAAGAGCTTGGTCTACTCTAGCTCGGACAAATCCCAAATACTCTACTTCCCTACACATATCGCACAAGGTTGTGGAAATGTATAAATCTCCTTAGTCTGTGCTTGTAACAGATCTGTCCCTAAACTCTGATATACCCATCCTAAAGTGTGGCTGAATGAATGAATGAAGGGGGATTCCAGCCTTGCTCCAAGCTCTGGACAGCTGCATGAGCCAACTGCTTGGGCAGCAGGGCTGCAGCCCCAGACAGCAGCTAAGAACGTCCCTGCTGGGACACAGGCACTCCTCTCTCAGTACTGGAATAAGGAAAGAAGCTGCGAGGCAAAGGCAGCAAAACAGGGCCAGAGCAGGCCCAGAGAGTAACGAGTGTCCGCCGAGCTCTGGATTATGTAACACAGCACGGGCACTCCTGGTCTAACACTGCAACAGTAAAAGTCTGCCGGCACGGGCAGACACAGAAGTGCTCTGGTGGGTATCGGCAGCACAACCCAACCACGCCCTAGTGATTTCATCAGCCCCCCTTCCAGAACTTACTCTACCCCCACTACAGAAACTGGTTTTGTCACTATGAGCGTTAAAGCTTTTTTTTTTTTTTTTTAAAAGCGTTAACTAGTTAAAGTTGGGAGAAAAAACCAACCCCCCCGTCCTCGATCCTTCCTGCTTTGTATGACTGGAAACCCTTGAGCCAGCTCTGGAGTGACGAGACACTGCTGCGAGAAAGGCAAAGGCGGGACGCAGAGCCAAATGAAACGCTACCCCCTTCCCTGTCGGCCAGCCGGGAGCCGCAGGAGCGCACACTGCGGGCTGTGCGACAGCCGGGCCGGCAGCGCTCACCTTGGCGTGGCCGTGCTTGCCCGTCTTGGAGGTGGACATCTCCACGATCTTGCAGGGGCGCCCCTTGAGCACCACGANGCCGGCGCGCGCGGCGGGCGGGCGAGTCCGGGGCGCTGCGGAGGCGCCGCTCGTCATCCGCCAGGCGGCGCCGCGCACCGCCTCCTCCCCACAGCCCACACCCCGCGCCGCCATCTTGGGTGGCTGCGGCGGCCGCGGGTGTGTCAGGGCTGGTTGGCTGCGGCCGTGGGAGTTACGCGAATATGTGTGTCCCCAAAATGTCCCCAAAGCCGTGTGAGCCGTCCATGACTGTACACAAAGCTCCTTTGTCTGCCTCGTATGCCCCCTTTCAGAGTAATCAGAAACGAGCGTATTGAAAGCATTGTAATCAGCCAAAAGGGACGGAGATGGCTGAGATCCGTACCGAGAGCTTCTGTTTGATATTCCATTTATAGCGGAATTATTAGTACTGGAATACTGTGTCCAGCTCTGTGGTCCCCAACATAGGAAACATAGGGATCTGTTGGAGCAGATCCAGGGGAGGACCATGAAGGTGATCCTCTGTAAAGAAAATCAGAAAGTTAAGCCTGGAGAAGGCTCCAGGGACACCTTGCTGCAGTATTTTCATTTATAAAGGAGGGTTATGTGAAAGATAGAGGCTTTTTACCAGGGCCTTTTGTGACAGGAGAAGGGCCAAGGCTTTCAAACTGAAAAGAGGGTAGGTTTGGAAAAACCGTGTTCAGAAAAAATGCGGATGTCCCATCTTTGGAAATGTTCCAGGCCAGGGTGGATGGCGTTCAGAGCAATCTGATCTCGTGAAAGATGTCTGTGCCCATGGCAGGGGTTTGGAATAGATGATCTTTCAAGAGGTTTTCCAATCCAAAGTATTCTAAACTATGGTACAGCCCTCATCCTGTCCAACAACCATTTTTTTTTACTAAATCCCTCCTAGGCAGATGTCGTAATACTCCAAGATCTTTGAACAAATTCACCTGGAGCTTTCCTGTGGAGCTGTTGGCGGATGTGCCCCGGCTCTGCAGGTTGCCCTGCAGATCACCTACAAACACAACAAAACCAGGAAAATGCAGAAACTCAGTGGCAGCAGTGTCAGCACCTGCCTCAGCCATCACCACCACAGGCTGCTGTGTGCTGTCCGACATTTTTTGCCCTGAGATCCTGAGTTTGTCATCTGTGCTCTAATGGGGTAGCTACACAAGTCACTTTTAACGTCATATTTTTAAATGCTTCATCATGAGATGTTCTATTTAATCTGTGTTAATTTTTGTGATCTGTTTGCCTGTGGTCCCACTGTTGGTTACACAGATCCCACTCCAAATTGTACAGCCAAGGAGTTAAGTTTGGCTCTTATTTACATGGGGCCACCTCATGAGGCCGCAGCATCGCGTCTTTCTCCTTTACTTGGGCTTTCCTTGGATGCTGCCTCACCCAGCCCACTATGGAGATGATAACACTTTATCCTGCCTGTTTCACTGCTGTTTCAGTTGATAAGCAGAATCTGGGACATCCTGTTAAGTGTTTTAACATGTGCAGTGTGTGTTTGTTTACCTGCAAGTGTGTGACAAGTTGCACATGCTCTAGGGCTTTTTATCTTCTAATAAAATACTTTGTGAGAAAACGACCAACTGCTCTGAACACAAACTGCAGCAGTCTGGGGCTAAGCACTACTGATAATTTTTTTTTCCTCAAGTATCAGTTGATAAATTTGGCTGATTTTCCACAATTAACAGATTCATTTTGAATTACTTGAGAGATCTTATGGGCTAAATCAAGTCTTTTTACTGAAGTGCAACTGTAGATTATATTTAATTTTTCAGACACAAATATTCCAAGACAGCCTTTACTTGAGAGTCAATAAAAACCACTGGAAATCCAATCCATCAGTCATTGTCTGTAGGCATCGTTCCTTTGTCTGGATCAACATTTATTTTCTGAAATGTGTTTCTTGATAGTATTAATGTGATTATCCCACTTTTCTATACAAGAATAGCAATTGGATTCAAAGCAGATTTGTAAATAAAATAAACCATGGCCTTTCACATTTAAAGGTGTTTTCTTTCCAGTGTTGCACAGCTGGATCACACACACACCTTTTCTCTCAAGTAGGCTCAGGATGTTATCAGGCTTTGCTTCTCCTATCTGTGTCTTTAAGAGGTGAAGAGGGATTAGAAAACTTTTGGAAGATTTAAACTTAGTCAGTTGTGTGTGTTCTCAGTTACGTTCTGGAGAAGTGCCCGATGCTTACAGCGGCTCATCAAAGCCCAGCATTGAGAATATGCATTTCAGCCAGTGCTGGGGGAAACATCCCACCTTGTTTCCAGAAACATCCCACCTTGTTTCCAGCCGGCCCACTGGAAGGCAGGAGGTGGTGTTTACACCTCTGGGCCATGGGGTCAGGTCACACGATTAGAAATACCGGGCTATGAGCGGAGTGGTGTAAACAGCCCTGTTCCGACCTGAGCAGTGTCTCTGTTTCAGCTGCTGAGCTGACTTTCCTGGGATCCTGCTGTGTCCTGACTGTTGGGGTGAGGGTTCACAGCGGCTTGTGTGCGCAGCCTTGAGCAGGAGGACGTGAGAGAGGCTGTGAATCAGTGATCCCCCTCCACAGGACAGTGCCACGCTCAGCAGGACTTCGGAATTCCTATGTACGTGTATCTGTGTGGCAGGAATGGGGTCAGGGACTCTCTGCAGTGACTTTGCCACAGGCACCCACCCTGCTCCGGGCACTGCTTTATTCCTGCCGCTCACTGTCCGCTTCCTGTGCCGAGCCCATGTCCGAATCAGGGAATCACCCTGGGCACACGCTGGGGATCAGAGGCAAGCGGTGACAGTGCAGTGACACTGTGAGCTGCCGGGAACCACTGTACTTGTAACTTCCCCACAGGGAAAGCACAAAGTAACTCCAGCTGTTCCCTCCTCCTGCGGCTGCAACTGTGCTGGAGCGGTGATATCCCACCCACGACTCGCGGGGACCTGATGCTTTTCAGTCACAGAGCCGCTCTCTCTCCTGAACAGAGTGCAGGGAGGCAAAACTGCAGGGCACTACCCAAGCCTCGGGTCTGCAGTTGTATCTACAGCCTGTAAAATTTAAGGACTGCTGATCTACAGCCAGGATTTATTGCCCTAGTGCTGTGGAGGAGATTCCTTTCTTTTCAGCACAGCTGCTCAGGCTGTGCCTCTGGGTGAAATCTGCAAGTGTTGCTTCAGGATTTAGTGAAACACTTGAGCACACTCAGTTACCTTAAATTTAATCAGATGCTTACACATTCTGCTGGATCCAGACCTGATGTCCTGCCTTGAAATTCCTCAGCTCCCATAGATTTCAGTGAAAGATAAGGACACTGAACACCTCAGAAAATTCATCATACCTCAAAGACTTTGTTCCTGCATACATAGTACTTGTGTTAGCTTCATCATTATCAGTGGTTTGACTGCAGAGATAGAGGGTACTGCTTCTCAGTGATGAAAAACAAGTTGAAGTGAGGCAGAAAAACCTGTGATAAATTAGTGTGGAGAGCATTAATGGAGTCAAATGTCCTGAGTTTATTGAATTAGGAAAGTCAAACTAATTTTAAAATTAAGCCTAGAGAGTGGGAGACTAGATACCGTTGGCACAACAGAAAAGTCTTAATGGCTGTCGTCTCAGCACATTAGGAAAACACTGTCAAAGCTCTTGCTGACAAGATGCTTTCTCAGGGATTATTAATTATATTGCATTATTAGCCAGGCATGGTATGAGAACATATTTAGCACGTTAACTAAAATGCAACGACCATTTAGCTAATAAGTTTGACTCGGTCTTTTAAATTTTCTTAATGATTAGCAACTTAGTAAAACTGTAATGGTGAGAGAGAAAAATAATGATTCAACAAGCTGTGTCTCAAGAACAAGTTTTAACTGGAACTTCCCTGTGGTAAGGGTAGATAAAGTGTACAGTCCTAATTATCAGCCTGATGGGACGAGACAAAAGTAAACATATCGTCAGATTTAACTAACTCTAATGACCCCGTCCTGTGCTGGCATATGGTTAAAGTGCTCTTGTGATAGTTCAGCCCAGCTTGATCCTTCCACTGCAGCCATGGGGAGGACAAAGGGTCAGCAGTGCCTCACTCTGCTCATCCTGTCCCAGGCTGGAAGAAGAAAACTCCCTTACCTTCCACATGGCAGCTGCTGCAAGGAAACACAGCCTGACACTCCATTTTCCTTAGGTGCATCTGAACCCCTAGGCAGCACTGCCAGGAAGTTCAGTGCTGTAGCCGTGGGCAGTGTTAATGCTGTGGGCTGTGTTAAACTGATTTATGTGCTGCACTACAATAATTGGATCAGGCTTTCTATTATCATTCACCAGTGACACAGGAAAACAAGGACTGACTGCTCAGTGTTGATCAATAAGGCCCCTCACTGCTGAGTTGCCAGCAGAGTCACTGATGCCCCGCAGACAATAGGACAAAACTTAGCAGAAGTTTAGGAAATAGTTTTGTACCCCCTGTATGATCACAGAGAACCCAGCCTGCCTGGGCCCTCAGAGCAGCAGCAAATCTGCTGTGAACCTCACCTCTCCCCAGATGCTCCTCCTGCCTCTCATGCCTAGAGAGGCCCCCAGCACCAGGTTTTAGGCTGCACCAGCACCATGCAAGCAGAGGTGCTTCACATGGGGTGAAGTGGGCAGTGGGGACAGCTGGGGCCAGACACTGGCACCCCTCCAGTCAGGGTTCATCCTGGCCCAGAGCCAGCTCCCTCCAGCTCCAGGGCTGCCTCCAACCCCACAGTCTCACCTCTGGACCACCCTTTTCAAAGGGATTTAGCTGAGGGCTTGCACATCTTTTACCACCTATGGAGCAAATGTGTCCTGCTAGGAAAACAGCTTCCATCTGGCACTGGATGTATGTCTGAGATGTACAGAGGGGGGAAAAACAGCAGCGCAAGCCAACTCATGCCATAGATATTGTTCATCTTTTATCTAACAGACCTAGATAACAATGCTGATAGCAAGAATCCTCTTTTTTTCTCCTTTTTGTACATTCAGACAATCCATTATAATATTTATGGCAGTAAACACTGTGGAGAGCTTCCGGGTCTGCCGTGGCCGTTGGTCTCACCTGAGGGGGACCTGTGTGCAGCACAGGTGGACAGCTCAACACAGACCTGTGCCCCAGCTCTGCTGCTCTCTTCTTAGCCCCAGCCTGGTTCCAGCAGCCCTGCATGCCCCTTGTCAGACCCGGGTCACCCACCACTGCAGCACATGACAGCAGTGACCCAGTTCTCCTCTAGTTAAATCCCAGCAGTCGCTCCAGCAAAGCCTTTGGTGCAATCTTACTGGTTCAGTGCACACACTGTGGCCAGACATTTCTCCCAGTGGACCTTGTGGCTGCACTTCCCATCACTTGGAAGTGATGAGAATTTACTGTAGGGGCTTAATATCAAGAGAGTAAAGTCTACAAAGGAAAAATGTTCAGGCACATGGAAAGGAGCATGAACCTCCCCTAAAACCAAACCCATAGTAGCAGCATGATCCTCCTCAGCCCTTCTATTATGTGCTTTTCATTATGCTTGATCCGCTGTTACATTTTGGCCACTGCTTCACCAGCAGCCACGGTGAGCACACAGTGACCAAGCAATGCTGGTGTTTCATCTCTAAATAAATAATGGGTTTCTACCCTGAGAAAGCTGCTAGAAAGTAACCTGGTATCACAACAAGGAACACGCAAATCTTAAAAGTCAAGCAGAGAGCAGGCTTTTACAATGGTTCCAACATATCTCCCCAAAAAAGGAAGAAAAATCCTTGGGGTTTGATTCTACCCCATAAAAGTGTCTCATAAAGAAGCAAAAGGAGCACAAACAAGGCTATGGAAACAGCACGACCTCCTGCTTGCACACAATCTTGGCTGAAGCACACCCAGCCAGCAAAATGCTAAGTGATGCAAAGTGGGAGTTGGGTAAGTGGCACCTTCCAGTTAACCTTTCAATACCCATTTCCTCTTTGGGTCATCATTAATTGTTGCTCTATGGGCAGCCTGAGCCCTTGGCTGGACCTGGAGCCTGTGGGTCTTGAGCACTGCATGAAAGGAAGAGAAGGAAGGTGCAGATGGGGACAGAGGTGCCCTGGCAATGGTCACACCATGGAAGGGATGGCAGCAGGACTCCAGTCTCCTCACATGGACACCAGGAGTGCCCAGGCCTCTTGTATGGTCAGTGTGGTGCTGTGCCTTGTGCTGCAGCAGCAACAACAAGGGAGAGAGGAGAGGCTTCCTGGGCGGAAAGAGGGAGCTGAGTAGTCTGGCTGAAGTGTAAGGAAAATGCCCATCAGCCCAGCCACAGTTTCTAAGACTCTCCTAAAAAATATTGTGACTGAGAAATCTGTATGAGATCAGACAGCATTTCCGTAATGCACAGATAGCAAAGCAAGGGAGGTTCATCCCAACCAGTTCTGGTGGGATCCACCATCTTCCCCTGCAGAAGCAAGAGTGAGGGGGAGTTTGCTCCACCTGTTTTCCTTAGCACCTGGGGTGATCAGTGCTGTCTGCTGGTGACACAACTGCACTAGTAGTTGGTTTTCCAAGGCACCACGTCTCTCAGCAGAATGAAGCAGAGAGCAGGGAATAAAAAAGTGAAAACATGAGGCTGCAGCATCAGCCAGCCCCCTTTCCTTCATTTCAGCTAAGAGATGGCCCTGCTCAGTGCCGTCTGGTAAGATCATTGTCCCAACGGGCTCTTCCAGCAGTGCGTGGAGACACACATGTAACATACTCCTCCGGTCCTTTCCCTGGCTCTTCCTGCAGCCCAGTTGTCCCAAGTGTCTTAGAGTAAAATGCCAAGTTAGCACCTGTGGCTGGGAGGTGCGAACCACAGCAGCCAGAAGGAATCCTATGGATGGGTCCTCCTGGTCTGCCTGCTGCAAGGTTTTTGTGAAATGAGACTTTTGCCCAACGTTCTTCTCATGGTGCCTGAAGGAGGTCCATGCCCAGTCCCTGCTTTCTGGGTGCCTGGGATGTCTATGCCTCCTCGCTGCCTCGCAGGTCTTGCAGCTCAGTCATGGCTTTGGCCGAGAGCTTCTTGCGGCGGAACACGGCTGCGATCTCCTCAAAGGACTTTCCTTTCGTCTCCGGTACTTTGAAGTATGCAAACAGAAAGAAGATGAGGAGCAGACCCGCGAAGATCGCAAACACGTACGGTCCACACAGATCCTGCAGTGGGAAAGTGGGAACAGGGGAGACCACCATCAGCACCACAGGGATGGTTTCCCCTTCCTACTCCCAGTGGCTGAGGTGCCCAGCCAGCCTAGGAGATGGAAATCTGGGAGGCACATTCACATCCTGCTGGGCTGCTTTGGGAGCCCAGCAGTGGGGTCATGCCAGTTGTTTATTTGTATGGTTTAAGGGGTTTCTTACTGCTATGTACTGGAAACACATTCCCACGATGAAGTTGCAGGCCCAGTTGCAGAAGCCAGCGACAGCAATGGCGGCAGGGCGTGGGCCTTGGCTGAACAGTTCCGCTACAATAAACCAGGGAATGGGCCCGGGCCCCACTTCGAAGAAGATGACGAAGAGGAAGATCGCAACCATGCTGACGTAGCTCATCCAGGCAAACTGGCTCTGCAAGAGGTTGGTGTTATAGTCCCAACACAATTCTCATTAATTATCACTAATTACTTTATGTAGGCTTCTTTTTCAGAAATTTCTTTCTATTCAGACAAAGGGGGACTGGACATGAATAATTAAAGTTTTAAACTCTTGTGCCATGTGCTGGCTGGGCATGTGGTGCCAGCATTGCTGCCTGGAGGAGTTCACAGCCATCAGCTCAGCTGTTACTTTGAGCCCTCTCCTTGCCTGCAGCTCAAGGAAAATGAGGCAGAACAGCACCCTTTAATAACCAGGGTGTTCAGCAAAGGAGGCCGCCCCTTCATCTGGACAGGCGCTTGCACCAGTGCTTTGGACTGACTTTGGTGGGATCTTCTCTTGTTTTCAAACCAAGGAGAAAAAATGGAGAGAAATCCTTACCAGGAGCACAAGCCCGACTGTCATGGCCACAGCGCTGACTAACATGCCCATCAAACCAGCCAGGAACAGGGACCGCCTGCCTGCCTTCTCCACCAGAAGGACCTGTAGAAACACATGCAGCAGCTCAGTGTCCAGCACCACCGCTCTCAGGATCAGGGCCATTAGCAATAACCAACCTGTTACCACTGCCACACTGCTCTTTTGCTCTTTTAGCTCTAGTGGTAGAGATTTATGGGCTGGTTTCCAAGCATCAGGAACTCTGCTGGCAGCTGCTGGGGAGCCAGACTGAGCAGTCCCCCTGCCAAGGGCAAGGCAAAGGCACATACGCTCAGAGCCCATGTATTTCCAAGCTCTCAGGACTTCCCGCTGCTCCTACACATGAATTGCTGACTGTGGACTTTCTCTCTCTCTCCCTTTTCTTTTTTTCTTCCAGGAACTAAAAACTTACTAGGTCTGCATTAGTTTGAAATCAGCCTTCAAAATGTAGCATGGTTCAGGTCACATCATGGGCCATTGCACCTTGCCTGTCCTAGGGCAGGGATAGTTGTGTAGCAGCTGCTGTCAGGATTTTTCCTCCAATCACTGCCAGACTCCTTTTGCTTCCCTGGTAGTCACAAGGCTTAGTTTGCTCCTTCTCAACTCCTCTTGGTGGATTCCAGTCATCTCACACAGCTTTTGACAGATACTTAAGTCTGTACCAGACACCTCATCGGGCAGGGAGCTGTAGGTCCCTCCAGAGGACAGTACAGCTGGCCTGGCCTAACCATGCAGCAGCCTCTGAGGCTGCCTGCTCTTTCCCCTCTGCTTGAAAGGACACCTCTGGCCAGCAGCTCCACCTTTCCTGCCATTACAGCCATGATTTGCACTTCCCAGAGACTGTCTCTTTTGCTGGAGGCCATTCATGTGCTGACACGTGAAGTTGTAGAGGATGAGTCTCTGCTCCCTTCTCCCCTTGCCAAGGTCCACCCGGCTGTCAGTGCTTCTGCCTTTTGATTGGGGTCTGTCATTTATTGACAAAAGCAGGTAATTTTTAAGTGCTCATGGACAAAAGAAGCAAAGAGCAAATGCCCAAGGCTGCAAGTAACAGAGCCCTGGGGTGGGGATCGAACTGCAGGACACCCTCCATGCTGAAGAAACTTCCAGCTGCACAGCTCTGTGCCTCATTTCACAGTAAATATCACATTTTCTCCTCAGTACGGGACCTGTGATGGACTTTAAAGCAGGTTCACACCAAGACCTCCTATCTCACAGGTGCTGGGTTGGAAGGGACCTTAAAGATCATCCAATTTCAACCCCCTGCCATTGGCAGGGACACCTTCCACAAGACCAGGTTGCTCCAAGCCCCATCCAACCTGGCCTTGGAAAATTCAGGGATGGGGCATCCACAACCTCTCCGAGAAACCTGTGCCAGCGTCTCACCACCTTCACAGACAAGAATTTCTTTATAATATCTAATCAAAACCTGCTCTGTCAGTTTAAAATTATTCCTCCTTGTCCTAAATCTCTTGGAGCTGTGTATTTCTGCCTTGCAGCCAGTCCTGCATCATGTTGGTGAAAGTCCTTTATTCCCTAAATCTCTTGAGAGATAATAGGGAAATGAGCTTGGCATTTCCTGATCTTATATTAATGACCACATTATAAAACTAATTGCCAGCTGATAGGAATTGTATTAATCCTCTCAGGAGAGAGACAAACAAAGGGAAGGTCTGTGGAAACAGAACCATCCTGTTATTGCTGCAGAGCCCTGCCGAGATAGGATGAGGATAGGTGCTGGATTACTTTTATTACTGTGGAAAAGCCTTTGGATATCTCTCGTGCAGGTGCTGTGTACATACAGAAAACAATTTGAAAGATAACAGATAACAGCAAACTGTGAGCTGATGACTTCTCCATCACAGCCCCCATCCCCTGCCTGCTCCCTGGGGGAATAGGACCTGTACAATTGCAGTCCCAAGGGCAACTTTTATTTTGGGGGGAAATGCAGAGTTTTCAGAGCTTCCTTGAACACAGTGGTGCAGTTTCTACTCACGAGGTGTTTAGCAGTGCTGATCGATAGCAACATGGTCTATGTCAAGACTTGAATTTCAAATGAAACTTGCCCAGGGAATGATTTTTCCCTGTAAGGTGTTCAGGGTCAGTCCTGCAACACTGCAAATCCCAGCTCTGGGATAAAATCATGTTTCAAAACCACATTGTAGCTTCTGTCCAGGGGGCAGAAGTATTTACTTACAGAGATAACAGTGAAGACCGTGTTCACCACTCCAACACCGATGGTTGCATAAACTGGTTGGTCAACCCCAGCTCTCTCAAAAATGTTTGTGGAGTAGTAAAAGATCTATCAAAATACATCAAGATGAAGGATTAGGCAATAGGGCTGGTGAAACTTTTTGTTCTCATGAGGGAAGAGTTGCGTTTGCTTTGCTGAGATGTGGCGTAATTTAATTATGAATAATTTTTCAGCTTTTAATGGCTTGTTATAATAATTAAAGCTGAAAATTTCAAAGGAGCCTGAGGGAGTTAAAAATCCTGTTGAAATTCCTCTCTTGAGCTACTGCATTTGCACATTAAAATCTGTTTTCTTCTATGTAGTCCATGTTTAATCTTAAAATCCAGATCACCAGCACTGAGCACTGAAGACAAATATCTTCAAATATGACCGAGTTTTACATGAATTTTAAAATATTCTCATTGCAGTCAGTCCCATTTCTTCCTTCTCTCCAAGAATAAGATCATTCCTTTTGGGTGAATGTTAAGGGCAGGAGGTAAATGGGTGGCTGACCCAGTGGCTGATGGATAGGTTGAGCATGGCCTGGAGCCAGTTGGGCTGGGCATCCCTGTGTGCTACTTAATGGGTGTCAAATAGTGATGTCTGGTATTCCAGGAGGTGATGCAAAAGTTGTTTAGCTACAAAAGGCTAGAAAATAGTGATTCTGGGGGGAGCATGATGTCATTAAAGAGGGCAAACTGCTGACAAACTCGGGGAGGTGGAGGGTCATGGGAGGGCTCAGCATGGGCCTGCTGTGCCAGCTGGTTTTGTGCTGGACTCCCTCCCACTCTTCTTCCCTCCTGCCCTCCCACAGCCAGCTTGGCAGGGACCAAGGAGCTCACTGCAGCCATGGGAAAGGCTTCTTTCATCCCTGCAGGGCTTGGATGGAGCCAGAGCTGCCTTTTCATGCTCAACATGGATTTCTTGAAAGACAAACATTTTGGGGAGACTCACCGCGTTGATTCCCGAGAACTGCTGGGATATTTGCACCATCAGCGCCACGATGACAGCCTGCCTGTACTTGGGAGAGGTGAAAAGCTGTCTTATGGAGACTTTCTTCTCACTAGCAGCCTCTTGCTTTTCCTTTTCCATCTCTTCAATCTCTTTCATCGGATCACAGTTTCCTCTAAGCCTTTTCAAATCTTAGGGAAACAAAAGATTGACATTTTGTTTTCAGTGGTAGATAAGATGTAAGTAAGGACAAGAACCTCTTTAGGCAAAACTTGAGGTAAGCCAACCACATGGACTACTGTGCCCTCTTGTTCTGAGGGTTCCAATGGTACATCCAAGGATCCAGAGTCCGTCTGCTTGGTCAGGGGTAGCAGCACGTCAGCGTTGCAACAGCCCTGAGACATCACTCTCAAGCCTCATTCCTCAGCAGTGCTGCTTAGTCCCATGCAAACATCTCCATAGTTTTTGATCCAGAGCTAGTTTGTACCCCAGCAGCTCAGAGCATGAGATGGAGCAACCAGAGTCATGTGGGAGTCCTCAGCTGGGCTTTTCCTTCTGTGTTTAATGCTATGTACAGTATAAAAACCACTCTGGACAAGCCCAGAATATCTTTCTTACTTTTTTTAGCTTCCTCCACCTTCCCCAGTTTGATGTAAAGGTATCGGGGGCTCTCGGGGCACAATAAGAGCAGGAAGAACTGCAGCAGGGCAGCCACGCCAGACAAACCAAGGAGCAGGGGCCACATCTCATCGTTGCCCAGGAGAAAGTCTAGTCCAAGGACCTGGAATAATTGAGGCATAATTGAATGGATCATTTTGCACCCTAAGAAAAGAAAGCAATTGACCACAATGGCATTTTGAAGTGACAAGCTGGAAGAAAACTAGAAGTAAATACCAACCCTTTTTCTGAATGTGTTTGTTTTCTGTACATTTATGTGCCCACCTGTTGTGTAGGTGGGACTTGTGCCATGGTGTGCAGTGCTGATGGGGACTTTGGGCTCCCTGCTTCCCTGAAGAAGCCATTTTTGAGAACCTGATTATCAGGGGTCTCATGCTCAGGATCCAGCCTGATGCTGATGAGATGCTGAAGAAACTTCCTCAGGGAGAGGAGAAATTGTTTGCAGAAGTATTTTTTATTTCTTGAGAAGTTGTCTTTGTTAAGACACCTCCTACTAAAGGCAGGGGTTTAACTGCATTAGAGCAGATGGTTTTGCACACTCCTTCAGTTTTAGGGTAGAATGGTGAACAACACCCCATTATATCACTGGGTCTTCCTAATCTCCGAAACACCCTCTCTGGATGTGTGTGTTTTCCTTCTTACCTGGCTGAAGAGGATACCTGTGACGATAGCGAGCTGGTGCAGCGTCCCCAGCGCTCCTCGAAGGGCCGTGGGAGAGACCTCGCTGACATACATGGGCACGAGTCCGGAGGAGAGCCCTGCACCGAGCACACACGGCCATCACCACTTCTAGACACAGCTCAGCAAGCAGCAGAAACCACTTCCCAAATGGGAAAGGAGGATGGAGCCTGTGTGCTGCACCCCACACCCCACCAAGCCCCTTACACCTGGCTGGGAACCACCTGCACCTTGGAAAGGTGCTGGGCTGTCCTTGGATTCAGAGCCTGAAACTGGGAAGCCTTTTTACTTGAACACACACGTCATAGCACAGAGCAGGGATTGTCTGCTGGGAGAAGTTATCACCAGGCAAAGAGCTTTCTTAAAACTTGCCTTGAAACCTCGGAGTGGAGTATTGTATTTGCATACCAGTAACAGTGATACAGAGCTGTTATTTCTAAGCTAATTCTAATGGAATTCCATATTATTTGCTGGCTATCGTATCCCCTCTGTGCACAGTGCTTCTGTGCTCTCTGTCTAGAGAACCTGTTAACCGGCCTGGCTAACGATGTCCTCTTACAGCAGGCACCAGCAAAACCCAGCCTTGAGATACAGAGCAACCTGCTCCTTTTGAGGATGTGTAAAATGAACATGTGATAGAGCCAACCCAAATACTTCTGGGAAACCCAAATACTTCTGGATCGAGAAGGGCAGACACAGGGAGAAGAGGGAAACTCCCATCTTTGAAACCCTTTCTGAACTAAAAAAAGGATTAAAAAATACAGGAAACTGAACTGCAGCCCTGGAGCGTGCTGCCAAGGAGCTGCTTTCAGTGGCTGACCCAACCTGGACTCACCGCAGTACAGCCCTGTGACTGCTCTCCCGGAGATGATGAGGATGTGGGATGGCCCAAATTTCGCCAGCCCCATGAGGAGGTTCCCAGCGATGGAGAGGACGTTCACCACCAGCATGGCTTTCACCCTGCAAGGCAGCAGCAGCACAGCTCCTCTGGCACCTCGCTCAGCCAAAGCAGCCTTTGCAACACACAGGAGGAGCTATGAAGTGATTTAATCAGCACTACAGGGGAAAACCAATGATTGTAGGCACTGCAAAGTACGGGGCCAGGGTGCAATCAGAGTAGTTAAAATGGTATTATATATTATACTATACATCCTGTGCAAATGCCATTCAGATGTCCTCCTCTTCCTTTTGCCATGGAAAGAAAAGGGGGAATTCAGAAGTTAATCAAGGCTGCTCATCAGCTGCTGTCTGAAATGCTCAAGTTGCAATAAAATTCTGATTTGTAACTGAGGATTTTAATAGGCCCAACCTCTGTGATGGTTGAAACAGTGTTTTGGAAGTTGGAGGGTTTTTTTCCTTTTTTTCCTAAATTGGGGAAAATAACACAAATTGTATTTCTACAGGGAGGGAATGGTTCTATGGGAAAAATCAATCAGAAGGGTTTGGGCTGTGGCACAGAGTCACAGCACACACGAGCCTCTCACCTCCCGAGCCGGTCGCCGATCCAGCCCACAGTGAAGGAGGAAACCATGCCGCCGATGGCAAACACGGACACAGACAGGGACCAGTACATGGTGAGGATGTGTGGGGAGGCAGCGAGATCCTCACTGATGTCAGTCGGGGGTGGGAGTGTGCCCTCTGTGCCAGCCTGGAGGAATGTGCCATCCTCCCCAGAGGCATTGGTGGCATATCTGTCTGGGGGGACGATGCCCAGCACACGCCCGTAGTGCGCTTCTATCACCTGTGACAGGCAAAGACGAAAAACGCCATCAGCTCAGATCTATAACCACCCCAACCCCTGCTTTGGATTTTTTTCTGCCTCAGGAAAAACTTTCCATTGCAGGCTCTGCAGGGATGAAATCTTGGGGTTCCCCCCAGCTCCACAACACCCAGACCCCAGCGAGGGCCTCCAGAGCATTCCCCCTCCCAGGGCTGGGCTGAGCTTGGTGTCTGGATTTGGCACTGGATTTGGTGGGGGGATGCAGTCCCTTGGCCGGCACAGGGACTGTGTTGCAGTGGGGACAGCTCCGTTATGTGCAGAGTCCCACTCCTTTTCCTGGGGAAGTGCCAGTGGAGGGTCCTGGCTGTGTTCTCACCCCACTGCCTTGTCGTGGAGGCTTTATTCTGTGGGAGAGACTGCCTGGGAAGGGACAGAGCCCTCCTGAGGGCTTCTGCAAGGCACAAACTGGCCCTGGCTGCCCTGAAGCCGTAGTTCCTTGGCCGTGCACAGCTTGGGGGGCTCACTTACCTTCTGGGGGGCATTAATGACCCCCAGGCTGTAGCCGTACTGGAAGAAGCCCAACACCGCGGTGAAGACCGAGAGGACCAATGTTCCCGTGAGGTGCTGGGGCAGGAAGCAAAGAACAACCTCATCATATGGTCCTAGCAGTGCCCAAAAGTGGGGGAGGGCTGCATCCCATCCCTGTCCCAAGAGATCCTGCTGCCCAGCTGGCTGGGACAGTGTCATCCAGGGATGCTGCTGCAGCAGCATGGGTGGTTAGCTCTCCCCAAAAGAGAAGGAGAGCCCCTGGGGACAGGCCAGATCAGGCCCCCAGGGCAGAATGGTGTTGCCCCACAATGACAGTCCAGCTCTCCCTGCTGCACTGCCCATCCTGGCCCTGGAGCTCGCAGGAGCCAGAGCTCTGCCTGGCACAGCAGTGCAAGAAGCAGCAGCAGTAGCAGTGTGTCGTGCACCATCCCCACCCCTGGAGCACAACAGCTGGGAAAAAAACACCAAAAGGGTGTTTTTCAGCAGCACTGTTTCAAGCATGTTTTCCTCCCATCACAGTTAAAGTTATTCAATGAGCCAACAGAGCTCTTAAAAATAAAAAATAATCCCTTGGCCCTTTTCCCCTTTGCCCCGGTGCACAGTTAATTAGTAGAGGGGATTTATTTTTGGTTGGTTTTGGTTTTGCAAGGGATTTCTCAGTGCTGCACTCCTACAGAAATTCTAGTCACTTCACTAGAAAGTCTAGTGCAAAAATACCGGCGAGCCATGATTACCTTCTCTGTTTGCATTTTCCTTTTCTTGTCCACCTCACAGCTCCTCCGCCCTCCTCCTGGGAATAGTCACTGTCCTGGGCTGCAGAGCGAGGTAAGGGCTTGGGCAGGGAAGGAAGGACAGCAGAGCTGGGATGGAGGCAGGAAAACGGGCTGGTGCTTGGAGAGATGGGACTATATCAACTCTGGAGTTAATGAGAAACCCAAGTCTTCCACGCATTATTTGGCCACCACTCAGCTCAAAGCAGCCACCACCAATCCCCGTGTTTGGGACACACATGAAACAATGGGAGACCTGCAAAGACATAGAGTGGATCTGGAAAATTCAAATGATCCAGCTTGCAGGGCTGGTTTGGGGCTGTCCCTCAGCTGAACCGTTGGAAATGTGACATGCCAGGGGCTTGAGAACACGCTAGAGCCTGTTTTGAGATGCTCAACACCTTCCTCAGCTTCTGTGCTGGGTGTACATGTCACATCACAATCCTCTTGCTGAATCAGGGAGAAGAAACCTCTCCAGCACTTGTAGCAAAGCAGCTAGAAAATGAGTAAGTGCTTTATTTAAATAGCACTTAGCACCTGCTTTAAAATATATTCATGTGTATATATCACATCCAGAGCCACATATAAACACAGATGTATACAGGTCCCTCTGTGTGTCCATACACAGACACCTGCACACACAGAGCCCCCCAGCAGGCAGCTCTAATGCCAGCACACACCTATCAGAGGAGACAGCTGTGTGTGTATATGGACACAAAACATAGCAAAATTACCCCAAATATTACAATAAAAGATGCTTCCATTAAAAATCCCAGTGGTGGAACAGTGAGCCTTTCAGCACTACCAGCTGATGCCTGTGCTGTCAAATATTGTGGATTCTGGGAAATACTCCCAATGCTGCCAAATACTACTGTTGCTGCCAAGTATTTTTGCCTTGGCTCACTCGGTTTTCATGAACTTTGCACATCTGCACAAGCTGGTCTGAGCTGGTCTCGCTCTGGCTTGGGCTTTGCTGTCCTTGACATGGTCAGAGAGAGGAGCTGCAGGGCTGGGGGGACAGTGGCATCCTTAGCGGTAGCAGACCGTGCCAAAATCTGAGTCAGCCGGGAAGGTGATTAATGCTGATTAAAGTCATTATCTTCCAGATCAGCCCCTGATGGGTCCGGCAGCCAAGTTACAGCACTCACTGGATAATGCTCTCAGTCAGCCAGGCTTCACACGGGCACAAAATGTACTTTCTACAGAGGAAGAGCAAGAGAAAAAACAACAAAGATGAGTGTAAGACCACTAATCTTTGCACTGGTCTCCAGTAAAGTAAAACTTTAACTGGAGGAGGAAAGTTCATTGCATTAAGCAGGCTTTGATTCCAGCCACAGCACCTGCATTCCCCTCTTGGGCTGGTGTAGCTGTGACAGGAAGGGCCTCAAGGCTGAGCTTTTTAGTTTTCCCCAATATTTGTCCTTCCTGCTGAGATCTTTGCCAATGGTGTTTGTTTGCTCGCTGTGTGTGGATACCCAGGCATTTACAAGCAGTTTCTTTGCATTGCAGTTAAATACCTTCACAATGGGACTGGCAGGATTTGACAATTACCAGGCTGCTCAAGCTTGAATCAGAAAACAAAGGGGAGCCCTGACCCAAGACCCCAAACTGAAACCCTCAGACACTGTGAAATCTTTGCTAGGACAGATGTCCCCCTCCAGGATTCCCATGTACCCCTGTGGGATCCCATCCTGTTGCAGGTGCCTGGCCAAAAGAGGATGATGCTTTCCCTCCCTGCTCTTCCCATCCTACTGGAGCTGGAGGGATCAAAGGCCACCAAGATCCCATGAGCAGGGTGGCCTTTCCATGCCCTCCCCACTGCTGCTTAGAGCAGACCCTTCCTGTAATCTGGCTTCCTGAGGGCGGGGTGTGGAGCAGCTGGAGCAGTGCTGGGGAGCCGTGGGTGAGCACCACTCACCTCCCCAGGAGCAGCTCTTCAACTTCCATGGAAACTTTGGATGCCAAAGGCAGGAAGCCCCACAGCCACACACATCCCTCGGCCAGGTGTGGTGGCAAAAGGATGGAGTTATCCCAGGCTTCTCCCATCCCTCCCTGGCCCCTCTCACCCTCCCTGCCAGGCAAGATGCTGTGAGCCAGTGCCAGGGCTGCCTCACCTGTGTCTTTGAGCCCCTGGCTGGTGCCAGCTGGGTTGTCACGCACTCCTCCACAGCCTGGCCCCAGGCAATTTGAGCACATACTGAACTCTCAGTGGCACTAACAAACTCCAGACCCTGTGTTTCTCTGAACAGGGGGCTGGATGTGAATGTGTTGATTAGCAGAGGCCAGCTTGAGGCTGGTCCCGAGGCTCATGGATGGGAAGGGTTGGTGTATAGATCTTCCTCTCACTGCAATCACTTCCCAAAGGGGCTGACTTGAAAAACAGAAGCACAATGTTCCTACAGGATAGAGAATCAGGCCTGGCTCCACCAGGATGAATGACCAGCTTATCAAATCCCAGGATGAATGACCAGCTTATCAAATCCCCAGCCAGTTGTGGTCACAGTCCAGAGGGTGCAGAGAGTGGCACAGCACAGCCCAAAGCAACTCTGACCCATTCCCTGGCTGGTGAGCCTGGCCAGGCAGTGGTTAGGTGATTGGCAAACAACAGTGCCTGCATTATTGCTAATGCTTTACTTAAATAATAAAGTGCAAGAACTGTGCATAATGTTAGTTAGGCAGAATTGCCACTCTTACTGCCTACTCTATGTTGTGTGTAGTGTAATCGGTGTTGTTGATAATCTTACACTGTGTGATAAAAACAGTGGGCTGAAGTTTATGGTGGGGCTCTGCTTTTGAACAGCTGAACACACTTGTCACCTCAGTGGAAGGAATTCAAAGATTCCAAAGGGGCTGTGAGGCTATCCCCAGGTGCTGGGGTAATTTGCACACCCATTTTACTGCCTCTGGGTCATTCAGAGACAGCTTTGATGTTAAAAAAAAAAAAAGAAAAAAGTATGCCATAAACCAAAACAAAGAAAAAAGGTAGATCTGGTAGATCTGGCAAGACTCTGGCTCTCTAAGAGCAGGCTGATGTAGCACATCAGTGGCTGGCACAAAACCAGAATTACGTGTTCATTTCTCCTCTCTAAGCGCATCAGCTGGGGCAGGCAGCAGTGCTGGGGCCACATGTGAGACAGCAGCTCAGGCTGATAAAACATTTAGGAGAGAGAATGTGGTGCATTTACAGCACTGCTGTAAAGATACCAGAGGTAATGAGCCCCTTCCCACCCCCCAGCTCTGGGTGGTGCAGTGTGTCCCAGAACAGAAAAACTGGGAGGCAAACCCAGCAAACCTCTCCTGCTGCAGGTCCCGACTGCACGGATGGGAGTGGCAGCACAGGGCAGGACACGGATGCTGCAGGGCTGTGACAGGCATCCTGTGCCAGGAACTGCATCCTTATTGCTGAGGAAAGCTCTTCTGGATCTCCTCAGAGCCGTGCCCAGGTGGGTGGCTTACCCCAGACACAGGCAGGGTATGACATGGAGCTCCACCCCACACCTTTGGGAACAGACAAGTTCAGTCTCTGCTGGCCCACATGATACTCACACTGGCCTCAATGACAGAGCATCAAATTGTTGCACAAGCAGGAAAGGACCTGAAGTGGGCTCACATTGAGACAATGAACTGCAGCACAACTTCAACCATTTCCAGCAACCAGTCCAGCTCTGGGGTTGGGGCCAGGGCCACCTTGAGCATCCCTGTTCTGTCCCAAAATACATAGTGTCAACCCCCAAACCATCTCACAACAAGAAAAAGGCCATTTGATAATAATCCTGAAACAGGTTTGAAAGGATTCAGTTCCCACAAGTAGCTGCTACAGCCTTACCTCTGAGCATCCTTCCCCTGGCAGTGGTACCCAGCATCTCCCCAGGGCGGTGGAGCTAACCAGAGCCCTTGCATGGCCTCATGCCAGCTCTCAGGGCTTTTCTTCCATTTACCATGACTCATCCCTGAAGTCATACAGTATTTCACAGCAACTCTGTCAATAAGTGAATCTGCAACAGGCTCAAGCGACTCCTGCATGCACAGACATTACTGCTTTTTCCTCCTGCAGCACTGCACAGCTGAACAAATAGATTTCCTTTCCTGGGCAAAAAGTCCCAGAAACAGGGTTTTAAAATGAGCCCCAGGTTTTATTTCTTTAAACACTAGTAATAAGTAGTTTCTGAGAGCACTGATCAACCATAAGCACATTTTACTTGCAGCGAAAGAAATCAAAGCTAGTATCATTTGGAGGGGAAATGTCTTTATAATAACCACGAGTTGATTTTGTAGAACAGTTTTCAGTGAAGGTCCATCACAACATCCCTTGGCCACTGCTCATTGCTGGGCAGCATCACAAGGGACACGTCCCACCTCCGTGCACTCTTCCTGTTCCAAAACCACCTTCCCAAGAGTCTCCAGACATAGACCTTCATGGCTGGGAGCCCTTGAAATCCCCTTTACCTCCATGTCCTCCAACACCCCAGGTTTATTTACCCAAACATAAAAGGCATGGCTTAATGGTGAAGTTTTGTGTTTTATTGTGGTTGGCACCAGAAAAGCATTTGCTCTGTGTTATCTCCATACACACATGCCATCGACAAGACTGTGGCAATATTGGCTTCTTGTGATTTTTGTTTCAAATCATTCTGAGATTTAAAAAAATACATTCACAAACCACCTGGGTCGTTTAAACTCAACGACTTCCTTCTATTTCATCACTGTACCCAAAAACCCGTAATAAAAAAAATCATCCAAAGCTGTCCATTTGTCACTCGAAGTAGAACAAAAACACCCCAAAACAGTTATCAGTTTGCAACACAATAAAAGCTCTGGGCTTTATTTGATTTGTATTTTAACCACAATGAAAATACAAAGAGCTGGTGGCAATCAGTGTTGGTGATGGGATTTGTATGGGGTTTGAATACCAGTATTGTGATCCTGTGGCCATCCCTACACTCTGCAGGCTGCACCAGCCCAGTGGGAGGGTGCCTGGTGCTGGAGGAAGGCATCACAAAGCACATCCCACCTGTTTTTCCCTGGACTCCACATCCTGCAGTACCAAACCCTGACACCCTGCCCAAAGAATGCTTCAGGTGAGGGTGGCCCAGCCCATCCCATCCCTGCCACCCCACATCACCTCTTACCCTTGATAAAGATTCAAGTTTGACCAAGTCCTGTTGATTTAATCATTTTTTAATAAAGCCATCGTTACGGAGTACACCAAGATTGCCAGTTAAGCTCTCTATATGTCGCTGGAGGTAACAGCGCTGTGATCGACAGCGGAACGGAAAAAAAACCAAACTAAACCAAACCAAAAAACAAACCCCAACCGAAACGAGGTAGGTTAAAACCAGCAACACAGACCTTGTTATGCGACACCCCAACACCACAGGCGGCCATGCTTGCAGCTACTGAGAAAGAAAACCCCAGATACGCACCGAAAATGGAAATCAACTGAGCAGAGTTTATAAGGACACGATTCAACCTGAACTAAACACACACACACGGTTCGGCACAGATGTTGTCTTTCACTGTATGTTGGGTAATTCCTAGGGAGTGGAGGGGGTGGAAAACGAGTAGATTCAGACCCTTGGCCGAAGAAACCACACATATATATATTTTTTTAAGCTCTTTACAAGCCCAATCCAGCAACGTGGGGGACAGGCAGCTTGTTTTGTGGTCCCCATCCCTGTGCCGGCTGCTTCCGCACGCCAGTGCCCGGCTCTGGCCTCAGGGGAAACGAGCGCCCACAACCTGCGCCGGCTTCGGCAGCGGGGTCCGGTGCCCAGGGCATCCCGGGAGCCGTCTGCGGCCACAAATCCCCCTCAGGGGCGAGCACGGGGCTCCTCCGACCGCTCCGCCGCCCTCTCCTCCTCCGATCCCCTGTCCCGGCACCCGTGGCCAAGCCCCGGGGCCAGCGGGCACCTCTGGAGCAACAAGAAATGGCACCTCTGTCCCTATCAAGACACACCATTATGTGAAGATCCATATAGAAATATGGATTGACAGACTTGACAAAAATGGTAGCTGATTTTTATTAGTCTAAGGCTAGTAGTTTAGCCATTTAAAATCCATTTCCCAAAAGAGGGGAAAAAAACCTATTATTTTTTCTCTTCTTTAAAAATCCGTTAAGCCGTTGCTGCCAAAAGCAACATGTAAATGTTGGTGAAGGCAAAAGATTGCTAAAATTACCCAGCTATATGGTTATGGCCTTCATCACAAAGATAAAAGGTACATTTATTGTGCTGTCTCTCACCAGATTTAATTGGTAACTTTACAACATACTATATATTTGATGCTAGCAGGCAGACAGAATTAAAAACAGACTTCTTGACACTGTTTCTTTCCCCGTTCTTACAAAGTAGGGGACAAAGAAAAAGTAAAACTAAAAAATAAAATAAAATAAAATAAAGGAAAACTCATAACCCACTATAACACAGCGTAATCAGGAGACCTCGGGGGTTCCAAGCGTGAAAGTCCATCCCTGGCTGCAGTCCCTGCCCCGGGGCTGGCGGCGCCGGGGGAGCATGGGGAGAGGGTTCCTCGGCGCCCTCCGCACCTGCCTCTACAGTGTTAGTCCACGTGTTTAATGTCCTTTAAATTAGAAATAATGCCATGGTGGTGAGTGCCAAGTGCTCCTCTGTTACCAGTTCATCATGGAGTTTCTGTTGAGGGTCATGAAAAACACTTGGCTGCTTCCTCCGGATCTCACCGATGCAAAAAATACCTGTTTGGAAGGAAAAAACCCTTATTAACACTCAGAGGATGGAGCTAACCCATGCCAGACTGGGATTAAATTGAGCCACTCATTAGTAAATGCAGTAATTAAATCTTTCTCTCTCACTATCAAAAAGAGTTTGGAATGCCTTAAAAATACCAGGTTTATCACATTTTACTGCCATAGCATCATTTATTAGGAAGTACTAACAAAAAAACTGCTCTCAGTGGTCTGGATCTAAACATTCACCATTTGGGTCGATATCTGCCTCAGTCTGAAATGGCTTTTTTTGGAAAAGTTAGTCCTGGTATTTCAGCTATTCCTGAAAGTAAAGCCCAGAAAAACAACTTCCCTTCAACATGCTCAAAGCACAGAAATGTATCAGGACTCTGGATGAAGAACAGGGGGTTTGGTGCTTCCAGCAGGATCCACCAGCATTTGATCCCAGCGGGAGTCTTAAAAAATAGATGTTATAATTTGCAAATATTGAAGCAAACAGTCCGAAGCCTCTGTCCTTATTAAAACCAAAAATTATGCAATCTTACCAGTTTAACCAGTTCTCCAGAAAGAGAAACATCTGGGTTTAGTATTTCAAACCCATCAGTGATCAGCTGGTTCCAGTATTTTAGAAAGATCAAGGTGGTTTTTTTCCAGCTTTGTTAGAATTAGATTACACTTAAATTAAACTTAAATTCAGCTTCTTGGGCAGCTTCCCATGACATACTCAACTGCAAAGTCAGGATACATTTTCCTGCAGAGCTTCAGCCTAACTCCATGCCCCAGGTAGGGCAGTGCTCGGCTAAGGAGCAGCTGTTCACTAAAGTGATCATGGCCTCAAAGCTCATTTACTGCACCTTAGTAAACCCTGCTCTGGGGACACAGCAACCAGTTTATTCACTGGTTTTGTGATCGTGTTCATTATTAAACATCTCCCTCCTGCTTGGTCCTGACTTATCTTAGTGAAACCTTGTGAGAGGAGGGACCACCACCAGCAGAAACAGACCTTGGCAGATCTCTTCCATGCAAATATGCCTTTTCCTCCAGCAATTTCTCCTCATTCCCTGCCCTCCTTGCAACACCTGTGGCAGGGGTCATCTACATGACAGCCATGCAACTCTGGTGACCCTCCAGAGCAGTATTTATCACTGCTGTCCACAGAAACAGACAAGGCTGTAGAAGAAAATAATTTAAGATGCATCAAAATGCATCTAAAGATGCATCAAAATGTTTCTGCACCAGAGCTCAAACCAGGGTCACTTACACACCCTTGCTGCTACTCAACTTTTAAGAGTTCACTTGGAAGCCTCAATTTAATGTTCAAATGCAAGAACTGGGATAAAGTCAAGCCAAGCCAATGCAGATCTCAGCTAGATATGGAAGAGATCTTGCAGGCTGAGGTCTCCCTCCACTGGAGAAAATAGACTGGGAACAAGCTTATAGGCACTTCTTATTAAACAGGACCTTCAGATTAATTATTAACCTCAAGACAAACCAGACATAAGGTCTAATAGCTCCTTGTAGCTGGCAGCACAGATACAAGCTTTGAAGTGGACTTACCTTATCATTTCTTTCACATAGAAACTTTAACCTTTGAGCTCGCTTGTGCATAAATACTCCATCCAAATGTCCTGTCTCCACTGACCGGATTTCAATAGCTTTCTCTCCCCAGCCCATTATTTGATTGGAATGAATGTAGGCTGTCAAAAGGAAGCGTTTGGCAGGTGTTACAACTTGTGTTGAGTTAAATATTATGCAATGGGCAGAAAAGCTCTCATCAGCTGTTACTCAAAGCCTAAGCAGATCAGTGGAAGAGCTCGGACGGCCCCGCGTGCCCCTGCAGGGACAGCAGCCTTTTCAGAGCACTTTTCATCCAGAAATTGCTGAGCAATTTAAACAGAAGCAGCATCGCTTCTTCCAATTTCAGAAGGTCAGGAACTGGGCAGTGTTTTGCCTCCATGGGCTGTGGAGCTGAGCAACACCAGAGCCAGAAGAGCAACGCAAGGGCTCCCAGCTCCACACCCAGCCCCCCTCCACTCAACACAGTATCCCACCAGTGCAACAGCTTGCATTATCTTACATTTATCTTATATTTATCTCATACTCAAAAAGTTCAAATATGCAAGAAATTGCTTTTATTATGGAGGATCAAACTGCAGAAATTTAGCAATTGCATCTCAGAGCTGGCTGAGGGAAATCCCCTTTGATAAAAGCCCAAATGACTCCACCTCGACATTCTCAACTCCTCATCTTACTTGTGGCTTGTATTTTAAGCAGGTGAAGAGGAAGGGTTGACCTACCCACGGAAGTAGGCATTTCTCCCCACTGGAGCACCACGTCTTTAGTTATCCGCCCGTAGGTGTTCACATAGACACCCTCATCCTCATAGCACACCAGCATCTCCATCCCGTCCGTCTTGGGCAGGATGACAATGGCGTGGGGAGTAATATTGCCCTGAATCTGCAGGTGAAACAGATCCTGAGAGTCAGAATTACACTGAATGGAGAAAGGGGAAGGGGGAAGGGAGCAGAGCCTTGGGGGAAAAAAGCCCAAACCAACCAGAGAACAAAGCTCTCCCTCCGTTCCCCACACAGGCACTGGCTTTCAGAGATAAGCCTGAAGGGGAATAAACTGTCATGTTTACCCTACCATCAAAGCTGTCTGACACAGCAAGGATAAACAGGTTCAGCAATTACAGACAGATCACAACATACACGCCCCCAAGACTGATGGCTGACACTTGGCTGGAACACAAGTAAGCGACTGAGCCGATGAATCCATCACCAGTTCAAATCAAGGTAAACAAACTCAGAATTTTACAGCCAGTCCTAGGGAGGAAATATCCTATTTTTTAGCAATCATCCTCTAGCTCCAAGGGCAGCTTCACTGACTTTCCACCCATGTCTACCTTTCCATAGCTAAGACAACACAAAACCATCCCAAACTGTCCCAGTATTTCTCCCTCTGCTCTTCCCAGTTCTCACAAAGGAGACTGCTGCTTGGATCAGATTCAACAATTCCTGGATTTGTTTAGTGACACAGTTTCCCCTAGACCAGTTTATCCTGGGCCAACAGCATGGATGGAGCTTAAATGACCCAACAAGAAAATCCTACAGAGGATACACTGCTCCATGCAGTAATGCAGTGTACAGACAGATTCTCCTTTCTGTGGGACATGGCAACCTTAAACTTTACTGCTCCTGCACGAGGACAGAAACAGCCTGTGCAAATGATGAACATGACAGCTCCACGTCCTCTTGAAGTGAGCACAGCACTAGGGAATGTCACACCCATCACTGGTCCCTCCTTCTGAGCCCCTGGGAGCCTGTCCAAACCTCACTGGTGCCCCGTGTCCTTCAGGCGGCAGCACTGCCTGTGTACTCACGTGAGATGGTATATAGATATCATAGGAGTTCCCAGAATCTACATCAATCACATGGAAACCAGTGTGGGATCCAAAGATAACCTTCAGCCTCTGACCCTCTTCTACAGTGAGATCCACGAGCAGCGGCTTGTGCTGGAGATCTGCAAAAGACTTTTATAATCCCTTCCATGAGCATCACAGAAAACCAACAAATCCCCGTTGCAGCAGCGTGATATGGTTTTGAAATCGTATTTGTTTGACTGTGTTTCCTACTAAAACTGTGGTTATTTATACTCCTGCCTCTCTGTTCCCCTGTCAGATGCCTCAGAGGGTATTCAGCCATCCCAGCAGATCAGTGCCCACCCTTGCCAAGCAGAGCTCTCTCTCGCAGGAGCCCGAGGCCAACACAAGGATTTGGTGTCTAAAGGCAGGCGACAGCTCGGTTTTACATGAGCGTGTGTTCAGTCTCTCTTCGCAGAGATCCGTGACCACCCACCTCCTCTCTTGGCAGGGATCACTGCTCTGGTTTGGGCAGCTGAAATGAGTCAGGTTAGCAAAGACCTGCTTTTCCCTGCTCCATCTAACCTGCTGCATCAAGGCTGGGACCAACCCCCAGCCATGGATCAGTGTCCCCATGGCTTAGGTGCTCAGCAGGACAGTGAAACACCCGTGGGGAGAGGAAAGGGCTGCTGGCACTCTGTGCAGGGACCACTCTGATTCCTCACAGGGACAATCAGCGAGTGGCATTTCCCTCTCTCTCAACAGATCCCTGCCTACAAGAAAATGCAAGGATGTTCATCCCCCCAGGCTGCAGGAGCAGCACCAGGAGCACCAATCAACACTCTCAGAGCCCATGGAAGTTGGATCCCAGACCATTTTGATGCTGCTGAGCTCTCCATGTCACTGAGCCCACTTATTCTGGCTTTTGTTCAGAAAATGCAAATGTGACCTAATACTGAATAAGTCCATTTGTGTTGGAAAGATGTAAAATGAGATTACTCAGCATGAACATCTCCTCAAGGCATTGCCCCTTGTGACTTGTCTCTGCACAGAGCTTGGGGTGAAAAGTGCTCTAAAGGACTAAGTACAAAATACCCACTTCTGGCAGGCTGGAGAGGAGGAAGGTCTCCCTGAGGAAACCAAGGTAGGTGAAAAGGGAGAAAGAAAGAGAAAGAGATGGTCACTCTCCCAAACTTTCTGTCTTGAAACAGATCCACATTGCAGAAGGGGAGAGGACCTTGCAAAATGAAAATAGAAAATCACGCCAGCCTATTTTTGTACTGTATGTTAAAAATTAGTCAGAGGGAAAAAAAAACCACAACCCCAAACACAAAAACTCCACAAAAAACACCCATCCAAATCCCCAACTCAATTTTACTCATATGCATTTGATCAGCTTTCTGCAAATTCCTCAAGTAAAGCCTGCTAGCATAAACTAATAATAACACTTCATTGTTGGCTGTAAGCAGAACATATCCAATCTCTTCAGCCAGCAAGGATCCCATCTCCCATGCCTGCCAGGCATCCTGAGGAGCTCAGCTACATAAGCAAGATGCTTTTCTGCTCTGCAGAGTACAGAAATCTCATGTATTTACAATTACAGACTGTAAAAGACAAACATACCTTAAATGCCATAAACTTGTGATATGGTTTAGGAGCCCAAGCGTAGATCTCTACAGCGTTCTTTAAGGCAATCACCAAGAACTTGATTCTTTCATATTTCACTAAAATAAAAACAAACCCAATTTTAAAAAGGTTCACTCTTTCTTTCTGACACATCTCCAGGAACAGCTTCTCAGGCCATCCCTCTGTTGATTCTCATTACATAGAGTCCACCTAATGCATAAAGATGAATTCCAAATTACTTGTGGCTATGGTCTGCCCATACTTCTAATATCAAATTGTCAGGTCAGACCTAAGACTAGAGAACAAAACCACATTTCTTCAGACATTTATTTCCACTCACCGACTTTGTAGTGGATGCATCCCTCCAGGTCCCCAACTGTGATCCAGCCCTGCTTCTTCTCCACCTCAGGGTCATTGTGTAAAATCCTGTTTCTCAGCCAGGACAGGTAGTACACACGCAGCTTGTTCTTCTTTCCTGTTGACAAAGGACATGTCCCTGTCAGAGCAGAGCACCTTTGCATGTGCCATCTTGAGGTTTCACTGCTTATTTTCAATCATAAGATGATAGAATTCAAGGTCATTCCATGATAAAAGTGATATAAATAGTAATGGAAAATTGTAATTTAGTTGTTGTGTTGGGTTTTTCCTTGGGAAGAAATACATGGAAAGCAAAGCCCAGCCCTCTGTCTTGCAGGCTGCAGGCAAAGCCAGGAAAAGCCAAGTTCCCACAGGCTGGAAATACTCCTTTTCCTATAAATCAGTGTTCACAGAGGGACAGTGGGGCTCAGTGGGGCAGTGACCCCAACCCTCATACAGCTCAAAGCTTATCCAACCACTCAGCTACCTGGTTTCTTCCCTTTCCTCTCCTTCATACAACATTAATTCCACCCTGGAGGTGAGACAGGAGCTCCTTGACCTGCAACAGGCACTGCTGTTTGCCAGCAAGCCTGGTGCTGGGCTCTGCAATGCTGAGGGGCTGCCAAATTTCTGCACGGCCGCCTGCTCTTGGATGGCTGTGACATGGCTGCAAAACCCCTGTGGCTGCAGAGCCCCGTTACAGGGACAGGACACAGCTCACACCAAGCCTGGTGGGACAGGACCCAAATGATAAAACCTCTCTGCTCACAGGTTTCCACAAGTCCCCAGGACTCATTCTCAGCATCATCTTGGGGTTTGGTGCTCCCTCTGCTCATTTTCCAGGTGTACTAAACCCCTTATCCCTACAGCTGTATCCCAAAACCACAGGGGAGCTGCAGACCAAGGTAAATGATGGAGCAGTGAGTTTGGAGCTCTGTCTGAATGGAGGGAGCAGGAATTTGCAGGTGAATGCTGAGCAAGGCCAGGGGGTGTTAACAATGTGACAGCAAACAGAAGGATGATAACAAGCAATTTCCTAATGAGCACTTATCTTGCTGCCCTCTGTGAGCTTTGTGGGACAGGTACCAGCAGGAGAAGGCTCTGCCCTGGCTCTGTCACCCGTGTGCTCCTCAGGGCTGCTCTGCAGGAGGATGCTGGACTACAGAGGTTTTGCTTTTTTTGCCACAAATCACCCCATGAGCCTGACATGAGCACTCTGGAGCTCCCAGCTAAACATGAGGACAGTGAAAAGCCTGTGGCCCTCACAACACTTGGGACAGCCCGAGCACAGCTGAGGTCTGAACTGGAAATCTGAAGCCATGGATGATGGCTCCCTCAGCCAGAGCCAAACAGACCCAAAAGCAGAGCTCTCTGCCCCTCAAGCTGTGACTACCTGCCTTGCCTGTATCCTGCACCTCCCCTTCCCTGCTAAAGGAGGCTGGAGATGAAGTGCAGTCAGCAGGTGAAGGGAGCAAACTCTCTTGAAGGCACATTTAACTCATTTGATTCCAGAATAAACCACCTCCATCTCCCCTGGGAGCTTCCCTCTGACACCAGTGAGCAGGTTTTGTCTGAGCTGGAACCACTCGGGGCTTGTGGCCGAGCAGGTGAATGAGGGAGTGAAAACACAAGAGGAGCACCTGATATTGTCACGAGGACGTTGAGGCCCTCGAGGACGTCCATCTGCTGGAATCGCCGCCTGTTGATGAGGTTGTAGACCTTGCCTTGCCCACTTCGATCCAGCAGCATCAGGCCATTCTCTGTGCCCACCAGCAGATTCACACCTGGAGAGGAGAGGGCCATGGGCACCAGGAGCCCCGGCTGCTCCAAAGTGTTGGAACCCAAAGTGCAGGAAACNGCACCTGATATTGTCACGAGGACGTTGAGGCCCTCGAGGACGTCCATCTGCTGGAATCGCCGCCTGTTGATGAGGTTGTAGACCTTGCCTTGCCCACTTCGATCCAGCAGCATCAGGCCATTCTCTGTGCCCACCAGCAGATTCACACCTGGAGAGGAGAGGGCCATGGGCACCAGGAGCCCCGGCTGCTCCCAAGTGTTGGAAACCAAAGTGCAGGAAACATTGCTCTGCCTGTTTTGAAGGAATTTACCCCCCTGGACAGCACTTGGTTTTGACCTTTGTCCATGGAAAAAATTGCCAACACTCTGGGAAGAATTTGAATCCACACTGGTTTGAACTAGAGGATAGAGTAGTTTGTGAGATTGTCACAGGGTGAAGAATTTAGAGGTTTTGGGTTTGTTAATGTAGTAAATAGATAAAAGCTAAAAATGCCAAAATGGAAGATTGTTGTTGTTCTCCAGGGCTTCTTCTTCTACTACTCCATATTCTGCAGCAAAGGTGATTTAGGGTGATTGGGTAAAAAATCCTGCAGTTCCTGTGCACGCAGGAGGTTAATTTATTAGGCATTGGTAGAAAAGTAAAAATATCTTTCGTTTCAAACTTCTATTGGGTCATTTACCTTTAAAAGGGCTGTGAAATTGTGATAAGGCACATTCGCGCGCATTCTTTCGAATTCTCTACAGGGTGCTGTGTCCGGCACCCTATTTCTCTGATAACACTAATTAAAACAACTATCTTGAAACAAAGAATCACAGGACCCCTCTCGTCTTTTCAACTTTCTGGCCAGGACTCTATAGATTCCCCCGACCAGGGGGAGTCACATAAATCACAGAAAAGTGATACCCACGGACAACACCCTGAGCTCATCTCTGCTGCCACCAAAAGTGTGGCCAACCCAGCTAAGGCTGGGACCTTCCCGTGGACAGGAAGGGTCACTCCTAGAGCGCAGGGGGACGTGAGCCTTGGGGGATGGAGAAGGGGCCAAGCAGAGTCAGGGGCTCGGTGCTGCGGTGCCGCATTCCCGTCCCAGCACCACGGGCTCCCGAGAGCTGCGCCGAGGGCCGGGCGTGCCCGGGGCTTACCCCACAAAGCAGCACAGAGAATCTCCGAGTTGAAGCGCTTCTTGTACTTCCGGATCTCCGGGGTGTCGCTGTGGGGACGGATGTTGGTGGGGTTCACGTTCACCACCGAGATCTTCCGCGCCTCGTTCAGCTTGGCCTGCTCCTGCCTGAGCAGCTCGCTGGTGAACAGGGCTGGCGAGGAAACACAGCAGGACAGGGAGGGGTGATGGGTTAACTGTTCTGTCACCTCTTTTTTTGGGACAGAATGACAATACTTGGGTTATTCCTCGATGGGGGAGTCATCACTGCGTTACAAGACATTAGTTTGCCCAAGCAGACAGGAGGGTGGATTTCTGCTGCTCCCTGTTTCCTCCCAGACCTTTCTGGTGGCATTTTGCTGGTGAGGGAGAAGAAGATGGATGGCAGCTGGAGAGGGCAAGGATACAGACAGGAGCTATGTTTGGATGAGTGAGTGAAATGTAAGAGAGGTTCACTGGGGTTATTCAGGCTCCCTGACCTGCTTTTTCCACAAAGCCCTCCCATCTCAAACTGGCCACATTGCCTCCTACCAGTAGCAGACGACTCTTCGTCCTCATCTTCATCTTCATCGGTAGGCGAGGTCTGATACACTCTGGTGTCCACAAAGGGGGTGAAAGAGGCTTTGGTGCTACTTCCCATACCATACTGGAAAATAAACAGCAAAGAGAGAGCTCAGAGCACAGAAATAACAGTAATTTTGTGCATCTGTGTACATCTAAGACTTTCTAATTAGCAAACAGTGCCTGCCTCTGCAGTGCCCTTTTTGAGCCCTCTATGAACATCTGCTCCTCCTCCCCATAACTAATGAGAAACAAACATTAAATTGGATTTCTGAGTGTCTGTGAGCAACAGAAAATGGGAGGAGCAGGGCCTGGCTCTGCTCTCTCCTCGCAGGCACAAGCACAGCCATGAGGACAGTCAGCAGAGAAGCCACAGGGCCAGAGGCAAAAGCTAATGCAGGTAAAAACCAATGGAGAATCACAGAATCATTTAGACTGCAGCAGACGTTTAAGATCATCAATCCACCTGTTTACTTGTCTGCATGTCACACACACACACGCCTTAAACCGTCTCTGGGACATCAGGCAGGTGAGGGGTTGCTTTTCCCACTTTCCCATTGCAGCTGGAGTTGGCAGGATGGTGCTAGAAGCCCCTGTGAAGCCCTGGCCTGGGGCAGCTGGCACAGTTTTAAATTGTCCCCAACATTTCAAGTGGGACTGCAGAAAGGGGCATTTCTAAGTTAACAAAACTTAACCTGAGGGTATCGCAGGGAATGTTGGAGCCAATACTTTGCTGAGGGAATCTGAGGATGAACAAACTGCAGTGTCACATTGCTTTCTTTTTAAAACCATTGCTTTAAGGCAGAAAACGAGGCTAAGACCTCCTTCCAAGCAAAAGGAAATCCTTGCCTTTGGAGTCAAAGTGACGTGAATTCCCACCTTCTTTGAGCAGCTTATCCTTCCCACTCCAGCATTTACCCAGGACATGCTTTATGGATGAGCTCAGTTTAGAGCTGCAACAGCAGCAAAACCCAGCTCACTCTGCAGCACCACCACAGCTCACATTTTTATTCTCTGGGACATTGTCCTTTTTCTGAAATTAATCTTCCTCAGCTTTCACCCAGTCACCAAGCCCAGGCTGCTCCCCATGCCCACTGCCACAGACCCCGTGTGACAGCTGCCACGGGGGCAAGTCCCCCATGCCGTGGGGAGATGTGCCACCACCCTGGCACATCCCCACTGAAACCAGGCTGGGGCTGTGCCTCTCCTCCAGTGCGCTCCAAAAGGATTCAGGGGCACAAAAAGCAGGTGTAGGAGCAGCTTCGTGGCTTGTGACTTTTCCAAGCGTTTTGGGGCTGGCATCCATGGGCAAGCCAGCATCCGTTCCAAAATCAGGCTGCACATCCTGCTTCCCTCCCAAGCCTATTCCCTGACAGCCTGGCTGTTTCCATAGAAACAGGATGGATTTCTAAACAGAACATGGCAACTGAGGCCCACAGAAGGAGTTAACAGCCTGCGGCAGGGAAGGCTGCGGGCACAGAGAGCACTACTTTGTGCATCTCCCCTATCCAAGAAATACACAGATTTTTTCCCTGTGCTGGATGTCTTTTCCATACAACACTAGCAATTTAAGGAAGAGAAGATTTCGGTATTTGCAGGGATTTCCAGCTGAGAGCCAGGTGCTTTCCAGCAAATGAATTATGAAGAAACCCCTCATCCCAATGCACCGAGCATTTTTCCTTGCTCACATTCAGTTTTTCTCCTCAGAAGCTGACATTTTAATAGCTTCCAAGCCTGATATTTAAATATTAAGACTTCATCTTCCTCCAGGTCCTGTTCAACAGCCTCTAAACCTGTGTGGTGGCTTACAAAGAGCGTCGAGCTGCAGGCTGAGGTCGTGCTCGCATGAGTCACCTGGAAGCCCGTGAACAAAATCCCCAAGTTTCCACTCACACCCACACCCTGCTCAGTCAACTCTAAAAATACAGTCTCAGAATTGGAAAAGATCTTTTTGGTTGATATTCTATAAATGAATATATCTAAACCCAATCCCAGGCTGCGTTTCAGCAGCCCCAGGATGACCGTGGAAGGTGTTACTTTCAGGATAGACTCCCTCATTGCTGCTTTTAATGCCAATGAGGAAACGGATAAAAACTTGAGGTCAAGTCAGGCACCATCTGTTCTTACGTTTTATCAATGCCCAATTCCAAGAAATTTTTATTTTTATACTGCTAGTAAAAGTACACCATAAAGTGAGAACATCATTTCTATGAAGGAACATAGGATGGCAGAACTTTTGAAGTACAATCCACCAAATGAAACAAAAACATTAAATACAATAGCTTAATTAGTACCAAATGGGATGATTTCTCATGGCAAAAGCGAACTGTGTCTGGTTCCCACAGCTAAGGATGGTGAGCAGGACACATCAATTTCCTTGGTTTATTTGTCACATCTTGTGCTAAGACATTTTACACTTTAAACAATTTCGATGTTCAATCGTGTCCCTGTAAAACACCTACCAGAGAGAAACACTTTGCCATGACAGGAAACACATGATTTTAGATGTGTGCAGGTTTTTTTCTACTCTGAAGAACTATCTGGAATTTTGTTGGCTTTCGTTTTTGGTAACCTTTTCAGTCATGATAATTATCAGAGGTTGCACAGATGGAAGCTGGGCCCAGTTGAAGCTAACAGCATCACTGGGTCTCAGCACTTCCTTTTATATCCAAGCATCAAACAAAAATGGGGCTTTCTCATCAGTTGGCAGCACTCATGTCACACCACCAGAACTCCAGCTGGTGGGCTTGAAAGACCTAATAAATCTTCCTCCCATCAGCCACAGACCCCTATAGCAGTAACCCATCCGATTCCCTCGTATTTCCACTACACTCACCCACGTGGACCAGAAACGGAGAGAGGGAAGAGCCAAGAAAGCCAGGGAGGAAAGCAGGAGAGCCCCATCACGGGGCAGAGATGTTAATACTTGATTTAAAAGCGATGCAAAGGAGAAAGAGGAGCCCCCCACCACCTACTTCAGGCACCGAGTCCATGTCCTGCGCATGCGTGGAGACTCGCCCCAGGGCCTCGGTCGGCGTGCCCGCCGGCGAGTGGCTTTGCTGCACCAGGTCAGGCAGATTGATGTGACCTGCAAAGNGGGGAGGGAAGAGAAAAAGAAGAGAAAAAACCAAACAAAACTAAGTCGTCGGCAGTCCCCCGGTACCCAGAGCAAGCGCAGGAGAAGGACCCTTTCTGTTCCATCCCCATGCAGCCTGGCAAGCAGCAAACCAACCCCCCGCTCCAGGAGAATTAAAGACAGCATTAATGACAAAGTCAATACAGAGTAATTAGCCACAAAACAGCGAGAGAAGCCTGGTCACTGTTGTATGGAGACAAGGAACATAGGGCAGATTCTGCGCTTGCCGCCGTGGGTGCACACCCCATGGGCAGCTCTCCTCCCACACGGCCACTGGCCGCTGGCGACAGCAGAATCTGAGCCCTCCATCAGCGTTAGCCTGGACAGCTTTGCACAGCTATGGCAAAGAGCAGCCTGACTGCAAGTGCCAGCACAACCCTGACCCATGTTTCTGTGACCCAAACCAGCAGTGAACAGCAGCAGCAGCGGCGCAGGAGTGGCAGAACCACCGGCAGCTCACCCTGCACACGACGCTCCCTGGGTTTCCCCAGGGTTCCCCTTCCTATCCATCCCCTCCCTGTGCAAGGCAGCTACTGGGAAGTTTCTCCCTTCCTCATCTATTCTGCCATTTTGATGAACTTCACCTACCTGGAGCACATCCATGAGATTGTTACAGAGATTTACCCATTTACTGGGATTAGTGGAAACTCTAACTGGGCTCATCAAGCCCCTGACTAGTCCTGATGACATTTATCTTTTGACTGCTCATACCATCACCTTTACCCACACTTTGCCATCCCACCGAAGAGTGAAAAGCCCTCTGCCCAAAGCCCACCGACCTCAGTGAGACCCTCCTCTGATGGCTATGGTGGTGAGGAGGAGAAAAACAGTAGGGGAAAAACAGTAAACACCCAGCACAAGGCTACAGTTTGGGTTTCTTATCATGCTTTCTCCTCCCAGTGGGGTTTTCCAGCTGCCTGTCTTGCCCATGGCTTTTGAACCCTTCTGCAGCCCATTTCTCATACAGCCTCACTGGCACAGCACGGGTTTTACTGTTGTGATGCTGAACACAAGCTCATTTCAGAAACAGCTGCCAGTTACACAGGGCCTTGTTCTCCCACTCACCCACATCACCCTCCCTGATTCTGGGAGGTGCAGAGCCATGGGGAGCCCTGCTCTGAACAGCTCCAGCCCAGCGTGGGATGAGGTGGACTGTAACTACCACCCCCCTCCAAAACCATGGGAGAAAGGCAGAAAACATGCTGTGACGTCTTTTGCTAACTCCTTCCTCTCTTTCAAAGTTGCATTCATCTTTTTCCTTCATATGTGAATATTTTAGATAAATGGAATTAGGAACTAAAATGCTGCTCAAGTCTCGTTTGCATTTGACCTAAACGTCCCTCCTTTATGATTGCTGACTCCAAGCTCCCCTCCCTCCTTCTCCTCTCCCATCCACCTCCCTTATGTGCTGGTGGGAGAGTGACTCCCCTGTTCCCTAACTGCATCCCTACCAGGGCCTCCTGCCCTCTCACCAGGAGTCCAGCTGTCCATCTGCACTTCCAGCAGCATCACCAGAACATTCCAGCTACTGGGAAACTGAGGAACACTGAGGGAGATCTTCCACAGCCACTGAAGGTGCCTCCTCTGCCTCACTCCTGCAGTACCATCCCTCAGCACTGCTCCCACCACAGCCTCACCTCGAAAGCACTGGAGCTGGGGATGAGGGCTCACATCCATCGGGGATGCCCAGTGCCTCCCACAGAGGGCTCTGAGCAGGACCAGCCTCTGCTACAAGCCCCTAAATGCTCTACAAACACTGCACGGCTCTAACAGTCACGCGGTGGCAAAGGCTGGGAAGAAGAGGAGAAACTTCGGGCGAGTTCCAAGTGAATTAACTAAATGCTGTAAATGGAAGTTAACTCCTGCTGCCTGGAGCAATGGTGGGGTTACAGCAGAGCCATTTGCAGCAGCCTCCTCCCCGCCGTTCCCTGGCACTGCCATTCACTGCTGTTTGTAGTTCTGAGAAACATTTGCACTTGTCACATTTGCTCCGAGTGTAAATTGCATTAACGAGAGCGCTAACGAGCACAATTTACTCCGTCATTTTGTGTTCCGGACACACAGCACTGTTAGTTTTTGTGCTTACATGGGCAAAACCTCCTGAAGATGCTCCATGGAAGTGTTTGTTTTACAACTTACCTCCCTCACCATTAAAGTCCCTTCCCTTGAAATATTGCTAAACGTATCTGCGTGGGAAGTCTCTAGCCCGTGGGTTGTCACCATTCCCAGGTTGTACGGCTCGTTGCTTCCAGGAATTCCTGTTGGTCTGGGGACAGAATGGAAAAGCATTAATGATGAGTATTTCCTCTGTTAAACTAGATGAAAAATCCTCTAGTACTGTATTATTTCAGTAAGGGTAAGGCTCTGTATCTCCCAGGAAAAGAGTTAGAAAAATATATCCACTTAGATGTATGAGGAAATGATTTCTGCCAGAAATACAGGACCAGGGTCAGGCTGATAAACGACAGATACAGCACAGAGACCAAAGAGAGGGACCGTTCTCTTTCTTATCCCAAGGTGTCCTGAGAGGCGTATTGATGAACAGGTAACAAGGAGTGGCACTCCTGCCCTACTTTATGCCTTTTTTGTTCTACCTGAAAAAGCTACAGAAACCCAAAATTTACTCCCTTTATTGCCCATCTCAACTCCTGAAAAGGGAACACCAGAGCATCTGATGGCAAATAACAAGGGAGTGCTGAGGTCTGGAGAAGGTGTGGGTAGGAGGACAAGCTGTGTCCTGTAGTTTTCTGCTGTTTTCTAGGTGAAAATGTAGCCCTAACCCGTGGTTTCACCTTGAAATTTCCATGCTCTTATCTCAAGGAGGCTGGAATTTATTAAATTTTAGGACTGCCTGAGATTGGATGTCACAGGTGCTGAGCAGCCCCCATTACTTTACTATTACATTCTTGGCAGCCTGGCTGCTTGAATATAACTTCAACAAATCCACAAGCAAATGACAACCACCCCTGCGTGATCAGAGCTGTTACTTTGCATTTAAAAGCCACACAGACCACTTGCTGCCATCAGTGTGAGGCAATGCATCTTTAACTCCTGAGCACACCAACAAGCCCGGAGGCTTGTGAGGGAGCCTGGTCGGTGAAAAGCCAAAACAAGCCTGCACTAATCATGGGGTTACTGCTCCGAGGTGAGATCTGAGCCCTGGGGACCCTGAGGTGGGACTGGCTCCTTGCCTGCATCATATCAAACCTACAACTGGACAAGAATCACAAAGGCACTCCAGACTCCATATTCCTACAGCACCTTTCATGTGAGGAGCTCACACCTCCCTACCATTAGCCTTTCACCAAAGGATGAGAAAATAACACAGTTATTCCAGTTTTAAAATAAGAAAGCAGGGCCAGAGGAGGTTATGTTAATTTTGAGACCATACAGCCAGTGAATGAATGGCTTTGGTAGCCTTGAGGTCCCAAACTTCATCAGTGCACAGTTTCCACATCATCCTGCAAGAATTCCCTGGCCACGGGCAAGAGCTGGCTTGCACAGCTCAAGGAGGGGGAGCTGAAAGGAGTCATCAGTCTTCAGATGGAGAAATGATACACCCAGAGGTGGATGGAATAAACAATCCCTCCTATCCACCAGGACACAAAGCAATGGATAGGTTTATCCTGCAGCAGGAGAGACCTGGATAGAGCTGGAATGAAGAGCAGCCAAATGTTCAGGGAGGATACCCAGGGAAGTTAAGGCATGGGTTACACAAAGATCACTCAAAAGGTGCAGCAGAAGATGAGATGATCTCTCTTGGCCCCACTTTCCAAAGACAAACACTGAGCACAGAAAAATAAATCTCTGACAAAGAAACACCGAAGTACATCGAGGCTGAATTCAAGTCAAGGTCCCTTTTGTGAAATAATGGTGTAACTCAGAGCATTTGCTTTCTTTTTCCCCAGGCATGGGCCAGTGCAGCTCTGCCTGCAGACACCCCTGCATCTCCACCCTCCATCTCTGGGACATGACAGAGACAGGACATTATGGGACATGTGGCATTGGGCTGGCAGGGGCTGGGGGCATCCAGCTCACTGCTGTGCCTGTCATCCCCCACATGTGGCTGCAAGGCACCCAGTGAGACATTTATCCACTGGGAAATGCTGTGTCAAACCCAAGGTGTCTGAAGAAGGATGTCAGCACAGATTAACCACTCCTGATTAAACTCCTCTTCCATGAGCAGCTTGAGGCCCCTTCTCGCATGCCTGACTGCCCACCCGACTGCTGCACATTCAGAGCCACCCCTCTCTCTCCTGACTTGCTCTAACCAATTCCAAGAGCTCTGTTTTAATTCTTCTGCTGGAAGGAAGCTCCAACCCAGGAGCTTGGCACTCTGAATAACACAGACCCAAGGAGACATGGTCTCCCTGCCACTTAGAGAGCTTCTGTGCTGCTCCATGCCCCACCCCACCACCATGAATCTGAGAATCAAGGAATTGTTTAGGTTGGAAAAGACCTCTAAATTCCTTGAGTCCAACCATTCACCCAGCACCATCACACTCACTGCTAAACCATGTTCCTGAAGCCAGGTATGCCTATATCGACTGTAACTCATTTAGCAGGAAAAATGGAAATTAACTGATTAAAATGATCCCCTGAAACCTTCCCACAGCTCCTCTGCAAATTCAAAGGGGCAGAATTCAGATCCTGCTGCCAGGCAAAGACCTCCAGAAATGCCCCTGCAAAGCACTGGGTGGGAAGCCTGAGCAGGGATGCTCCAGGAACTCTCTCTGCATGGCAACAGCTCCCTGCGAGTGCTGAAGCTGTGCTGCCCTGATCTGGAGAGACTCAAAAGCACAAGTGTCCCATGGGACACAACAGTCTGCTGACCTCTTCATTTCACCACTTTAACCCACCAACACTGACTGAGCCAAGGGCAGAAATCCAAGACAAAGATTCAGGATTATTACAATCCTGGCGCTACCAGCCGGCACTGGGCAGGCCACCAAGTACTGACACTTGAGCATGGCTTAATTTGGGGCAAGACCAGGCTCAAGAGCAGGCAGAGTTTTAACACACCCATCCCATGGGCAGGGTCCATGGTGTGGATGAGGTCAGCTGTGCCCACTCCGGCCAAAAACCTGCCTGGCTCATCATCAGGAACAGCTCCATCAGCTTTGAGCCAACATTCACTGAATATGCAGCGGAAATAGCTCAGTTTTTCACATTAATTTCTCTAGTCTGGAAGAGGAAAAACACTCATGTGAGTACATCATCCCTTGCAACCATGAAGCTGTTCCCAGTGCCAGCCACCAAACACGGACACATCCTTTACCACAGCCACTGCTCCTCCACGCCAAGACACACCAGAGTTTCACCTCCACACCAAGACACATCGGGGTTTCACCTCCAGAAAAACACACCCCGGGGTTTCATGGTTTGCCCCACCAGAAGAAAGCGTTCCTCACATGAGCCGTGGGATGTCACTGACAGGCACAGTCCCATCATGTGTCTCGTTCTCCCCGTCCTCCTCCTCCTCCTCGCTGCTCTCCGACTCCTCGCTGGAGGAGGAATAGTCCGTCACCTTCTTCAGGGGCCGATTGGTTTCTTCGATGCGCAGCTCCCGCAACTCTTTGGCTAAAGCCGTCAGATCCTAGAGGGGATGGGGGCAAGGAAACAAGGAAGCGATGGCTGTTACATTCAGAGCAAGGAGAAGGTCACATACATCTCTCCAAAAGCCAATGCTAACAGCACGAGCAACAAGAAATAGCTTTACAGAGTCGTTACAAACATGAGACAAACGTAAGACAATGTTTGTAGCATGTAGCATTTATTAAACAAAACAAAACTGGTTTAGGCTCACTGAAAAGTCAATAGCCAACCTCTTCTTTTTCTCTTTGGAACGTGTATGTGCATATATATACACACACTTATATGTATATACACGACAAAATTATATTTGTTGGAAAAGGTGAAGTTCAGTCACCATCATAGTAAACTGGAAAACAACGTCACTTCAAAGATTGGCTCGGAGAATTTCTCCTGCAGGGTTTTCTCTTCTTTCAAACTTCTCAAAGAGACCCCGTAATGGTATTTATTCTGTAATAAATGCATTTGGGAAGGAAGCAATGACAGCATCTCCCATGGAGTGGTGCAATCCCCACGTCAAGAGCTGCTTCCATGGTGAGTCTCCGCTGTCGGGCGGCTGCCGAGAGGCGGTGAGGAGCACGAGGAAAAGCGCCCAGCTCAGCCAGACCTTGGAGTCACAGCTCTGAGTCAGCCACACGATCAAAAAATAATAACAATAACAAAAAAATAAATCCCTCAGCGGGACCCATTAAGCACTTTATGTGAAATGTGGCAGCCTACAAGCTAAGGGAAAAATAAAATAATAAAAAAAAAAGCCTTGAAACAAGAAAAAAGATAGGAGCAGTCCCAAAGCCTAGTCATAATTTTTCAGTTTACCATGACTTTGATGAGGTCTCAGACCCGACAGTCATATAAAATAGACACTGCTATTTCAAAACAAGGAACATGGCAGGCACCGTGTAGAAAAGAGACTTTTTGTTATCTTACATGCTTTTATAGCAATGCAGGGGGAAGCAGTAGGGCAGAAAAGCATGAGAGCTCGAATTAGAATGGGTTAGAGAACTCTGTTGCACAAGACATGCACATGACGAACAAAGCATCGCAATTGTCAGTCTTACCATTTCTCCCTATATTAGTGACCGAGGTAGGCATCAGTGCATTCGGTCAGAGATAAAGGATTAGGGAGAAAGAAACTCATTGAAAAAGACTAAATTCCACAATTGTCTTACGGCCATACTCTCATTTACTGCATTTCCAGTTTACCGTTCCAGCAGGGCGACTACGGCAATATTAATTATGGTTGCAAAAGGAGCTCTTAAAATCTATCCTGTCGACACGTGGAGAAAAGGATGGAAAAGCTCTATGGCTGAGATGCAAACCCGGTTTATTTTTTAATGGTGAGGTAGGAATGTTTTGTAAGCAATCTGTGCTTTGGTTGCTGCTGACCCACACCTCCCGGCGGGCTCCCACCGGTGACAGCCACACATTCTGCTCCCAGGTCTGCCCTGCCCGGCCTCTGATGTACAAACTCCCCTGGATATTGGAGAGCTTTGCATCAGACTCGTAAGTATTAGTACACCAAAAAAGGCCTTGTTGTTTTAAAAAAACAAATCGGTCAATCCCTGTTTCACAGCAGGTACCTGTGATGGGTTTTATATGGGTTGTTCCATCTGGAGAAGAGAAGGCTCCACGGGGAGACTTCAGAGCATCTTCCAGTACCTAAAGAGGCTCCAATAGAGTTGGAGAGGGACTTTGGACAAGGGTATGGAGTGAGTGGACAAGGAGGAATGGCTTCAGACTGACAGAGAGGAGGTTTAGATTAGATATTTGGAAGAAATTCTTTTTTCAGACTGTGGTGAGGCCCTGGCACAGGTTGCCCAGGGAAGCTGTGGCTGCCCCATCCCTGGAAATGTTCAAGGCCAGGATGGATGGGGCTTGGAGCAACCTGGGATAGTGGAAGGTGTCCCTGCTTATGGACAGGGTGGGGTGGGAACAAGGTGAACTTTAAGGTCCCTTCCAACCCAAACCATTCTCTGATTCTGTAATTCTGTATCCCTCCAAATGCTCTCTGTACCTTTAAAGAAAGGCTCTTTATCCTGATTAAAGAGAGATTGTGGTATTTCAAGAGTTCCTTTTCGATGCCAACATGTTTGGGATTGAAATAGAGTCAAATCTGCAGTCACGACAACTAATTATTTTAATTAGCACTGTAGCAGCTTCTATGATACGACTGCTTCTTTTCTTAAATAAGAATCAGTGACAATTTCAGCAGCTTAACAATGCTTTCCATTTAGAGTATCAAACATGCTCTTTATTGAGCACTTGCCTTTGAATTGGATTAGAGCCTCTCACTTTAAAAGGGATTTTAGGACTGTGTAAGAGCCTCTTAAAACTGCAGCTGGACTTCTACAGCGCAGGACTAGCACTGAGCTCCTCCCTGCCACAGCACTGGACTGTGAAAATTACTTCTCTTTTGCACCTTCCATTTCTAACGTGCTTCAAGGCACCCTATCAGCCTTCTTTGGCCACCGCTAGCAGATAGTCAAGTATTTTAAAGATCAGCTCAATTACTTTTTAATAACTAATTTGGAAGTTACAAGAGTAATAATACTCCCAGACAATATCATCAGATAACTCATATTTCCTAGTTAAAGCTTTGCCTCGGGATGGTTAATTCTTTGATGCTATCATTTTCTGTAAGTAATGAGCACTTTGTAGGATTAAACGGCTTCACCGAGTTGCTCTTGGACCAAAAACAATCTGACAACTAGAGAGAAAGTGCTCTGTAGTTCCACACATGTTCCAAGTGTTATTACTGAGGGTGACATAATACATAAGTTAGTAGTGCCAGTGCTCTTTAATTACTTTTAATTACAAAGCCTTCTTTAGATTTAATATTTGCTGGAATCAAGTCAGATTGGTTTCCGAAATCACATCGCTCCTTGAGCTTGAATTTAGCACACGCGCTGCCTCTATTTAGACACTGATTCATGTGCTTTTTTCTTAACAAAGCACCTCATTAAACAAAATGTATTGCTCATATTTTATCCAAGAGAACAAGTTAACTAACCAGCACATCTTCCTTCTTTCATATCTTCTGTTTTTAGAGGAAAGAGGCTGCAGGAGAGGCTGCTGAAACCAGTGCTTTCCACTACAGCCCTGCAGTTACCAGTATCAGCAGTGTGCACAGGGATGCATGTGTGAGGCAAGTTAAATGCTAAATCAGGAATGCTGGGTCTTTTCCCATGAATGTTTAAACACTCACCACTGCCAGATGCACATTTAAAATATTATCATACATGAAAAAGGTGTACTCCAGGACTGTCATTTTCTAAGCAGATGAATGAGGACCAGCACTGCCATCAAGATCCAAGATGGCTCTGCTCACTCTGGCTTTGCAGTGGATGCTGGTCCGTGGGCATGAACAACCCACTGTATTTCCGCTGCTCTGTTTTCCACGTGCCTTCATTCCAATTAAGCTTAGAACACGTTTCAAACAGCACTTGATGGCCCCACTGAACTCAGTGGGTGGCCGGGGGCTGTGGCTGAGAGCAGAATGTGGTGAGGGGTCCAGGCTGCCCGACCTCCTCCACCGGCACGAGAAACCTCCGCTCTCGCTCGTTCTCCTTCCAACACGCCAAACAGTGGCAGCACCACGTGCTCCCCCAAGTGAATGCCGGGATGCCTCTGCCCTGGCCTCCATGCAAGTGGTGTGGCCAGCGTGTTTTGGGCAGCCCAGGGCTGAGCAGAGCACACCAGCAGTGCTGTCCCCTCCCCGCGGGCGGGCTCCCGACGCCGGAACGCCACCGGTTTGCTCTCCCGTCCGACCCGAGATCGCATCGCCGCCTTTATCAACGCCAGCACCAAGAAAACCCAGCTCAGAATTAAGCACTAACTAGTCAACCTTGCATAGGCATGACCCACTGAGAAAAGATATCACTAACCTCATCTATAGCTTTCTTATAGCTCTGTGGGTAAAGGAAGAATAATCAGCATCAGAGGAAACAGATCGGGACAGGAAAAAGCCAGAGGAAGGGCAAGCAGGTTAGAAATAAAATTAGAATTGTTAGCTCAACGCTGTGGAGTGTAGAGAAAAAAAAACATCATCAACAAAACATTAACACACATTAAAATAGAGAAGCAGTGGAAATTCATATCGTTATTAGGCTGACTCTGCAGTTTTAAGATACAAATGTCAACAGCATTAAACCAGGAGGAAACACTTCGGATGAGATTTTGCTCAGACTATTAGAAGGGGAGTGTAGAGAGACCACTACCAGGTGGGGTTTAAAGCTGGGAAGGCTGTCAGGGGCTGGTTGGTTCCCCAGCCTTCCTGAGCAGAGCATCCCTCTGCGGGTGCTGCGGGGGACATGCAGCACGGAACACAACAATGTGCCATCGGCCACCGCTGCGCCCAAGCTAGCAAAGCCCTTAAGCCTCTGCTTTGCCTGGAAACACAGGCTTAAGAGCTTTCTCCTAGGCTTGGGCTCCTGGTAAAAACTCATGCACTCTCTTAAGCATTCAGATCTCCCAGGGGCTCTCGCTGTACTGCTGCTTTCCATTCTCTCTGCTGGAGCAGCAGCAGTACTAGCCTCGTTTTTGGGGTCCCCGCGGTTGTGCCACCGCACCGGAGGGAAACGTGGCCAAGCCGGCTGGCAGCATTCCCACGGGATGTAACTGAGGACTCACAGCGGGTCGGCTCGGTCGCGTCACGTCCCTGTTGTCCTCCTGCTTGACCTTGGCAGGCTCATGGGAGAGCACAGGGGACCCTTCGGGCTTGGCGTTCCCTGAGTGAAAGGCAGGTGGAGAGAGTGGGAATTAAAATGCTGCCGAAAGCCACCTCTGCATCTTGTCACCTGGGACAGGTGGGAGCAGGGGCTTCATCACCACTTTGCTTCTGCTGTCTTGAAAAACCCTCCTGGCTCCTTTCTGCCTCTCCACCAACAGAGCAAGAGAAGCCATAATCCTGCCCGGCCTCCACTGACAGCCCTCTTGCAGAATTACTGCTCCTTTTCTACTAAAGAAACAAATTTACTTTGCAGAAGAGCAGGGCATGTGATAAATGAAAAGCTCTGCAGCATCTGACATTGCTAGGACATTATTTGTCACAGGATTCCTCATTAGTAAAAACAAAACCAAACCCAAAATGACAATGGGTTACAAACTCCTTTTATTGACTATCTAGAGGAGTGATGGTTTCATCTTATGGCCAAGTCGTAAAATATTCAAAGCATGGAGGCAGCATTTGTCTAAATGCTCTTCAGCCCTGGGGACTGCAAGCGTGGGACTGTGCCAGAATGCAGATGTGTGGGGTGTATGGGCTCTGGCAACTCCGCTGACATTAAACAGGGGAATGGAGTGTCTTTAAGAGGAGCTCTAGGAAGGGAGAGATCAATTTGGCTACAAACATAAACCCCATGCCAGCACCGCTGCCTGGCGAAAGCATTTGAAAGAAAGCTTCTTACACATCACTCCTCTGATCCCATCTCAGGCACAAAGATGAAGCTCCAAAAAAAATTATATATCAATTAACAGTGAAACACACTCCCAAAGAAACCACGTCAGAAGAGGTGCACCTGGGTGGATGAAGACATGAAGCACACTGGTTGTTTTGTTGGGGTTTTTTTGTTTACCCTAAAGCATAACCCCCCTCTCCTTTCGTACAGGCTACTTGGCAGTGCGATGCCGTGGCCATCCTACATCAGCCTCCAGGGAAAAGGGGCTGTTGGCAACTCTGTTTGCAAGGAGGCCAGCAGGTCACAAAAGCACATCAGAAATGATGGATCCTTTGATTTTTTAAATGTTTAAAAAAACAAGCATGAGATCACAGACCTCTTGCCCTTCCTGCTTGGCAGGAAGCCTCGCAAAGCGTGCCCGCTGCTGAGGGATGTTTCCAAGCTCACCTCTGACTCTGTTGCGCTCGCTGGAGCCAGCCTGGGAGCCGGGCTGGGATCCACCCTGGGAGCTGGGCTGGGAGCTGGGAGTGCTGGAGCTGGAGGAGCTGCCACTGCTGGTCCTCTGCAAGGGGCTCTCCACGATGGTCTCTGTCCTCCTCAGGTCTGGGTTGCTGCGGGAGGATGAAACAGAGGGGGCACATCAGCCAGGGTCACATCCACTGCCAGGGCTCCAGACCCTTCCCATACTGACAGGGGCAGCTGCAAAGGCCAGGAGAGCCCTCCTCAGCTGGAGGAGACAGGGCTGAGGCCACCAATTTTGGGTGCACTACGACCACGACAAAAAAAATTGCCTAGAGAAGTTTTCTGCTCTTATTTTGTCGAATGTGGCATCAGTTAAAAGATTCTTTGCTCTGGATTCCCTGTCTGTAGATTTGCAAAGCTGGAGTTACCTAATTAGCCACCAATATTCCTCATAAAAGCAGGAATTTTCGACATGCTGTTAGACAAAGATTGCAGCAAAGCAAGGATCTCAAGTTTGCAACAAGGCTGCAGATCACTTGTACCACTTATTCAGAGTCTCCAATTTTCATGGCTTCACTTCAAACTTGCATCAGATATCCACTTTTCCTCCTTGATTTCTCTCACCCTTGTGAACACAGATAAATCTAGAATAAAAAATGCCCTTGATACACAAAGAGTGACTAATATCTCTCTGGGTATCAGATGCCTTTAGGAAATTAATTCTTACTTGGCATTGAAATGTCATCAGAAGAGATGTTCATGCAGAGTTAGGCAATTTGGTTTTATGCAATGTTTCTGGAAATGATCTTATTCAAAGTCCTCTTTAAAATGTATAGTAAATATTCCCTCATTTGTCACAACAGAGTGACAAATAAAAGAAGAGATTTTTTGTAATATTTACATTTATGCACGGGGAGAATCAAGAACCAATGGCGGGGGGAAGGAATATTACATTACTGTGAGAGAAATGAAGTATGAAATAATTTCAGTGAATACTTAAGTTTAATGGACGTGTGGTAGCATCCTAATAATTTCCAATTTGCTTCAAACTGAAGGCCTCCAGCTCATGCTGTATGACTAAATCAACTGATGAAACATACTTGAAAACTTTGGCAACTCTTGTATTTACCTGCACTGACCAGGACTGGGACAGTGAGGCTGCAGGAAACACTGGGCAACCTTGAATTCAAATCTCAGACTCCCATTATCCCTTTTACTTTCAATACCATCCCTTACAAGGACTACACAGTCCAATATCCCTCTGCATTTTAAACTGTCCTTCAAGCAACAGCTAATTAAAAGAACAACATTTTCAAGAATTCAAAATGTTTCAGCCTTTGGCAAAGAAGAGCAACAAACCATGATATGCTTTCTCTCTAATTAAAAAAACCCCAAAAGAACAACAAGAAATAGTCTTCCTCCTACTGCTGCCCCTGCCAGGGCTGCTGCCTGTGAGTTTGCTGAGGCACAGAGGGGGCACTGAGCTGGAAAGGGAGGCGTATGCTCAAACTGGTGACAGCACAACGATGAACATCCCCGCATTCACTTTCTGACCTCACCCTCTGAGGACAAGGCAGGAAGAAGAAACCAAGGAGCTCCATCATGCAAGGCTAATTGGAACTCGCATTTCTCCTGGGATCTGCCCATCTGAGGTCTCGTTCTGTGAAGCAGAGACAAGCTCTCGCATGACTAAGCTGTGTTTTTTCCATCCAGCTCAGAGCAGAGCCTGTCAGCTCCCCTGCTCGTTTTAAACATGCCCAGGGATAGCTGTGACACGGCAGAGATGGGACCGTGGGGGCAGCAGAGCAGCACCTTCCTCGAGTGCTCACTGCTGTGCCAGAGAGCTGGATCTGGCTAAGCTAAAGGCCCAGAGTCCTGGGAAGCTGAAAGGAATTTAATCCTTGATCTACATCTAGAGAAGATCTCAGCAAGCTGTATGAGTGTCTGTCCTGCAGCACATTCCTCAGTCATTATCTGTGAAAAACCGCTCTGATGGGTGAGAAATGTATGGAACTTATGACTGAGACCTCCCCACTGGCTTATAGTGATCCATTGATATGCAAGAGGTGACAACCAGGACCTAAAACCACTAAGGGGAGCACCCAAACTCCTGTTTGACTCCACAGCATCCACCTCCAAACCCTGCAATGTCCAGGAATGCATTCAGCCAAGGGAGCAAAGCCTCCAGGGATCCCAGTGCTCGAAGCCTTGTCAGTACAAAACACTACTGGAGGCAAAAATTCATCCCAGAGACAAGAGAAGCCCTCCAAATGTCGTGGTGTTCCAGTCAGCTAAAGCAGGGCCAGACCCCAGCCCATGTCTGGGCTCCCAGCCGGGCGCTGCCGGGGGCAGTGCAGCAGTGGCACACTGGGATCCCTCCTGCCCATCCCCTCCGTGGCCATACCTTGCCCGAATGGGCTGGGAGCCCAGCCGGGGCCCCAGGGCGCTGCCGTTGCCTGGGGAGTTCTTCCTTGCCAGGGCAGGGGATATGGAAGTGGTTCGTTGAGGCACCTGGAAGAGAACGGAGACATCTGCAGTCACCCAGGCCGGGCTGCTGACACACCTGAGCCATCACGAGATCACCTTCCAGCACTGCCTTAAGGCTGATTCACAACTGATTTCCCACTGAGAGAAAGGCAGTATTTAGGGCAATACAAGGCTCTCAGCTTTTAGAAGGAGTCGCTGGAGTGTGAGGCAGCAGCAAGCTGCAAAGGTGCCCTCAGGGATACTCCTGGCACAGGAGCCCCCAGAGCAGCCTGGCTACCACCAAACAGGGCACTTACTTCTGAAAGAAATGTATGCACATACACACACACAAATATATATAATCTAAATCTAACAAAACCCATGAAAGTAATTTTTCAGGTAAAATTCAGACTGAAGTGCATTTCAACAGCCACAACAGAGGTTTTCTACCTAGTTCAGACATGACACATGCCAGCAGACAGAAGGTGTTGACTGGTGGACAAACAAGAGGGTTGACAGTGGGAAGATCCAGACTGACCCACCTAACACTGGGATTAAACACTGGGACCTTCATTGAGCTTCAGATGCTGCTGCCAAAACCTTGCTGCTGGCAGAATGGCTCAGCACAAACACCCAAAGGCAACCACAGCCTACAAGGGCTGTGACAGGTAACTCTGGAGCCCTGCCCCATCCCGTGGGAGCTTGGACATCACTGCATGGCCACAGGTGCAGTGGCTCATCCCCCAGCACCTCAGGTGATGTGGAGAGGCACAACAATACTCACCGTGCGATACCTTGCACCAGGTAACAGAGAGGCCAAGAGCTTGTCAGGATTAGCAAGAAAAAGGATTAGGCTTGGCTTTTTTTGAGAATAAACACACGGTTGCATTAGGCAAGATAAGAAAAGGTTTAGAGAGCTGGCGATGCTTTAGACTCTGCAGCATCACCAGCTGCAGCTTGTCTCAGTACAAAGCAGTCTCCCCTCCAGGAAGGGTACTCTGCAGCCAGGACTTGGGGAGTTTTCCACCTTCCTCTGAAGCATCCAGCCATAAGCACTGGCAGAAACAAGACCCCGGACCACAGAGACAGCCGGTCCTGCCTCTCGGAGCAGTCCTTTCGTTCCTGCTTGCAAACACATCAAACCCACCTTGGGCAGTCCAGTGTGAAGTCAGGCTCCTCAGGGGTGGTGCTGCCAACACAGCAGCCCTAAGTGTGATCTGGTGGGGACTCCTTCCAGAGTCCATGTTCCCTCAGCCAAGGGGGAAAATACTGCATCGTGCTGGAGAACAGCTTTTCTCCCAGGAGCCACGGTCTCTCCACTGGGCATCACTGCAGCTGAGTGTCCTTGTCAAAGGACTCATGGCAAAAGCCAACATTAAATTGCAGGGGCTTTTTCTTAATTAGGTTAAAACCAGGCAGCCACCCTGCTGCGCTATGGAGGAGCCAAGCACACAGACAGTTCCAGGAGCTGTTGGCTTGCTGTTCCTTCAGCAGAGCCCTGATGTCCCCTCTTGCTTGGTGACAGCAGAAATAGGAGCATTATTAACACCCAAGACACCACCACAGATCCCTTGCACAGGGAGGCTTACCTGGTAACTGTGCCTTTGCTCGTAAAAAGGCAAGTCACTCACTTTGTAAACACACAGAAAAATTGCCTCTCAATCAGGGACAAATACTGCCTCCCTGTCACTAATCAATTTATAATCATTTCTCCTCTGTAAAAATCCTCCCGGCTGAGCACTGATTCACTGTAAGGGGAACTTTAATGGCCAAGTTATAATTCTTCCAAAGTGAAGGTGTATAAACAACACGATCGAAATACTGGTCCAGAAGAATCCTAATTAAAGAGGTACTGCCAGACACTGTCAAAATGTCAATGAATGTATAAAGCTGCTGGAGCCCTTACAAGTCTTCCATCAAATATTGATTGCAACTGGAGGCATGGTACTGGACTAAAAAGGACCTGTCTTATTGAGTATGACAAATTTTATGTTCCTATAATTCTATTTAAGCAGAAGGTTGTTTTTTATCCAAGGGAAAGAAGAGATTAATTTGTTTTGGCCTCTGTCCGGGCTCGAGAACTTTCTTTGCTGGAGGGCAGCGATGTTTTGCAGCCGTTTTGCAGGTAAGAGCAGCTCCCAGCATGTCCTGCAAGCCCCTGCCTCAGGAAATGCAGCCCCTGGGCAGGTCAGCACCCGCTGCAGAGCCTCGGGATGGGCTCAGTCCTGCCCACTCTGCTTTGCTAGAGGGACTCAGCTCTGGGGCTGCCCCTGACGTGCTGAAAGTGAGGAGCGATTGTGTTACCTTTGGTGGAATGTCTTCCTCCTGCCGTAACCAAGAACTTCGGTCAAACTTTTCAATGCGAGGGGGCAGAGGAGGGTTTTCTGAGGTGGGGTCCGAGTTCTGCCTTGGCATCTCAGTGCGGTGAGAGGTCACCGTCAGAGCCTCCTGAAACCCAGCCAGTCCCTTTGCAGGCTGTTCATGCAGTGACTGAGACCCAGACAAGGAGCTTCCTTGGGATTTCACAGTGACCAGATGTGGAATCTAAGCACCAAGTCAAAACAGAACTATCAGTCAAAATGGAGGGGAGAAAAAAAAAAAAGGAATAAAAAAAATTTAAAAATTTGATTTTAAAAAAAAAATCGATTAGCACTTTGGATGCACTGAAAAGCCCCCTTGGTCTGAGATCAGCACTGCCTTGGTTTCAGGAACTTCTGACTTACATCATTTCAACGCAAGATCTGTTAAAAATCACGCTCCCGCACACACCGTGCCCGCCCCAGGCTCTGCTGCTGCTGGCCCGAAGTCCAGATCCTACACCTGCACCTCTGTGGTTGTGCTAATGAGGTTTGGCATGGATTTTCCATGTTCAAAATGAAGGAAAAAAAAAAAAGAAGGAAACATAATAAATAATAATTGATTTTAAAAAATCATCAGGAATTCTGAGGCATAGATGGCTTAAAAAATATCTTGAGGCATGAATTTCTATAGGTCTCGGTGGCCCCTATCCCATGGATCAGCCCTACAAGTTTCAAGTTTAAAGAATACTGACATCTGTTCTGGGAAATCTGAGAAAATCACAAGGTTACAGTTTGTGAAATCAGAGCTTCTTCCCAGGACCCTGTGAAGCTGCACTCCTTTGATACAGCAGGGTTATGACTTTTATTTGAAATTCCTACATACGTATCTCTCTACGTGTCCATGGCTCACGGGTACACGTGTGTGCACACACACCCTGACACAGGGCTCTGGGATTTAAGAAACTCTGTCCCTGGGATTTTACTGCCAAACAAAAGTCTTTGTAGCTGCTGATGGTACAGGATGCCAAGAAGGTCACTGAAAAATATTTGGTCAGTCAGAGGGATGACAGTGAAGTGGGGTTTTGCCCCCTTCCCAATGCCTACAAACCATGTATGTTGGGCAAAAAAAGTACGTTTCAGGGCTTTCCTGCACATTTTTGTTTAAAGCTGGCATTGTACTGGAGGTGCCACACGTGGCTGGCATTTAGTTGACAAATATTCCACAGAAAGCCCAACTGAACTCGGAGCAAAGGCTTTGTACTTCCCTCTGATATCCCTGCTGGAGTCTGTGGATCTGTGGGAGCAATTCCAGGGGTTGGGCCAGAGCCAGCACAGACACTCCTACAGCTTGTGGTGGCAGAGTATTTGCGGACCTCACGGCTGGGAGAAACTTCTAAAATAACGATGCCCCTCCCCTGTGGCAGTCATGGTGATCTATGCCCTCTCCAGATGTGTTTGTGACTGATGTCAACTCAATGGAAAACCAAAACAAAACCTTGAATCAAAGCAGCAAAGAAAGCAAAACCTCTTTCTGATGATCCTCAGCATCAAAGCATCCCGGGTCTTTTGTACCAGGCGCTGCGGTTTTAGTCCTTTACATAAACCAGATCCAAAGAGGATCAGAGCAACAGCTGCACTGGACCAGAGCAGCAGTTCCTCCTGGTCCTCCAGCTTGTTTCTAGCAGTAACCAGTACGTGATGCTTCAAAGGAAGGTATAAACCAGTGTGATGTTGCTAACACATGGAGGTGACAAGAGGAATACACTCATGCATGTAGATGCTGCTCTTACTCATGAATATGCTTAAGGCTGAGGAACCAGGGAGCCAGACGCTATTTCCCTTCCATCCACTCTCCCTCGTTTCCTTACCAGCACCCCCAGCATCCTGGCAATGGGGGAGCACCATTACCTGCGGGTCCACGGGTCGGAGCAGGGGTGGGGTCCGGGCTGGCTGCACGCCGCTGATGCTGAAGGACTCCGACCGAGGAGGCAGGTTGGGGTCAGAAATCCTGTTGGCCACCTTATGGGGCATGGCCGGTGAGCTCTGGCGATTGAGCCGGGAGCGCTCCTCCACCTGTGGGACACGGGAGAGGGGTCAGTGCCCCAAAGAACCCATTTCCAATGGAAAACCAAGGGATGCATAAACATACAGAAAGCTCTTTTCTCTTTAGGTATATCGTATCTATTGTTTGATCAGGGTGGTGATCAGTCACAGGTTGGACTTGATGATCCTGGAGGTCTTTTCCAACCCAAATGATTCTGTGATCATGGAATCCAAGTTATCTAGCAAACTGTGCAATAAATGCATTTTAAAGGCATGAAAAGGACTATTTGTATTTATATGATTAAATAATTTCTGAATATGTAGTGTAAAAACAAAGAAATGAAAAAGAAAAAATAAAGAAAAGGTAGCACGCCTCAGAGAGACGCTCCTAGAAGATGACTCCTGAGAAGCTCTTGCTTCTTCTCAAATGGATCTCTAAGCAAGGGGACTATTTTCCTTCACTGTTATAAACACCACAACGAGTGGTTTTCTTTGATCTGAATAAAAGAATAAACATGGCAGCCAGAAAATGGCTGGTTTTGATCTGGATTTACTGAGTCTGGCACACTGTCATGTATGGGAGGGGAAAAACCTCTGTTACTGAGAGAGAACATCAACCCAAAGCCCACTGCTTTCAGCTACCCTTGATGGGAACACGGTGGTTTCAGCTCACCCAGCCGTGCCATCCTGCAGTTAGGCTATGCATTGATGTTCAGGCAGCATATGCTATGCAGAATTTTTGATACCTCGAGATCTGATATATATTTTATTTATGTGTCATTAAAGTGTTAAATACCCTGAGCGTGTCTCTATTCCACTGTGGATGATGCCACGTTAAAAGGCAATCTTTACAACAGGTTTGCTTGGAAAGAACCACAGCTCTTCCTTAAGTAAGTAAATATGAAACAAAAGAGCCATTATATGAATAAAAATGAATCCTTTTCAGAGACTGAGCATAAGACAGAGTAAAATCTAGGTAAGAAATCTGTGTTACAGACTGCTTCCTTTTTAAGTTTATGAGGGGCCACCTGAGCTACTGCTGTGTCCTAAAAGGTCACCACAACTTCCCCAGGCACAGCCCACCAGCCAGCACAGGCTGTGCAGAGCTCAGCTCAGCACTGCCCAAGGAACAGGACACAGAGATAGGAAGGGGAGCAGGGTGGGAAGAAGAACTCCCTCTGGAAAGGGAGCAGCAGCACGAGTGCTGTGTCCCAGGCTGCTCCAGTCCATCTCCTCATCAGCCAGGCCTTGGCAGCAACAGCGACAGGCGGAGACGGAGCCGCCGCCGAGCGCTCCGGCTGCTCCCCGGCACAGTGCCAGGCCCTGATGTGCAGCTGATCGTGGAGGATGTCCAAGCTGGTGTGGAGGAGAAGGCAGGAGAGGGATCAAATGGGAATGTCTGGGTACTGGGAAGGAGAAAGGTGCTGGATTTCCCACTGCCAGCATCTCCTCACTTGCACCTTGTGGCACCAGCACAGCAGAAGATGCTCTTGGGACCCTGTCTGTGCTTTGTGGGGCCCTACTGGTTCCACTATTAGGCAGAAAGGGTGAAAAAGCAGCAAAACCCTTCAGGAACTCATTATTGCTCAAGTACAGAGCATCTCTAATTGAACTCAAGATTCCCCAAAACAGGAAACATCCTTAGCAGTGTCTGTGCAGTCCCAGTAGAAGGCTGCTAATGTTTTAATACATCACTTCAAAGTGAGAGCAGGATAAAAGCCACGGCGACTGAAGGAGGAGCTGATGTGGGTGTTGGCTGTGGCACAGAACAGAACAGCTCGTGATGCAAAGCTGAGCCCTGAGTTCCCAGGAAGCTCTGAACAGTGGGAAAGCACCACAGGGGCCAGCCACCATGTGGGAAATGTCTGACTAAACCTGTCCCCTCCTTTCTGCAGGGTCATGTGTGGTGTATTCCTGCCCAAACCCATCCTTCAGCTGACCAAGTTTTCTCTGGCTGTCTTCAACACCTTGTTTAGCAAATATTGGTCCCTAACAGAACAGTCAGTAACAAAGGGAGCTGCTAATTACAGGACCACAGCTCAGTGTATTAATGCCACATCCCTGGCTGGATCACCAGAGGGTCCCAACATGATCTCCAAAATGGCCAAACAGTCCTTGAATATAAGAGATGTGACTGGATAAACAGGGCAGGTCTGGGACAGCACCCAAGCTACATCCCAACTTCCAGTGGATAAGCCTGGATAACAAGAAGATGAGTAGAAAGGGCAGCAGAAGGGAATGTGCATCCATGTGTCTTGGCAGGACTATCTGCTCAGACTGTTTCGTTTAGCATCAAGAGAAATCCCTGACTGTGCTCTGGGGAAGCTGTGAGAGATGCAGCACAGGCTGGGTCCTCACCCAGAGCTTTGTCATCACCAACAGGCCAGTCCCAGGCAGGGACATGAGCACAAGGTGAGTGGCCACAGCCTCACCTTAAAGCTTCATCCCACTTCTGCAGGGTCTTGGGGTCACCCTGTGAGAACGAGTGAGGTGGGGAAATGTGTGCATAAAGGAAAGGTATGAGAAGCAACGAGGGGCACAGCACGAGGAGGGCTCAGCTGTGGTGATCAAGTCCCTGAGAGAGAACACTTGAGACTAAAAAGCAGAAAAACAAGGGCAGTATGGGATATAATGTAAAATCCTCAGGAAATATCCAAATAAGCTTTGCACAGCCTCCAGAAATTGTAGGCTGAGCACCAGACGTGTCTTTTCATTGTTCCCACAGGAAAACAAAGTCTCAATATTTCTGTTAAATTAGCATGCACGGGTTGGGTATGGAAATTGCTAAACTATAGCAAGAACCATGGTAGGCTCATTAAGTATCAGCACAAATCTATCTGTGGAGCCAGAAAAGGTGGCCTTCAATATATGCAGCAAAGTACCTGAATTGTGTTAAAAGTGGGACTAAGCAGAAGATAAAATGGGATGGAGGCAAGAGGAGTCATTCTGGGAGATTCCCAAGGGGGCTGTGCTGAGGCAGTACATCAAACTACTGCTCCCAACAGCAGAAAGATGCCACAGCTTGCAGCATTTAATTAGAAACCAGATAGAGTGACACAGGTAAGGAATAAATGGTTTGGAGAGCTAATTGGTGAAAGCTGGAGAAGTTCCCCAACAACAGGAAAGCTCACCTTCCCTATGATTTCAGCAAAGGGTAAGAGGCCGTGTTCTGCTGCTCTTACTCACGTTGTGCAGTTCCCAGTGTCCTGCTTCCAGTGACAGCATCAAAAAGATGCCAGCCCCGTGAAAGAGAAGAAATGGGCCTTTGTGTTTGAAAGGGAAAGCTAAATCCAGCACTTTTCTCCTTCACCCCAGATAAAAAATAATATTCCTTTTTATGTATCTTTGCTAAAGTTTTGCAGACAGTGCCAGAAGTACTTTAGCAATGTCCTAGAGGATTTACTTAAAACCAGGCAATGAAAGACAGAGTTTATTCCCTTTTCCCTGCCCACAACCTACGCTCAGTGCTCCACCAGATGGACAAGAGCGACCCAGTTCTGCACAAAGCTGCAGAGGCACCACCCAGGTGGAAGCCTGTCCTGTCAGAGGCAGCTCAGCATATCTGGAACACCCCATCTGCAATCCCACTTATGAAACCTCTTCTTCCACTGAAAGGGCTGGAGAATGATGATGCAACTCCATGAAAATCTATCATGTGGTGCACTGCCACCAAAAGAGACTGAAGACTGAACTGGAAGGCAACAAAAGAAAAATCCAAGCGAGTGTGTAAAGAGCTGAAAAGAATTTTAGACACCCACATCTATCTCTGTGATGGTTCAGAAAGGCCAAGAACATATCATTGGCCTTTTCTTAGCAACAGGCAGCTGAATTCCTTGAGCATTCAATGCTTGCAGGTATTGTGGATGCAGCTGAGGACTGTCAAGAGGAAATACCAGCTACATGTTGGATGCACATCACACGTCTGCCAGGACTAAAGGATGCCAAGCACTGCTCCTGCTTAGTAGGAACAGTAGGGAAGTTATTAAAATATCTTTCTGCTCAGGAGTAGGATCACAAAAGTAAACAAAAGAGAACTTTAGAAAAATTAATAGCAAGAGCAGGCACCAGTCTTACTGGAGTCACCACATAGAGATTAAGGAGAAAGAGTTTGCACACGATCCTGAATCCGCACTGCAGACAATGCATGTCTTAATCTTTTCAAGACTATTCAGAGAAGCAATAATTAATATTCAAGATCTCACAACTATTACAATTCCCTCTTTTTGCCTGAGTGAAAAAATCAGGAAGGAGCAACCCCAAGAGACAGAGCTCTGAGCCTGGAGGGAAAAGCTGTCCAACCCCTGACTATGTGGAATTAGGACTCAGCAAGGAACCCCGTGACAACCACCCTCTGCATTCACCCCTGACCCCTGCAGACTCGTGGACATGCCAGGAAGGAGAATGAGGAGATGATCTTTAAGGTCCATTCCAGCCCCTTAACATTCTATGATTCTATGTCCACAAGCCCCCAGATAGGCTGAACCCCTCCAGGAGGGATCCATTCTCCTCCTCCCCTGCCCTCATGGCAAAACCTCCTTCCCCCCTGCTGGTACAAACACACACACAGACACGCTGCACCGAACCGGGAGCATTCCCAGCACAGCTGATGGCATCTGCTGGATCCTGACCCTGTGGAGCACAACCTGCTGGGTGTGTTTCAGACCCAGCCCTGGGGATGCAGGCGAGCACCACCATCCTCCTCACTGTGCCCTACCTCCTTGGCCCACGCTGGCTTCTCGCTGGCATTTATCCCTTCTTTGTAGTGGTAGAGGGGTTTCTTCTCCGCCGGCCTCTGGTCCTGCCGCTGCTGCTGCTGCTGCTGCTGCAGGGACACCAGGTAGTCCCGCTCCTGCTGGAGCTGCCTCTGCAGCCTCTCCGCCTGCCGCTGCTCCTCCAGCTGCTTGCGCTTGTACTCCTACCCAGGGGAAAACACAGTGACAAGGTGCCCAACCAGCCTGCAACCTGCACATTTATCTGTCTGGGTGAACAGTGGGGCCTGAGCATCTGAAAGGCTGTTTTCTGGCAGAGCTCACCGATTTGAAAGACTTTGGGGACTGAGCTCCAAAGCATTCCCAAGGAGACACAGCAGAGCCAACAAATTCAGAGTTGTGACTCTGCCACTGATGCTTTGCAGCCACTGAACTGCCCCTTTTGGTAGCAATGGAGGATACGAGTGCTGCTTTGTCAGGGAAACCCTGTGAGACCCACTGAGGGCTGATGTTTGCTTAGGAGTTACCACTGACTTCGCCCAGGTTTTTCTGGATGGGAAAAACAAAGGATCAATTCGATGAGGTGCCAAACATCATCTGGTCAAGAAGGAGCTCTGAGTAATCTGGTCTAGTGGAAGGCATCCCTGGCCCATGGCAGGTGGGTTGGAAAGAGATGGTCTTTAAGGTCCCTTCCAACCCAAACCATTCCACGATTTTATGGTCAGACAAAACCCAACTGAAGCCAACTCCTCTGCAGGACCAATTAATTGATCCTGGGAAGAGCCAAACTGCAAAGCCAACTGTGTGATCCTTCTGAATCCCTACAGCTCGATGAGTTTTAAGGAGTAAATAATTTTGAAAAGTCCTTTTGAAAGGCAAGGGCTTGTGTGAGGGCTTTTGTTTTTCCTAAATAAAATAGCAGGACCAAAAAACAGTGGCCCCTGTAGATTAAAAGAAAATGCAGTAAGAGTAACAGCTACCAGCAGTAAAAAGTATAACTCAAACCCAAATTAAATGAAAAAGAGGACATCTAGAATGCAAACAGCACACAAGGGAATAGACAGTGTTCCTGTGAGGAAATTAAAACAAAAGCCTTCACTCAGAACATGAAGAACAGCATGGCAGGGTGGGTTTGATGGATGCAGGCACGCAACAGCTCAACACACCCCAACATGCTGCAAACAGCCTCCAAAACTTCACAGCAGCGACCAGGGCTGCTCCTCTCACGAGGGCACACACACGCCAATGCCGCAGAGGGGACGCATTGAGAGCCGTGCACCATGAGGGGACCCAGCCCCGAGCAGAATGGGGGATCCAGGCATGCTGCAGCCATGGAGCGGGACAGGAGGCTCCAGGTGGGGTGGTGACAGCAGTGTCCCCCACGTCTGGGCACGGCAGGAGGCACTGGGGGGACACGGGTGCGCGCGGGCACATGCGGACGCGACACGGGCAGAAAGCGGCAAGCGTGGCCGTGGCCTCCCATTTACCAGAAGTAGCGCTTGCTCCTGCAACAACTGCTGCTGCAGGATCTCTAACTGTCTCTGCTCCTCCTCTAACTGTCGCCTGATGTACTCCTGGAGGCATGGGCAGCAAGGATCAAAGGAAAAAGAGAGAGAAGGTAAAAGAGCCAGTATTTCCAGAGAGGAAGGAGAATGAGGTGGGCACCCGCATCCACCCCGCCCAAGTGAACTGATTAATCAGCCCGGGCACCCTCCATCCCTGCCTGAAGAGCCCAGGGTGTCCACCACTCTACAAGAAAGGAAACCACTGGGAAATGGCAAATGTTACCCAAGAATAACAAAAAAATCAGACCCCAACAACAAGCGGGTGTGGAAAACCTGCATCAAGTGCCTTCACATCTGCGGGCCAGCAAGTGGATCCACACAGAAATAAACAACAGCAGTGAAAGCGACACACGCAGTGTTAACAATTAAGCAATTTGCTCTCAAGTGGTAAAAAAATGAGTGTTTACAAGAAAATCCCTGATTAGAGGCAGAGGAATCCGTGCTGAAGGCGATGGCCCCGCTCCCAGCCCGTTACCTGCTCGTGCTCTGCACGCCGCCGCTCCTCCTCCCGCCGCATCTGCTCCTCGTAGTGCCGGCGCTGCTCCCGCTCCTGCTGCTTCCGCAGCTCCTTCTCTCGCCTCTGTTGCTGTGGGGGGCAGGAGGCACAGGTCAGCATCCCCATTCCTCTCCCCCAGAGCTCAAAGTCCTTTTTCTCATGATTTCTGGGGTGTAGCCTTGCCCATAGATCCAGAATGCTCCCACCCACCCCAGGAGATGCCCTGCCAGCAGGCTGGTCCGTTGGGGTGGTAGAGGGACTCCTTGATCCCACTCCATCCTCACACACTCCAGTGCTTGGCACTGGCTGTGGAGAACCCATAGCATCCTCCCAGCCAGCACCAGATCATGATTTCTTCTCCCCCCTACAGATGAAGCCATGGGGGCAGTGCAGGGTCCCCACGTTCCAGTGTGGCCAGCCACGGGGTTCATCAGGCCTTGGACACCCGGGAGCTGCACGAGCCCATCGCCTACAGGTAATACATCTCACCCCCAAGCCCACCCAGGAGGATGAGGGAGGCAGCCAGGGTAGTTACTGCCTATGAGAGGGGAATGCATCCTTCTTAATGTTTGCTGAGACCAGAAACCAACAAAGAAGACTCAAAATCCAACGGTTTTTCCTTTCTGAAGCACCAAATGAGCAGGATGGGACTTCTCTGGCCATTCTCAGATCACGCCTGCCGCACTCCCTCCTGGGTCGCATCCTTGCCTGCTCCACTCTGTAGCACCTTTGCTGACAGCAATCCAGGGAATTTTGGGGTGATGACAACCTACAGCCTGCTGTGAGTCACCCTGGGGGCCCTGGGTGACACCTGCAGCCCCCACATGCGTGCTTTTAACCCAGCCTCACTCCTCCAGCTGCCCAAACCATGCCGGGAGCAGGGGCTGGCAGTGAAGTGCTGCAGTGCAGCACAGGCTGCTCGGCAGGGCAGCCCCTCACCGCAGCACCGCAGCCAGCATCGGCAGAGGGCACTCAAATGCCGGGACTGGCTACTGGAGCTGCGCAACCTGCCCTGACTCCATCATCTCCATCATCTCCTGGGTGCAGCCACACGCCAACGGGAAGGCACCCGCTGAAGCAGAAACCTGGCCCTTTTTCCTCCTTTTTCTTTTTTTTTTTGCCTCCCGTTGCCGACACACAGTGGCTGAGCAGACTGCAGTGGGAATGCTGTCACTGGAGAAGCTGGCAATGCCATGCATTCACTAAATCATGGGCAGGGCTGGAGCCAGCAGCTGAAGAGCTGGCTGAGCATTCCAGAGAACAAGATGCTTCTGTGTGAAACTGCTGCTCTGCAGGAACCTGCACTGTATAGATGGATTTAAAGTCTGTATCTATCTGTAGATACCTATATAGATACTGTATTTTCCTCCATATTCTATGTATTTGTGTCTCTGCGGAGATACACATCCACAGTTATCTTTACAGATAGATATCCATAAAGATAAATCTATCTACAAATATTGTAACAAACATTTAAAGACCCCAACTCTCCCATCTCGGGAGGAGCCACTGCCTGTCCTGCTGCCGCCTTCTCACCCACAGGTAACATCCACAGGGACTCCAACGATTTCCTTGAGCTGCAGCACAGCTTTAGTGCCACCTATAGCCGTATTTATCAGAGCAGCTGCACTCGCCTCAGGGAAGGAAAAACTGCATTCAACCTGAAATAACCTGCCAGCTCCAGACACCGGTGTGTCCCACGCCAGGGACAGTCACTCGCGCTGCCCACGCGCGCAGGGGACGCGTGTGCTACTCTGTGAGTACGCCTGTCCTCGCTGGGAACAGGGGAATGTGGGCCTGCTGGTAGTTTTTGGAACTCTACACTAGAAATTGCAGAGGGCTCACCACCAGGACACGGTCACTCTGCAGCAGCCTGGTGATACACAGGATTTCTTGGCTTCACCAGTGCTCCCTGAGCTCCTTAAGTGATGGTCACTGCTCCCATGACCTCTTCAGACTACTGTGTTCAATAAATGTTACCCTGAGCTTCCAATCACAGTTGTGATTGGAACCAGTGTCACACTGGTTTTGGGGTGGGTTTTAATGGCTGGTTTTTTTAGTTAAACTATCACGCTGCTGAATAAAGCACATAATGCGTGTGTAGGCTGGGCTTGGCTGGCAGGAGGCAAGGCCCTGAATACCACAGCTATTTCTTAAATAAAAAACACCCAAATGGTCTTTATTTCCAATCTAGTAGGCGAATAAATCCAAGTCCTTCCAAAGAAGGAGGCAAAAGCGATTTTCTCAAGGAGGGATCAGCACACCATCATTCCTGGGTACCATGTACCCCAGCGAGGTGCCCCACTTCTGGCCTCTCTCCTTCAAGTCAGCATCTCACCAGCAGCCTCCTAAAAGCCTATTTAAACTCCAGGAATGAGAATCGAGGCCCACAGGTACCACTTTCTTTCAAAGCTGGGCCTGATGCTCCTGTGGATATTCCAAGGCCCTTTGCACCCTGCTGCAGCCGGGCTCTTGGGGCTCAGGCTGTGAGCAGGATCCAACACACACATTTATAGAGGCCAGGAGTGCAGCACTCTCCTCCAGCTCCACAGCACATTTGTCAGGTCACATTATAAGCAAGTCATTTGTCACGGTCGCATTACCAGCACCTTCAGCTGAACACTGCAGCCCAGCAGAGCGGGGCTGCATCAGCTGCCTTCCCTGCATGGCCCCGCTCCAGCAGCTGGCAAACATCTGGAGAGGACCTGGCACTGCAGCAGCCAAAGCCTCCAGCAATGCTCCTGTCTCCCCTGTAGGTCTGAGCAGCACCAGGATGATAGGGATCCTTTTTGAAGCAGGGATTTGGATCAGGGAGATGCAGCTGAAAGCAACTGCACGTAGAAACAGAAAAAAAAAAAGGCAAGACTCAAAGATCTCTCCTTCCTTGACTCCTTTTCTCCCTGATTCTTGCCCTCCCTCTCCCACTGCAAGAACACACTTCCCACATTTCTCCAAGCTTGAAACTACTGTGCGTATTTACACTATCCAGATCCATTATTCATGCAAGGCAAGAGCACCAATTAATTAGGACTGCATTTATATAACTCTGCAGGTAAAGCTATATGTAGCCGCTTGTAAGGCAGAACGGGATCTTATTTGCGCTGCACCAGATATGACAGGTTTTAAATATTGATGAGAGAAGACACACGAAGGCAAAACCTCTGGTGGGAAGGCCCTTGGAGGCCTGGCATGAAACAAGGACTTCAAAGAGCAAGCTCACTTTGCTAGATCAGACACATCCTGGGCTACGAGCAACGAGAGAGCTGCTGCCGCCCCTCGAACCCCGTGAGCTTAGAGAGGCACTGACACTTGCAAGAAGAAGCTCCTGGAAACCCTAGTTTGGTGCTCCCAAACACCAGCATGAGCCAGGAAAGAAGTGGAAGGGGAATTCCAAGTGACAAATGAAAACAAATATTCTAGGTGGTTGCATTGTTGTGACAGGCTCATTTATCTGAGCCACCAGGGAAAGAGCGACTGTGGCTGGAACATCATCTTTCCTGACAGACCAAGCACTGGAGCATGGAGAGATGTTTCCCACTGGTAGAGAAACTGGGTCAGAACTTCCCATTATGGCAAACAGGGATCTGATTTGCTCTGAACCACTGCAGAGCTTTTACTCGGGATCACCATGAAGGGATGCCCTGTGCAGGAAAAATCTCATGCTTCAGAAACTACGAGCCCTACGTGCTTCCTGACCAAAGGAAAATGAGAGAGACATGAGGTTTAGCTCATACCCGTACTACAGGAGCTGCTGTGACACAGCTCTCCTTGGAAATGGGTGCAGGAATGCTGCTGGGACCACTGCAGCGTCCCCATGTACCACGCAACTGTGACAGGGCTGTCATCTTAATGACAAGGCTCCTACAAGCTATAGGACACCTGCACATGCAGGAGAAAACAACACACCATTTTAGATCACCTAAATTTATCTGTACTTAATTGCTGAATTTTTTTTTGCATTGCTTTTTAAGAGCTTCTAGTCAATGGTCTTCTGCTGGTTAACATTTACTGGAGCTTCAGCAATTTTTTATCCCTTGAACATCCAGCTCTGTAAATGCACTAACTGAAACCTCACATGCAAACAGCAAGACACTTAGATTTGCCTTGTACATTCCCTGTAAAGATCTGACCTTCATTTTATACCTAGAAAGGAAAAAAATCCACATCATGGTAGAAAAATGAGGTTATGTAAAGCCCTCTCTGACTCCATCTGCCCACTGCTGCCAAGGGGTCTGCACAGAGATTTGTCTTGCAGGATCCCTAAAGCTCCTGACCCCAGGATGTGTTATTCCTACAGCACAGCTGGAGTTTTGGTGGTTAAACCAGTGCATCAAGGCTCATTCTGTGCCAGCAACAAATGGAAGGCTGATTAGGGAACTATATATATCTAATATATGTATATATAGGGAAAAATTAAAATATATTCAAGTCTATTCACCCTTCTGCATGACACAAACATTTTCTGCAGCGCTGTTGGATCTATTGATATTTAATTCTCTAATTTGAGGGTTAGTTCTGGTGCACATTTTGAATTCATGAGACCAACTTTGTGCACAAGGGAAAACAAAGCTGCAACTCTGCTCCCATGAAAGTCTGGTTTCAAAGCTAGCTTGGGCATTTTTACTTCCACTGCAATTAAAGACAGCTGCAAATCTAAATCTCTTTGGCTGCCTGGAAGAAGATTCAGCCTCAGAGAAGGAAATTGGTCAGCTCCTGAAAAAGGAGGCCCAAGTGTCTGACAGATGCAAGGAGACACGCAAAGGATGGCAGCAGGTCTTGGGGGTACCAAGAAGTGCGTAAAGAGACCACCAGAAGATTTCCTCACTTGACTTTTTTCTATATGCATTTGATGTTATTGTTGGAGCAACATCAGGAGATTGTGGATTTCCCCAAAAAAGCCCTAACATGGGAGGTACTTTGTGAGACATTCAGAAATCCCCATTTAGGAAGATCAAGGTGACAGAAAAAATGAGATTCCTTCATTTTGAGCTCTGCTGGATGAGACATGAGAAAGGGCTGGAGCTCTACCCCTGCCAGTATTTAAAGACAGCATTGGAAAACCACCAAACAGACCTCCTGAAGGTCTACACTGACGGAGGAATGGGCCAGTTATCCCACTAACAGGCCTTTCCTCAGCTCTTTTGCTGTGCATCTCCAGCACAACTTAACTCCAGGCACTTCTGAGCTTGGCATCCTAAGTCAATCCTTTTGGAGCTGCACTTGGGCCCAAATGCCAACTCACTCCCTCAGCCTGGACACCTCCACAGTATCTTATGATGAGTAGGAGCTCTTTCTGTAAACACAGTAATATGTTTGGCAGCTTGAACGGGCTGACTTAGGAGACCCAAAAGCCACCAGCTCCAAGGGTTTATTTGTCCCGGCTGCTCCACTGGGTTTTAAAGGTCAAATTTATTTTGAAAACACGGTAATCTGAGTGTTCCATTGGTCTCTCCTCCCAGAGATCTGCTGGTACAGTACTGTCTGCTGGAGGCACACCCCATCTTAGTCAGACCATAAAGTAGCATGGAAGAAATCCTGTTCCCATTAACCAAAATAAATCCATGGCCAAGAGTCATCAACAATAGTTAGTGCAAAGCTGGTGTAGGAAAAAGCAGAGAGGCCCGACAGGAGCAGCCTGGCTGCTGCTGGAGCCTTTGGGTGCTGCTGGGATGGGTGCAGCACTCCACGTCCATGGAGTGTGCTGGGAGCCTCGGGGCAGACACATCCAACTCGGCACAGCTGTGACAGCTGCTGCTGGCTACCTCTGTCTGGCCATCAGATGCTTCCTGCCCCAAAATATCTGGGAAGAGCAAAGACCCAGCTATATCCCCACAGCAGTGATGAAACTTTATTTGCTAATCTCTGCATTTACAGATTTCTGGTTCTGAAGATTCAGGGCACCTTGCAGCTGCCAAAGTCACAGCCAGCCATGCTGGGGAGCATCTGTCCTCACCACTGCCACAACCCACCATGTTTGCAACAGAGGGTCTGCATCTCTTTCAAGGACTCCTGCTTTAATCCTCACCATAGCAACTCAGCTGTTTTTTGCTCGCCACACAAATGGTGTCTAATAGAGAACAGAGCTCATTTTACTCTGTGGCTGGATGCAGGTGAAGCTAAACCTGGCCTGATGGACCTGAGGAAATGGGCACTTGAGAAGATGTTAGGGCTGCCACAGCTGCCAGCTGGCCCCAGCATCTGCCCTGATCCTGGCTGAGCCCGTGGGACCCATTGCATCAGGGGGGCAGAGGATGATCTGCAACAACAGCCCCCCTGCCTTTCCCCACTCCTCTGACATGGCAGGAGCTTGCAAACACCTCTCAGCCAGCTCTGCTCCAGCACATCTCCTTTTCAACTGAAGTCCAAAAGCTGTAAGACAGCTGGGAAGAAGGCAATGGGTGAAGAGCCCAACGGGGCTGTTCAGAGCCACTAGAAAAGGCGTTGGGCTTTAATCCTGGCTATGGTGGCATTAACTTTTAATGACCTGAGGACAGAACAGAAGGGAACTGGCAGAGCCCAGGGGACTGAGCACAGCCCAGCCCAGCAAGGCAGCAACTCTGTAGCTCAGGGCAGAGCTCGCCAGCTTAGCAAGGGGATTAGTCCTCCATTCAAAACCTGCCTGGGAAGCAGCAAAGAAGGAACAATTTTCTTCTATGTGAAGAGAACATATTAATACAGCAGCAAGCATTGTATTCATTACAGGATTGCAGCTAATCTGGTGTCTGCTTTTATTCTGCTGTTGTTCTGCTCCTGTACTGCTTGCAGCAAGCAGGCTGGGACAAAGGCAGAGCCAGGCTTCCTTACAACAGTCCTTACAAACATCCACTGGGGCAGGGCGTTTTGGGGTGCATCTATGTGCAAACCATGTCCTCTCTCAAAGCAGCCTGCCAGCCTTGGGAAGGGTGCAGGGCTCTAGCAAAGCCTGACCTACAAAGTATTTAACACGCTGTGCTCTGATAACACGACAGACCTACATGTTTACCAGACTGAAAAAAGGCTTTGCCTGGGATTTGCCTGTGTTGGTTTTTGCCCTGGAGGAGCTCAGAGGACCACCTCGAAGAGGGGCCATACCATCATCATCAGCTGCCTGAAATTCTTTCCTGTTTGTGCCCCTGGCATGAGGCATTACCCAGTACAGGGAGAGATTGGTGAGCAGAGTAACAGATCTCTGGCTCGTGCAAATTAAGGGGGTGGATGCTCTAATAGTCCATTCACCGAAAAAATCCTTTTATCAGACATATACATGACCTCTTCCAAAAGCTAATTTAATGACCCTCAACGTATGAACCCTTCAATGAGTCACTTGGGCTGAGTTCAGAGCAAGGCAATGGGTGTCTTTGTGCAAAACCCCATCAAAAAACCCCAAGAGATGGGGAAAAGCCCCTTTATTTTTTTGTGAACTTCTTCAATACAAGAACCAGGAGCTAAAGCAGAAGCGAGCACTTCCTCCAAAGCATGTGGCCAGGCTGAGCAGCTCAGGGACACCCAAAGTCACACAGGCAAAGCCTGCAGCTGCATTTTAAATGGGGTGGATAATTTTATGACCAATTGCATTTGTGGCTGGTATGTCAAGACAAGGGTAGTGAAATCTTATCCTTTGGGGCACATATGGACCATTGCACAAGTCAGGCAGGCATCTGCCCCTCCCCTGCAAGTGAAATTGTAATTGGCAGGGACTGTAAGGACTGAAGTTGAAATTAGGGATTAAATGGGACACAAATGGCACATGGATCCTGGGATAGGGAAAATGGTGCTTTTCAGCTTCTTCAATTGTAACAGTCCACAGGAGCAAATAACGATCATGAACTTGACAGATGCTGGACCAGTGAGAGTTCTGCCCACCTTGACTGAATACAGCTGTCACCCCAGTCATGGGCTAACTCTGCTCAGTGGCTCCTCCAGGGACCCCTTTAGGTTTGGTATTCAAAGGGTTTATTTATAGCAAACCAGTTCTATTACCTTCATAAAAGTCGGCAACACTTGCTGTGGTGAGGAGAATGGCTGGAGGTGGCTATGCCAAAAGGATGGGCAGAGGGGCTTGACCAGTGTAACAAAATGTTCGGGGTTACTGACTAGAGAGGTCAGGACGTGACCTTAAACCAGGCTGAGAACAGTCCCTCGGGACCTGCCACCAGAAATCCCGCTGCTCCACCCAAAACCAGCTCGGCCCTGGCCAGTTACCTCCTCCAGCCTTCGCCTCTGCTCCTTCTGCTCCTCGATGCGCTTCTGCCGCTCGGCCAAGAGCTGCCGCTTGTGCTCCTCGTTCTCGCGCTGCTGCTGCTCCAGCTGCTGCCGGCGCAGCGCCTCCGAGCGCTCCTTGTTGGCCAGCTGCAGCCGCAGGAAATCCCGCCTCAGCGTCGACTCCCCGGGCAGGTTCAGGATGGAGCTGCACACAGGACAAGCATCAGAGAAGATCCCCTCTGTGCAGCCTTGAATTTCTTGCCTCTGTGCGATTTCCCAGCGTGGCCCCTCTCCCCTCCATCCCAACAGCACCCCAACACCTGACAGAGCTTGGGCAGCAGCGGATGGAGGGATGGGGGCCTGAAAGTGCCATGTCAGGGTGGCAGAGCTCTGCTCATGGCTCACCAGTCATCTACTCAGTGCAAATGGAAAGGTTTCCTTTACATTAAGTTTCTAACCAAAGCCTCTGGTGCTGCAGTGGCTGGCACAGACTATATTTAGCTGTGCACAAAGCACATTTAGCATGAATCACTGCCAGCTATTAAAATACTACATTATCTCAGTGAAATAATGGAATAACCTGATACTAATTACAACTGCTCTGAAAAATGCCACCAAAGAAAGTTCCAGCCCCACAGTGCTTGCAGCAGCACCAGGGAGGTTTCATGGCGAACAATTACACAGAAACAGGGAGTTACACTTGGATGTAAGGAACCACATTTTAAAGAGTTTTTTAATTTCACCTCACATTTTTCCACATCTCAATATCCACATTCCCATGACAGCACCATGCCATGCTGCAGATCCCAGAGGCAATGGGGTTTTCTTCCCCATCTTCTGGTTCAGGTGATCCAGAGCATCAGTTTATACCCACGCACCACCCGGCAGCGAGAATATCCTCTGTTCTGCCAGGGAACAGGACTCAATGCTCAGACTGTCCTTTTTCCATTTCCACTTCATATGAGCCCATAATCCAAGCTGATTTTACACAGAGCTAAAGGGATGTGAGGGCACAAATGAAATGCTGATTCTTACCTCGGCTCTCCAGAGTCATTTTCCTCCTCCTCCTCCTCACTTCCACTGTACTCGTACTCTGTCTCATCTAGGAACAGAATTGCTCATCAGTGCCCTTCGCTGGACTCATTTGTTTTTCCAGTGGCTGAAAACACCAGAGCTCTGAAGGCAGAACAGCCAACTCTTTTTACCTCACATGACCAAGAATAAGCAGCATTACTGCTCTGTATTTTCTGGTTTTATGGGGGCCATGAGGCCAGGTAAGCACCAGCACAGTGGGCAACAGCCCTGACAATGACAGCCCCTTGATGTAGAGATGGGCAAGTGACTGAGCAAAGAATTTATCCCCATGTGACAGTGAGTGACCCTTTTCTTCAGGATGGTTCTGCAACAGGAGGTGCCCCACCAGCTACTGGAGCTGCAGCCACAGGAAGGTGGGATTTAACCAAGGCTCTGAAGGCAGCAGCTCCTCTTCTCCTAAACACAGGCTCTTCCTATGCAAATCCATGTAATTTCCAGGCAATGAAGATATCTACATAAAAGCTCACTGCAATGTTGTGTTACACAGCGCAATTTCTGTTGGGATATCATCTTTATCGGATGAAGGGAATTACAGTCAAAGAAAGGCTCACATTTATCCAATTACTCTCCATCTCTAGGGTCCAACCTTCATTTGCCAGACTAAACACATTTAATACTTCACTGGGATCCCATTTTATTGTTTTGATTGTAGTGAAATCTATTACAAGGGGCTGGAAGGTACGCATGAAAAATTAATTCCGCTACCAATAAGAAGAGAAATAACAATGTATTAATTTGCTGGATTCTACAAATGAGCTTTCAAATTAAAATTCAGTTCACAAGCAGCTGAATACTTTAACAAGTTTCTTCTGCTATCTGATCTTTCTTGCAGAGGACTTTGATAGGGCCTGGAGAGTTCACTGAAAACATTCAGTTTAATGGGTTATTCCTAGTCAGTGGAATTGCTTTGGGGCAAGGGTCTTATCTGGATGTTCGTTTGCACAGCTCTGCTCATTGCTGGTGCTGCAGGGATGTCACGTAGATCAACACACTTGGCATGAAATACGTGAGCTGGGGAAAATTCAGCTTAGCAGCTTCACCCTCCCACACACCAGCACGGATCTATGCAAACGTAAATTTTATACACACGCTTTAATGAATCAAAGCTTAGATGTTCCGTGTGGAAATTACCACCTGGGCTAAAAAAAGACATCATTTTTCATTAGGAAAAAAACCAGTATTTAAAAACACTGATTAACTCTTAATGACAGTCACCTGTCTGCTTTGCATGAACACCCATTGTTTAGTTATGGGTATTTATTTTCATTTCAATGACTGAGAGGAATCAAACCAAACAAAACAGTCTGACCCCAAAACCACAGGAAGCGTGATCACACAGAGGATCACACCTATTGAACTCAACCAGATTGCAAACAAACTCACCCATCTGAGCGAGGGGAATGGTACTGAGACCACGGGCAACCCAGTCCTCTCTGCCTTCCCTCTTTTACCCACACGGATGTGCCTTGGTCCGCACTAGCGATCCCCAAGCACATGGCAGAGGTCACGGATTGCCCAGACAGGGATGTCTGAGAGCATGGCAGAGGTCAAGGACTGCTCAGAGCACTGCTTCTCCACTAACCCTCCTCTCTTCTCCACTGACCTTTCTCTCCTCGCTTCTTTTTAGTCCTGTCGATGTGGTCCTTGAGCTGGATGCGGACCTGCCTCTCGTTGGGCTGGTCTCGGATGAAGGGATGCTTCATCAGCTGCTCCGTGGTTGGTCTCTGGCTGTGGTTCTTCACTAGGCAGCTCTCAATGAAGGACTGAAACTTTTTAGACCTGGTCAAGAACAGGGAAGGAAGGTACAGAAATAACAGGTAAATATATCGATTCTCATGTTAGAAAGTGAAAAAAACTTGGTGGTATTGGAGAAGATTTTGCTCAGTTCTTGCTCATCACCCCAGAAAGCTGGGAACCATCAGTATGACCAGAGAATCACCAAAGCCAGATGTCACCAGTGGCAACCAAGAAAAAGCAAGGGAGTGTTCCTCCTCCCTTCCCTCTGAACCTGTGAAACGAGGTAGAAATGAGATACAACACACACAGATATAAGTACAATGCCTGAGTGGATTGTTTCTCATGTTTTATAGCCCCTCGGGCAGTGTTTCAAGAGATGAATCTTTGTCAAGATGAGTGGGACACACTAGGTTAATTTTTTTTTTTTAGATTTAAGTCCCAGCATTGCAGGGCTTGGTAAAGCTAAGGCAACCCCTGGGTGATGCTGCTGCCTGCAGCCCTTCCCTGCTCTCTCAGCAGCACCACAACCCACCAGGTCCAGGAGGCCACCAAGCCCCTGATCCAAGAAATTGGGACATGCTCTTTTGATAGAGATGGGAACAGAGCCCTGCCCTCCTCACAGCCTCCCTGCCCACAGAGCTACATTCAATCCCAGCTAAAACAGTTTCAGCCAAATCTTTAATAAACAAATTTGTCTTAGTCTCAAGTGCTGCATATCCACAGTTTTCCTGGAACTAATTTCACCACATTATAAACTCAAGAGAACAGGGATTTACAAGAAAGGAAGATGTTGACAGGCTACTGTAGTCTATGTTGCTTTAGCAAATAAGAAAATGAATATAAATTAATGTCAGAAGCCAAAAGATACTACAGAATTGCATTAGAAGTAAAACAATAAGCTTTCAGGGATTTTACTTTTAAGCTGTGAGACTAGAAGTGATTTAACTTTTAAGTGCTAATCCATACAAATTCAGATGCAAAAATAAAATATGCTAGTGGATCCAATTAAATCTTCCCTCCAGCTTTGCTAATGAGCAAATCTGTCCTCCCCACCTTGCCCTGAGAAATGCAGTGTCTCAGTGTACCCAGAAGGGAAAATCAATGTGATGCTCAAAAAAAAAATCCGCTTCTAAAATATGATTCTCCCTTGTTGGTGTGAAGCTGGAGAGTCTCCAGTGCTGGATGTGTGACCCAGAGCATGTGGAAATACAGTACAGGTGAAGCAGCTATAAGGTTTTTCTCCTGGAAGTGCTGGGATGGGGGTCCCAGTGCCCTGTGATGCCCTAAGACACCTTTGCTGCCTGAGCAGCTATGGACAGGGATTTCCTGTCCACTTTCCAGCTCAGGCCGCTGGATTTCCCAGAATCTTCCTCTCTAAACAAGCCAGCCTGTCCAGTGGCACAGTTCAGCCCTCACTGGAGCAGAGGAGCAGGGCTTTCTCCCTGGCTCTGATCCAGGAGAACTCCACCACACGTTTCATCCCCTCCCCAGGCCCAGGTCAGCCCACCTTCCTGAAGCACACGCTCCTCCAGCTCCTGGGATTTGTAAAGCTTAAATCAATGTTTGCAAAGTCTTTGCAGCTGCTTGGATGAAAAGTGGTATCACAGTGCAAATATCACCTCATTAACAAAGAGGTTTCACGTCTTTTACAAGGCAGGGCTAGAAAAGGTTTATGGGAACAAAATCGCTAAAGTTTGAGTTCATTTTGCCTGCAAACAGGGGAAGAAGAAAATAAAGCTTCATTGCTGGTTGGCTTTAATTGGGAAAGAAAATTATACACCAAAGACTTTAATTTCAGAGGAACACAACACTATTTTAAAAGCTAGTTTGAGGATTTAGCAAGCAACAGAATTATTTTCCTCTCTGCAATTTTTAATTCAGGACAGGTTCCCATGCCAGTGTTCCCTTTTGGCTTTCCTGACTTATCCTCAAAGGTGCTGGTGTCCCTTCACTACTTTTACATGTAAGGAAGAAGATGCTCTGCCCATGTGCTGCACTTTTATTTACGTGTTGCTGTGCACGAAAGCAAGGACAAGCTCAAGGTTCAGGTTGAATCTTTCTCCATTTTGCTTTGCTCTTGTGACCTGTGCTTGTGACAGCCAGCCCACTGACTGCCAGGGAGCCATCCCAAAAGCCTGGTCAAACATCTCCACTCTTCCTTAGGTGGGCTTGCAGAATTCCAGGACCCATTCTGGCAAAGCCCAAAACCTCCAGCTGAGAAATGAGCCAAGGACATCAAATCTGCCCAGTGACACATCGAAAATGCTACAAAAATTTGCTTTCAAGGAGTTGGTGGAGCTTTGTTTGGATCATTTGGAGCTTTCCATTGCAATGACAGCTTGGAAGATGGATCTAGGTTTGAGCTGCCTGAGGTACACGTGTCCCAACTCTGCTGGACACCAGGGATCCCTGCTTGTTCATGGAAGGGTAGCAGAGGCAAGGTGAGCCTTGAAGCTGGAGTTTTATTACACTATGGCTTCCCAGGAGATCCTTCCCTCAAAGCACCCAGGATGCCACCCCTGGCACGGGCAGAGCACAGCCCTGGGCAGACACCACAGGATGTGCAAACCTGGGACAGCTGCCACACATGTGTGGGAAAGTGGTGCCCAGGAACACTCCACCTTGCACTAAGCACACTCTGAGATCTCAGGGCAGGGACTAAAACACAAATTCCATCCCAGCTCCATTTTTACCTTAAGGACATGGGGAAACATCCTGCTCAAAATCTGCTTTCATCAGCTCCCCTCTGCCTGGAGGCTGAGGGAGTCTTTGCTGAATAAACAGCACTTTTGTATGAAAAATAAACTCTGAAGTCTCACAATCCTTTTTGTGCTGTAGGAGTGAGGATAACAAAGGAGCAGACTGGTGATCTGGCAGAAAACAAGCACCTACACTATCTTCTCAGCTGACTAATAGTATCCTCAAAAGGTCATGCAAAGAGAGAGCAAGAATATCTGACACCCTCTGCAGAGCCAGCTGGGAACGGTTCCTCTCCTCCTGGTTTGGTACTGGAGCAGCTGATGATCAGGCTGACAAAACTGAGATGCCTCCTGCCAAAGCCTAGGTGAGGTTTTAGGCTGGTCCTAAAAGCCCAACACCACGCATCCAAAGCAGAGGACTCCAAGTCCCTCTTGCTCCTCTGTCAGCAACAAAATACCTGCTGCCGTGGCCCCAAGTGTTGTCAACACCTACCATAGGCTCTTCTCCTTTTTACTGGTCTGTAATAAATAAAATAATAAGCAAAATTTAAAGGATTAAGGCAAAACTTCTCCCTGTGAGCTCAGCCTGTCTGCGAACAAGGGGCAGTGCTGTCTCTCTAACATGTGGCAGATCTTTCCTGCCTAAACCACTGCTGAACCTGGGGCAGGAAATCAGCACAAACCAAAGACAAGTGTTTTTTAAGGACTCCACTTCCATCAATACAGAACATACAGTAACAAAACAACATCTGCTGGGCTTCAGGAATATTTTTCCTGCGGGTTTTTATTGGCATGCCTCACTTTCTTTCCTCTTTTTTTTTTTTTCCCCCCCCCAAAATGGTGATGTATCTTTTCCTGCAAAATTTTAAAATAAAGCCCAAACTAAGTACAAATCTCTGCATTCCTGGGCCTTCAAGATAAACCATCCTTTTTTTTTTCTGGCCTGGATACATGTTTCCACTTGAGAACGGAACCTGACTGGAACGAAACGGGAGCCAAGCAAAGTGTCATCAGACTTCAGGCTGCACAAACTGCCCTGGAAAAAGCAACTCTGCTCTGGGAAATGGCAGGGTGAGCACGCTTCTCTCTCTGCACATCAAGGAAACCCTCCATCCCACGGTGGATCCTTCAGAACAAATTTCTTCTCCAAAGGAGACCATACCCCAATTCTGGGGTTGATTCTGAGGATCATCACTGACCCCTAAAACTATATAAATGTCAGTACCATGTCCCCAGCATGCCTGGCTGCAGAAACAGGTTGCTCCAGAAATGTTTTTACAGTCCCTAAAGATTGAGAAAGAAACTCACCACTTCTTTGATTTCAACCTCGGGGCCGGGTTGCGGGGGATGAGGAAGAGGGCTCTCATGGGATGCATGTCACACAGAGCTGCAATTTGTAAGAAGAGGCATTAAACATGGCACAGACATCCAGCTGGGAGATCTGAGTTTCCCCTGAGGCTGCCAGACCCTCGTGGCAGGATGACTGCAGCAACAACCTCCCACAGACAAACCCCAGCCCTGGGGCTCAGGTGAGGGCTGATGTCCCCATCCCAGGGCTGTGAGTGTCCACAGCACTGCCAGGGTCAATGCAGGGCTGGCTGCTGAGATCAATGGCCCAGAGCATGGGACAGCCACACCACATGCCACGATGCTCTGCTTTATCTACTTGCATTTTCCAGCAAGGACAGTCTCAGGATCACGCTGAAAACCGTGGCAGTGTGACTTGTGCAGGTGCACCAGGCAAACCCAGCGTGTCACTACCAGTGTCACACCAGCTCCCAGGTGTTTTACCTGCTTCCAGCCCTCCATCCCTTCTTCATCTGTGTTTTATTTGAGGAAACCATGTCCCAGAGTGCTCAAAGATGTACCAGGGTCACACAGGTCTGCCTTTGCTCACTGCCCACCCTGGCAGCTTTGTCCCCATGGGCACTGTGAGCTCCACCCCAGCAAGCCCAGGGAAACCCTTGGGGGGGGTGTTCCTTCCACAGAGCCAAGCTCTGGCTGGTGCTCAGCAAACCCCAGCATGCTACAACCCAGGGATAATGAACAGAGCAATGACTCTACTCACGGGGAGCACCTTCGGCCATCTCGATGGCTGTTATCCCCAGAGACCACAAGTCACTCTGTGAAAGAAAGCAGAGGGACACTGCCAGTGGAAGGAGAAATGGACACTTTTATTTACCCTGTTCCCAAGCCTTGCTCAGCCCTGAGTCTCCTGAAGGATCAGAGCAGAGACAACACACCTATTTGGGAAACTCTTTGACTTTATGCCTGTATCACTCTTCCTTCCATCTTGCCCCCTGCCACCAGGGACACCCGAATCCCCAGCTCCCAGGCAGACAGCAGCAGTGAGCTGCCCTCCAGTGCCTCCCCCCCACCCCACCATCATTAACGAGCTGTGGCTGCACCCCCAGGCCTGGTAATGAGTCCCAGGGGATGGACTGGCTCTCCTGGCAGGGCAGGAGGCAGAAGCTGTACGTGCCCAGAGAGAGAAGATGAGTGCAACCTATCTGCTGGACTGCAAACATCACTCAGAGCAATGTTGGTGCTTTCATCTAAAGCTGGAAGGGATGGACTCTGCCTTCTACCCTTCCTCTTGTACATCCAGCTCTCCCTTGCCCTGCTGTCTGCCATGTCCCTGCAGTCCCACTTCACCTTTCTCCTCTCCAGTTCAAGAGCTGCCCTTTCTAAACTGCCTCAAGCCTCTAAACCTACCATTTAGTGAATAAATCCCAGGAAGGTTGTTTTTCCCAGCACAGAGTCCCAAAACCCCAGCCAGAGCTAGAGAACCACAAGCACCTTTTCACATACACCCTTCAGGAAAGACAACTTGGATTTTCACTTTTCCACATTTTTAGCTCAAGTTCTCCCTTAACAAATGCTGTCCTTGCTACACATCTTTGTACCTGCTTAAAAATTCTCTCTTAAATCTTATTTTCAGCCCTTTCACAGCACAGTCTCATCCATTCTTTGTTTCTGGTCAGCTGGGATTTCTGCTGCATACTTAATTATCACAGTCTTTCCACATGATTCAGCACACATGACCCCTTCCCTCTGGGTTGCCACTGAACTCCTTCCAAATTCCTAATGTGTCTTTCCATATTGGGTGCCCAGTATTATATGCAAGATGCCAAGTGATCTTAAAGCTGGAGGAATACAGAAAGGGATTATCACCTCTGTAAGTCTCCCAGAGAAAGCAGAAAACTCAGCGGGAAGCACACATTTTATAATGATCTGGAATTCAGGATTTTTTTGAGTGGTTTTTATTTTTAAGACTGAAAAGCCTTTCAGTCCATCCAGCAAAGAGATGCTGTGCTAATGTATTTGCATTGCCTTGACTTGGGAAGGGAAGCAGGCTTCTTTCTCCCCCTGCTTTTGATTCTAAGCTTATTGACAAGATATCTCTGAAGAAAAAAGGAAGCCTGGCTGGGGAAAAAACCAACAAATAACCTCAACAGTGGGGGGTTTCTATTTGTTCTTTTTTAAAGTGGTTTATTTATGTGAGGAGGTATTTACTGCCTCCTTCCATAGATTACACAGGCATCTCTTTCTGGCTAAGAAAACAGTGAGATCAGAGGCTTTTTGTCCAACAGATTAAGCCTGTGAGGATTCCTTTTCTCACTCTATAAATCTCATCTTTTGTATTCAGTATTTTAAGCCGGTCAGCTAAACCTGAGAGCATCTGATTTGCATACTTCTAAAAAGAAATAATTATCATTTACATCCTCCCCACCCTACTTCAAAGCGAGAGCATCAGGTGCGGGGATGTGATCCGGGGTATGGACTAATGTCCAGTGGCTCCCACATCACCAGGAGCTCTGAAAGCACCCTGCATGCAGCGTGTCAGCAGCAATCAGCCTCCTGTTCCACACCCCCAGCCACGGGAAAATGGCCAGGGCCAACTTCAGAGAGGCAGCGCCCGGCTCGCTGTGAGCATCTGATCCTCGGGGACAATAGAGGGATTCTGCTCCTGGTGCCTGTGCATCAGTCCACAGCATATTAAGTGCCCCAGTTATTCTGGCAAGAGGAAAATCCTCGGGGATTTCAGAGGGTAGAAAGTAGCCTATGAAGATATCAGTCCTTTAAAAAAAAAAAAATAATAAAAAGCTGCGATTAATGAGAGTGTTGCACAGGCAGCTGTCGGTGGAGAAGTGGTGAGAGCAGCCAGTGCAGGGTGCAGCCCTGTCATGAAGCACTGCCCTCAGCAGAGCTGAGGAAATGCCTGTTGTAGTTGGTTAATCAAAGAGTAATAAGTAACTAGAGATTAAAACTATTTCTACACATCCCCATCATTAACTATTTCCATAACCCAGAGCCTGAACTCGGATTGGAGAGCTGCTGCCTGGAAAACAGTCGGTTCAAAAGCTGACTGATGCACTTAAATGGCTGCAATAGCAAAGCATCATTTGGTTACTTTAAAATCATTCATTTCTCAAAAATTTCTCTTAACGATCAGTAATTGCAGCCCAAATTGTACCACGATGGTGGGCTGTGGCTCTGTTACATTCCAGTGTGCTACTTTTACAAAGCAGCTCACACCAGAGGGTCTCAAAGCCCTTTTTAAACACCACCTTGTGAAGCGACCTCTCAGCATGCACATGAACAGAGGTACAGTGAGCCTGAGCTTCCCCCCCAGAGCTCATGTGTCAGTGTCCTGCCCTCCTCTCTGGACACACTCAGTGGACCTTAGGAGGCTTCGAGTTAGAAATTCAAGTTCTGGACACTTCAAAAAACCAAGGAATAAAAACCCAGGGGATATTTCTACAGATGTGCGTCCAGAAACTTGTAGTAAGGCAGAAACAGGATAAACTATATTAAGCTCTCCCTGCTTTAAACATCAGACCTCACTGCAGTTTGAATGGGCAGGTGGGACTCTAAACCTTCCTGTGGATCTGCTGCATGGCACAGGGCTCTGTGCCACATTATAACTCAGCAGCGATGTTGTGCTGCCACCGATCCAAAAATAAACTTCAAACAGGCTGGAGAGACATGTGAAAAGTAGGTCAGCCCCCTAAACGTCTGACTGTGTGGCAGCCTTCACATCTCCCTGCGAATATCAGCCTGCAGGCCAGAGGATGTGATTTTACCCTTTCTAAACCCGACCTGACTCCTCTCCAGAGTAAATAGAGCAAATACAGCTTGTTTGACTGGAGTACTTAAATACACGGCACCAAAAAGCAGGGTAGCAGGTAGGAAGCCTGAGTCTGACACCTTTCTCCACACGGGGAAAGACTCCTCACAGTAAATTTGGATATGTGAACAGCATAACAAAGCTTCAGGTTGGACCTGAACTGGCATCCCAAAATCCCACAGCCAGAAAGCAGGAGGAGCCTGTGCTGCCTGCCAGCGTGTTTTTCAAAGCTGCAAGGATATTCTGGATTCCTGAGTAAGAAGATGCTCGTTTAGGTACCTTGAAGTCGTAAGTGGCATCGGGATTTTCATCGCAGGCAATGACCTCGGGGGCCATCCAGTAAGGCGTTCCAATGAAGGTGTTTCTCCTGCCCACCGTCCTGTCCAGCTGGGCACTGACACCAAAATCCACTGTGGAGCAGGGAGACAATGGGGCATTGTAAGGTCAGAGACAAACCTGAGCAACACTCTCCTGCTGAATGTAAAATGTTGTGTTCGTTCAGAACAATGCCACACGGCCAGGAAAGCAAGACGTGGCTGAAGACATCCCTGTTTGATCTCTGCTGGGATCAACAGAGGTCAGTCAAGGACAAACCTGATCATCTGATGTCCAGGTTTTGTACAAAACCCTGTGCCTTTTCCTCCTTGCCAGGAGGCAATGAAAAGAAATAACAGCTCCTCATACTAATGAGAAACAGGGTTAGCAACATGAATAAGCAGCAGCCTTTGTTCTCCGCTTGCTCATTTGAATTAAAGCCTGCCAAATACTGGTGGAAGCCTCATTTTTCTACCTAAATTCTAGCTGCACATGGCAGAAATGCAAAAGACTTAAGGAACTAAGGGCCAAGGACAACGGCCCATGGGAAATGTCAAGCAGAGAGCTGCAAAATGAAGCAAAAAACGATGAAATCAAACCAATGAGAGAACACTCTATGGTCCACTAACTGCACTTTGCACAACACAATGGCTGGAGATTTGCCCCAGAGAATTTCCCCTTGGAGGGGAATCTTCACCAGCATAAAGCCAAACGAGCTGGTGGTGCCATCTGTTAAGCCAGGGTTTTATTCTGCTGTAGATGGAGAGAGGAGGCACGGGAAAACCAGGCTTGCACCACACATGACCAGTGTAAGGGATCTTCCAACACCAGCACAAATTAAAATGTGCAAAGACAGCCTTAATAGCATTGATACTGGACAACTGAGGATGTGAGCACATCATCTGCACTGATCTGCTGCCTTCCATATGACTGCCACACCAATGCCAGGGTGACTAACAATGCACAAAATTCAGAATAGTTCTTGCAAATTAAGCCCCCTCCATCATCAGGTTAGCTTGGAAAAGGTGTCTGGACCATGTCACGCTAAACTGAATGGATTATCCTCCAGGACACTGCTATGCAGCTGTGGGGGAACAGACCCTGACAACACCTGGCGATGCACACAGGGCAGTTTTCAATCCAGGACATGAAAAACTGGTGTTGGTTGCTTAACCTGTACCTGTGGCAGAGCTGTCTGAGCAGAAACACCACTGCAAGGGCACCTCTGCAAGCACAACCTGGCCATCAACCCCAGGCAGTTTAAGGAACAGCACTTGGTCGACACCCAAGGCCATGTTATCGAAGCCAACGTGACAAAACCCACAGAGGAGCTCTTGGTACCCATCCTCTTTCTTCAGGCCATGTACAAGCCAGTTTTGCTGCTTCCCCCCAGCCAGCCCAGCCGCAGTTTCCAGCAGCTCTAACCCACCCTTACCTAGTTTCACTTCTGCATTTTCCGTCAGCAATACATTCTGTCCCTTGATGTCTCGGTGAATTACTTTGTGCTGGTGTAGATGACTCAAGCCCTGGAGAATTCAGAGAAAGGTTAGAGAAACCCAAGTTCAAAGCATGTTATTTTCTGACATTCCTCCTCAACCAATTATGCTCCAGAAATGAAAGGTTCACAGTTGGAGTTAAGCACTGGAGAATGCTTTTGTTTATCACATGCTCCAAACACTGTCCCATGTCCCATGCTGGGAGGACATGCCTGGCGAGGAGCCTGTCAGTTCTAAAGGGATTAAACCCAATCTTTCACATTCCAGCAGGAACCTGTATTAACCCAAATTCTTCCGTCGCTCCAGACGTGATTTCCCCCATGTGCTCCCTTGCCTCGGGGAGCCATTTCTGTGGCAGAAATAACAGAATGGGTTTGTCTCCTTTCTCCATTTCCATCATCCAGAAACTGAAGAAAACAATTCTCTTGTTATATCGGTCCAATAAACTGGATTTCAATACACTGAGAAGCCTGTATTAAAAAAGCTGCCATGCAAATACAAATGTTATAACTTGCACGTATCCCTAACAGAGATACAGCTCAAGTAAAAAGCCTGTCTCAAAGGCTAAAGATAAACTAGCTTTGCTGTTGTGCTGGTTTATTAGCTCATTAATTTCTTTTTGCAATGCACATTTTTATTTCATTCATTTATTATTTCAGTTTCAAAGTAACATCCACCCAGACTGACAGCTTAGGAAAAATATGGATTACTTCAAAAACTAATTTTGCATTAGGTTTACATTTCACATTAAACATTCATATTTGGGGAAGAAAAGGATTCCTGCTATCACTTCTGGTAGTTATTAGTCATTTTACGCTCGTCACCTTGGGAAAACTGTGGAACAGATTATATCTGTACAGGAGTCCTTTTTTTAGCCATATTATACTTGGTTACAGGCACCTTTGAGCATTGGAGGCAAAGTGAAACTTCCACTGAATTTCAATAAATCCTTTAACAACGCAGGATTGAACCTCGTGTCAGAATTCCAACTGCCCATCACTGTCCGAGCCAAGCGTGAGCCACGTTCTGCCGTGTGAAGGTGGGAGCCTTTCCTCACCCCAAACCCCACAGGGGTCACCCACTCCCTGCCCCAGTGTGTGGCCAAACTGCAACGGGTGACACTCGATGGTGGCCCCAGGACATGAGTCACAGGCTGGGTTCTGACTCACTGCCAGGACTATTTTAAGGAGCAGGCTCACAGAGCTCATACACTTAAAATAAGCCCATGTAACTGTGGCCTCTTGGCACTGAAAGCAGTGTCCATACAACAGCTGATGAGTTACAGTGCCAGCATCTTCTGCTGGTGTGGACAGTGGCATTCAGGGACAATGCAGAAGGGCTGTGCCACCTCTGGACACCCGTAGCAGCCTCAGTGTCAGGCAGATCCTTTCAGAGGGATCAATTTGTCTCATTTTCTTTAATAGAATCATGGAATTGTTTAGGTTGGAAAAGACCTTTAAGACCATCAAGTACAACCATAACCCTGACAATTGTCAAGGCCACCACTAAAACCACGTCCCTAAGTGGCACATCCACACCTCTTTCAAATCCCTCCAGGGATGGGGATCCATCCTTCCCTGGACAGCCTGTTTCAATGCTTAACAATCCCTTTGATGAAGAAATTTTTCTTAAACCTCCCCTGGTGCAACTTCAGGCAATTTCCTCTCATCCTATCACTTGAATGGCTCCTATACAGATTTCCTTCACATGCCAAATATTTCTATTTTCTCTTGAACAAATCTTCAGTTCACAGAGCAATAGATGTTAATGTAGGGCAACCATTACAATCCCATTCTCCAGCCTCAGCAGTGCAAAATGCAGTAAAGCCTTTGCTGAAGCTGCCATCTTCCAGTACATGAAACTCTGGCATGGCCCATTTTAAGACATTTCAGTCAAACATTTATATTGTGAATATAAAAGCTGCAGCATCCTCATTAAAGTCAGACATGTGGATTTAATAAAACATAGGATGCTTTTTTATCATGAAGATTCTTCTTTCCACAGACTTTATTAGTCCTCCGCCTTTCTGTTAACTAAAAACGTAATTCTAAAGTAAATAAATCTTTGCTCTTTTAACACTAATAGGAGATTATATTTTTGTTGAAGGAAAAAGAGGGTTAAAATTCAGGGAACTAACAGAGCTAAAGGGCATTAAGCAGGACTTATTTATTATGCATCATACAGGCACATGAATCATTCAGGCCTGCTGGCACCGCAGAGGCTCCAGCCCATGGCAGCACAGCATCCACGAAGTCTGCGGAGCCAAAGGCTTCCTGTACCCCCTGAGCACTCAACTGCCACACTCCCAACAACACTCAGCTCCCCCTGGACACGTACCCGCAAAATCTCTCTGCAGATGTAGGCAATCCACTCCTCCTTCAAGGTGTTCCCCTTCGTGTTCTTGATGAGGTCGGTGACGGAGCCCGCGCCGCAGAACTCCATCACCAGCTGCCAAAGGGAACAGCAATGTGATTAACGGCATAAACGCCATGCAGTGACACCACCAGCAGCATCCCCCAGGCTGCCCCACCCCAGGGCAGGACCCTGACACTGGCATTGCTGCTGTGGGGACCCCACGGTGCTATGCAGAGCCATTGGGATGTCACCCAGAACCTATCACCTATAATCCATGTGGGGTTTGTTATAAAATGAAACAATAAAAGGCTGGAAGGCTTGAAAGGCTTGTGGCTCTCCAGAAGATTGGGAGCAAGAAACAGGAATCAGTCCAGTGCTGAAAATCAGTGGAGGAGATCAGAATCTCAAACCCTACCCCTACATGCCCTACTTTATACTTGTGATCAATGTTTAGTATCAACAGCAATAAAACACAACTCTGCCTCTTGCGTGTAAGTTCTTCAGCTCTGAAAATACAAAGGCACTGAGGCAGATATTTAAAAGCTTCCTATGATTTAAGAATCAGGTGTACTTTTCAATTTTTATTTTTTATTAACCAGATAACCTTTGGTTCTGATCGTGTTTTTGAGCAGGAAACTTCCCTTGAGGGAAGGTTGCCAAGCAGCATCAGGATTCCTGGGAGAGAGCTGCTGTCCTGCTGCTCAGGTTGGTTCCAGCATGACTGGCCACCACTGCTTGTACCACTTCCAAAGTTTCAGAATATCAAATATAGAAGTGAAATGATCTAACCCAGCCCAAACTTAATCTTGTCATTGAACAACTGTGAAATAAATGTTACAAAAATAGCACGGGATGTGAGTCTGCCTCCCAGGGATTTTGCAGATCCCCAGGGCGTGCAGGAGCCATCGGCGTGCTCCAGAAAGCGAGCACAGCCCGTGTGTGAAAGAAGCTTCCTCCAAGGCCTGTGCAAGTGCTTCCTCTCAGATGTGAAACCATGTTTTCCAACTAGATCTGCCTCCTACTTGAAGATATTCCCTTGCCAGTGGTTCCTTGCCAGATTCTTCAATGTGCATGTTTCAAGTTTCTTATCACATGAGGCTTACATGGCATTTTAACATTCTCCAAGCAAGTGACATCACTATTAAAAGCACAGGCCAAGAAGAGAATTAAAATGGCAGAAAGGTTACTCCTGACCAAATTGCATAAATGCAATGATTTAAGACTATCATGAATTATAATGATTATAAAATCCAGACACAGGACTGCCATAAACCTTCAGGCTAAATAAAATACTTGAGCGGGCAGTACCTTACTTGGCTTTGACCATGCTCCTATCTTTAGTTTTGATGTTAAGTTTCTCTTCTCTTCCTGAACTGGTGGTGAGAAATTCTTGGAATATCCCTGTTATGTCATGAAAGTGGCTTCAAGAAGTGGAAGAAACGGCAGAAATGGATGGGTCACCGGCCAAAATCTGCCCCATGCAAAGGTATGGTATATCTGTGCATACAGTCTTCCAGGAGAAAAATTAAAATGAACATAACTTCTTGCTGATTTTAGGGCAGAGCTTAATACACTCAGAAAAGGCTTCAAATGGCACTTGGATACTAAAATACTTTCTCACCAGTCTCATATCCCTGGGTAAGTGCTTTACCCTCACACACTTGCATCATGACCAATTTTCTTAAGGGATGAAGTCATGATGGAGTATGACAATAAACTGGAAATGCATATTGAATTTTTATTAACCATAATTAAAATTATCATCAAGATGGGCTAAAGGTAAGATCATCTTCTGAAATTTAATTTGCAAGGACATTTATTGAGGAAGTATTTTTAAATACAGTTCATTTAGCATTTACTTAGCTCTTCATACCAGAGTGACAGCAAACTTCATAAGCAAGGCAAATTCAGAAGCTGCAGCTGTAAATCTCTGTGTCCTGCTGTCTCATGATTTTTTTGTTTAAAGAGCCTTTGCAGTTTTCAAATCAACCACCACTTTCCTCAGTTTGGGAATGGCAAGACCTCTGCTCTGATTTCTGCTGTGTATTACCTGGAAGAGCTCAAACCCGAGCACCTTCAGAACACCAACCCCAATCCATCCTACAGCGAACTGCTCCAGCTTGTCTAGAGGAACTCTCCAAATCAAATCTTTTATTACACAAGACAAATCCTTCTGTGCTCCTATGCCTCAGCCCAGGAACAATTTGACTTCTTTTAAGTTACAGAAAACAAGCACACAACACCCTCAGGCTAAATGCTACTGGAAATCAATCCTTCTGCTGTGTGTGTAAACAGAACCAGGGTGCAACGTGGTCCCATATGCCCAGGCCACCCAAATTTCTCATCCCACCCCACAGCCTGGCTCCCGTGCAAAGGAGTCCCTCATCACCCACATCGTGGGACCCGAAGCCAGCGACGGAGCATTAAAAACACAGAGACCTTCCCTTGGTGGATCTGCAGAAAAGCTGATGCCCATTTCAGAAACAGAAATAGCAATCAAATTGGTGTTAAACAGCAACTAAAATATTCAGTAGCAAGGTAAGCCCAGGTTTTCATTGCTTGTGTTGGTGCTGGGGTGGGAGCAGGCTGTGACGCTGCAGCCGCATGCCCAGGTGGGAGCACTGGGGCCAGCACTGCTCCTCTCCTCTCCAACAGCAGCATCCAACTGCTCTCACACGAGTTCCTCCATAAATTGCTTGCCTGGCTCTGCCCTGGCTGCACCTCCCTGCACATCGAGGCCAGCCAGGCAATCCACGTCCCTTGGCGAGGCAGCAGGCAGCTGCCACCACGGGTCCTGAGCGGGCTGAAGGCTTTGGGTTAGGGATGGCAGAAAAAGGAGCTGGGCTCACAGTCCTGAAGCGTTTACAGCACTGACATTGCTTTGAAGAGGAGCGAGAGTTAAATAGTGCTGGATTGTTCTGCCAGACAGCAGCAGCAATCTGCTCTGGTAACCCTGAGCTCTCGGTCAGGAGCCGGAGGAGCAGCTCCGATCCCCTCACACTCCCCCGGGACTGCAGAGCTTGGAGGAACTGAAGAGAGATACAGCTCAGCTGAAAACTGACACCTCTCAAATGTTTCATGATCTAATTTCTGTAATGCAAAGAATCAGCAACTGCCCAAAAACATTTTTCAGGGTATATAAGCAGATTAAGAGCAATCCTGCTCAGAGCTGCACAGGTGTAACCCAGTGCTTTGACAGCTCATGCCCGATTTTCAATGGAGCCTTGCTGCCCCTGTTTTTGCTCTCCAGATCCCTGGTGTGACTCTGTTCACATCACCCTAAAGCAATTCAGTGGGCCCCTAGAGCTCAACAGAGTGAAAAAGCACATTTGCAACTACACAATCACAGCCCTGAGCATTGCACAGCTGCAGTGCTGCCACCCTGACCGAGAGGCTGTTCCCAAAACACCCTCACTCCTTTTTCCCCCACACTGCCCCAGATTATCTGCAGCAGAGGACACCCTGGAGGCCATCCCAGCACGTGGGTATGTGGCAACCTGCCTATTAGCAATTTGTCCCCCTTGGTGACAGATGTGGCCGCGGGCAGGGTTGCCATGGCAGCCCATCCATCGCAGCCAGCGCCGCTGGCCCTGGGGACCGCGCTGGGCTCTGCCCTGCCCTGGGTGGGCTCTGGGTGGCTGCCAGCTATTGCTCAGCCCCCACACTCTGCACAGCCCCTGTGCCTGCTGCCCACGTCGGGGGGGGCTGCTCTGTCCATGGTTTCAGTGCACAGTGGACAGCAAGGGCAGTTGACCAGTGTCCAGCTGAGTGGCACCTCCATGACCCTGCACATGGGCACAGTGTATGGGGACCACAGCGCCTGCAGCTTCCAGCAGTCCTCGGGGCACGGGTCCTTCAGGGTGGGGTCACCTCCCTCATCCAGGTCACATTTCCTAATGAATGCCTCATCTCTCACTATTTAAAAAAACACCCACCCCAAAATAGCTCAAAACAACCCCCCTGGGTTAGGCACACCCTGGTATCCCATAGCTCAGATTTGAGAAGAGCAAGGGGAATTTAATGAGTTTAACTCTGAGAAGCAGCAGTTAACTGATTATCTGGGTCCCCATATCCCCTGGAAATTACCCCAGTTTCTGCAGCCCACCCTCACCCCGTCCCCTTGCACCAGAGCAGGACCCCCTCAGCTCAGCTAGAGAGAGGCACAAACCCTCACAAAGACCCACAGCACCTCAAAATGCAACACATTATCCAACATAAGAATAAACCTACCCCATATTTCTAAATTTCTTTTTAAATGTTCCATAAAGGTTGTCCCTATGACTTTTGCTTCCTTTTTTTTTGCCTAACATAGCAGATTTGTGATACATCTGCTAAAATACCCTCTGCACAGCTCCTTAATTTCTGAAAACAGGGTCGTTTAGTGAGCTTGAGCTCATCTTTCAGGGCAAGTGGCTGCTGTGGAATGGAGCAGCAGCACCGACAATGCTTCATGTCGGAAGCCGGCCACGTTTCTGAGAGATCTTAATCTCCACTGAAAGAGTTCCCTATTTTTTATTTCCGTATCAGCCTCCGGAGTGTCGATAAAAAGAATTACTTGGGCATTATCAGAAATCGTTTTATTTCAACAAAGAGCTAGTGAAAAATAAACAAGCCTTTATCTGTGAGGCAAGACTGATAGAGTTCACACGAGTCCTAATTCAATCAGATCCTGAAACAGCACCTATTTAACACAGTGGCACCAGCACACCTCTCCTCCAGGGCTGGGGAGCTTTCCCAGGAATACCTCCACCAGTCCCAACACTGGGCATAGACTTAAAAAACCCCTCACACCCCTGGGCAAGAAGAGCAGATTTTGAAAAAAATCTTTTTCACTGACCCATGAGAAAGGCCCCAAATTGAAAGGCGAGGTAGCGGTGTAGAGAGGTAGCAGAGTGGTAGAGAATTCAGATTGTCTAGTCTTCCTTTCCCAGGGGGCAGGAACAAGCAGCACAGCTGGATGATGACCACCTTCTCCCCTTGCATGCCTGGGTGACCCACCAGGGAAAACCCAGGTTCTCCTCCTGACTTGGGGCACGTGAAGATGATACAGCACATACAGCCTCCTCTGCTGTGGCATGGTGATGGGGATGGATGGAAGAATCATAGAGTGTCTTGAGTTGGAAGGGATCCCATAAGGACCACTGAGCCCAACTCCCGGTCCTGCACAGGAAAACCCCAAGAATCCCACCCTGAGAGCTTTGTCCAAACACTTCCTGAATTCTGGTAGGCTTGGTGCAGTGACCACTTCCCTGGGGAGCCTGTTCAGTGCCTGACCACCCTCTGGGGGAAGAACCTTTTCCTGATATCCAACCTAAACCTGCCCTGACACAGCTCCACACCATCACTCTTCATGCCATGCCTCTTAATCCAAAGAGTTCTCTAGTGAGCTTTTCTTTTTGGAAGTTTGGGCTGTTCTTTTACTAACACGTGTGTATGCCAAGAGCCCTTTCTACTGGAGGAAAGAAACCAAACCAAACCAAACCAAACCCTCTTGCCTGGCCAGAGCACACAAACCCCAGACCCAACCAGTGCAAAGGCACCAAGCAGAGGCCAGCACCAGGGAGGGCTCCTCATTACTGGGGGGCTTGGCATACAGCTGGTGGGATTTTTTCCCCTCCAGGCACTCCTGCAGCACAAGGAGGAACATTGTGGGCTGTTTTCATATTTCACTTAAAAGAAAAAAAAATATATATATAAACCAGCCAAAGCCAAATGGAATTTCATGGGATGAAAAAGCATTTCTCAGCCTGACAGCTTTCACCTCACTGAATCCCAGGCCAGCTGCAAAGAACATGATTTTCACAAGTTCCCACCAAAAATACCCTGAACACCCAGGCTAGGAACGCTCCTTGAGTCCAAGCCACCAAAGTCTTCCCAGTAATTCAGTGTACTAGAAAGTCTTGGAAAACGAAAAGGCACAGAAGTCCATCAACTCCAGTTTTCTCCTGGGGGGAATGTCCTCTGAATCCCTCCACTTCCCACTGGATGCTCTGACATGTGGATGCAGGGGCAAACAGCTGAAGTCACTAAATGTTTTGCTAAAATAAAGCCTATGTTGTATAGAAACTACAGGGAAGAGGGTGCTGCTGCTCTCCAGCATCTCCACAGTCTCCCAGGTGAACCATGGATATTTGTTACCCCTGAAAATTTACACTGTAGCCACCTTGCTCGGGCACAGAAAAGCTCTGGAAACCACCCATGGCTAAGGCAGAACTGACTGGATTTACAGGCCTGTGAGGAAATAATGACTTTTTCGACCACAGGACAACATCCAGGTCGTTGTACTGATGATAATTCCAAGGTAGCCTTCTCTTCAATGGAGCCCTAAGGAAAGCAGATCCTACACTGCTGCTCTGATGACCACGGGCACTGCAGGCTGCTGCTCCAGAGGCTCCAACCAGCACAGCCAGGCTCAGAACACAGCACAACTTTAATTAATTCTACAGCAAGGGCCGGAGCCCTGACCGGTGTTGCCACTGCCCTGCCCGGCCCCTGAGCACCAGCTGCTGCCAAAGGGAGTGGGCTCTGATGCTCTGCCTCTCCCCAAGGATAGAGGGGATTTAAACTCCATCCTCCCTGCTCTGGGAATGCTGAATTAATAACCGAGAAGGCCCTGACAAGGGAAGCAGCGGGAGGAGGCAGCTGAGGATTTACAGAGACACAAAGCAGCTTGGTGCCCTTCAGCAACGTCAGGCGTCTCTGCTGAAGTGGCTGAGCAGCCACAGACCTCCCTGACCTCCCCTGGCTGTCCCCCTCCTCTTTATCTGCCTGCACAGGCTCCATGAAACACAAAGCATGGGGGGCAGCACCGAGAGCTGGCAGGAACCACCCAGCATCTCCCCTCAGCTTCCATCTTCCCAGCAATGCTCCCGGCTCCCTCCAACTGCCAGAGGATGGAATGATTTTCAACTGAATATTGTAACAAAGAATAAAAATGGGTTTACCATCAGCCTGCAAAGATTTTACGGCAAAATGGAGAAGTGTTTTGCAGTGCAGCAAGAGCCTGTTCGAAGCCATGACTTTGAAAAAGATGGATGCAAAATAAGGGGTTTTGTCTAAGTTGGGTGCTGGTGAGAGGACAATTCAGAGTAAATAATCTGTGTCAAATCCCAGTTATTTTAAAGAGAAGAAAGCAACTTACCCAGAGCTGATCATCCATTCCTGGTGGGTTCTTTTTAATAAAAGCACCATAATACGTAGCAATATTTCGGTGGTGAGAATACTTCTTCAGCATGTTAATTTCTTGTTTGATCTCTTCCTCTTCATCCTGGGATGAGGTGATAAGAGAAGAAAAACAAAACCACAGGCATTAGGAGACGGCACTTCACAGGGTCCGAGCTGTCTTTGCATGTGGGTGAACCTCCAAGCACCCCATTCCTGACTGAACTCTCACAGCTTTTTTGCACCATTTTTTACAGCAGATCCTGGGAGCCTGAGAGCTGGACTGGAGACTAATGTTGCTGTGAGGCTCAACCATACCTGCATTACCCCAGTGATGCATCAGCACACCCTCACAGACACACCAGAGGCCCAAGGTTTTATTTTAGAAACCACTGCATGGCAGAAGTGCTCCTGTGCTCCCAGCCCTCTGGTACATCACTCCTGCCCACCACGGAAGGAGCACAAGACCTCTGGAGACACCAGGAGTTGCTGGTGGTGGGGTGGCACCACATGGGGAGCAGGCAGGTGCTCCATCAGACTACCTCAGTCCTGGTGACAAGCACCAGCCCCTCTCTGTCCCATCTGCAAAGTGGCATTAGCTGAAGTAGCTGAGGCAGAGGAGCCACACCAATTCCTGTTTCCATGTCCCACCTCTTTGTACTCAGACCCATCAAACGTGCCCTGGTTTTATTTTAAGCTGACCGAATTCCAGCCCGCTGCATTTCCACAGGCAGCACTTAGCACCTTGATGTCAATGAGGTTTATTATAAAGGACCAGAAGGGCTGTTTGCTCTTTATCCTCCTTCATTCCCCTCGTGACGCTCACCTGCCTCTCTTGACCTCAGTTTTACAGATGGGAAAAGGACAAGACACCCCACAGAGCAGCACAGCTGCAGGAGCAGCTCTTCTCGAGGAGCAGTGCCCCCTGACCAGGTGTCACACCACATGGACAGAAACACATCTTTCTTCCCAAAATACCATGGGAAGTGATTCAGTGACTACACTCCTCCATTCAGGGAAGAACAGCAAAGGTGAGGACAGGAGGAACAAGTACAAGAAACATCTGGATGGAGCTTGCATAAACAACCTCCAGTTAAATAAAACTGGTAAGAACACAGAGGGTATAAGCACAAAAGAGGAGGGGGAACAGACTCAAACATTACAAAGAAAACTAGGGGACTGTTCTGGAAGAACCTTTATCACCTCTCTTCTTCAAGCAGTCAACACAACTTTGCTTGTTTTCATCTGTCCAGGAAACCAGGGGATATAACGTGAAGTTTATCAGGCCACAGAGGTGATTTTTTTAATTGAAGCCCTTTGCAACAACTTAAAAGCAGCTGGATGCTCAACAGTGCTGGGAGCAAGGTGCAGCACTCAGCACAAAATCCCTGCAGCTCTCTGAGCACCCAGCCAGCTTTTCAGTCATCCCTCAATTCATGCCTGGCTCTCGAGGAAAAAATGAAGGCAAGGCAGAGGGACACTTGGTCTAAAGTTTTATTTTAACTCCGTCTTCAAGTTGAAGAACTCAAAATGGGTGGAAAACCCCTCCAAAGCATCAGAGCTGTGGATGGCACCTGAGGATGTGTCTGCATGGCCAGGCTCGGGGGCTCTGGCCCAACCTCCTGCTCCAAGCAGGACTACTGAGAGCAATCAACCTCAGCAAATCCAGCGAGGGAGGGAAGAAAATGGAACCATCACAGCAAGCTGCTGCAAGTACTCCAATCCCAAACCCAACAAAAGCCACAGGCCAGGCTTTGCTGCCACACTTTGCCTCCATCAATCAATTCTGTTCCATCCATCGCTGGAAGTAGGTCATGCAGCACACAGCAGGACCAGCCCCTGGAAAACAAATCCGAACTCTTAATTCAGAGATAGCAGCTGCCCAAACTGATGAAGTGCTGTAATTTGAGGGCCTCTATCCTGCAATCTTCCCTAACAGATAATTAGTAAGAGCGGGGATGAGTTAAACAAAGCATCGTTGTCAGGAGCCTGTCGGGGTTTAGTGCAAGGCACGTGGTCAGGATGAGACGCTGCTCTGGGAGCTCACTGAACACAGGATCACCATGGTTTGGGTTGGAAGAGACCCTAAAGATCACCTGGTTCCACCCCCCCACCATGGGCAGGGACACCTTCCACTAGACCAGGTTGGTCAGAGTCCCATCCAGCCTGGGCTTTACACTCCAAAAGCTGCAGATGGCCGTGGCTGGGATGACCACACTGATTCTATTCTCTGCCGACTTCCAAAAGACACCAGAGATATCCTGGAAAAACAGGTGGGATGGAAGGTCAGGATCAAATGAAGCACTGAAATTGTGTGTGAGGAGGAGGTGAAGGAGTGAGTTTGGGTTTTCAGCAGCAGCCTTTGCACTGAGCCTGGATCAGGTGCCAAGCATGGCTGTAGGCACAAAGCAGGGACCAGCTTTAGAAATTCCTCCAGAAGCAATGCCCAGGACCATTCCTGCAGTGGCTGGAGGACGTGGCTCTGGAAGTACCTTCGGTACCACGAGCTATGAGGCACAGCCAGCCCTTACCATGGCACAGGTTTGCACTGCCTGCACCGTGGTCACTGCCCACCCTGCCCGAGCCTTCCCTGCCTAAAAGCAGCCTAAGGGGAAAACAACTAAATATCCAAAAACCACATCCCATGACAAATACCTGATTTACTACCTTGTACATTCAGATGTGAGGACCAGCCTTGCAAGAAGAAGTTTTAGATCAAGGACATCTACTTACAGAAGTGTATGAAATTATTACTGGTCAGGATCAGATTTCAGGTACTTTTCTCCAATATCTTTCCTTGGAAGAGACAGTGTTTTCAAACCACTGAATTAAGTGTGGATTCAAATTTAAGCCTGTGTTTGGCCTCAGAGTAATATTTTGATTTCTCAGCTAAAATTCATTCTAACATCAGACTTCATCCCATGGGAATTTCACTGCTATTTATGTCATGGGTTTATGCTTGGTGGGTCTGCCTATTCCCTTAGAGCCTGCTTCCCACGGGAATGAGATAAATGGCACTTGTAGACACTGCAAGTAAACAGGAACAAATCTCATTCACATTTAGAGACTTATTTCCACACATCATTTCACCTGTTAGCACCAAAAATAACCTGGATGAAGGTCCCACAGATATTAATGCCACACCACAGCATCTAAGGTATTTCTAAACAGATTCCCGAGGCCAGCTGACTGCTTTCACAGAGAGTCATTTCTGCATGTGCTGAGCTCCTGAAAGCTAATTTAAAACATTAACTCAAAAATTAAGGTGGGTAGATTGTGATCAAGTCCTAATAAAAAACCACATTCTTACTCCCAAGCCTGGTATTGTTTCCAGTGCAGGAACTTTGGGAGGGGTAGTACTGCACTTAGAATAAAATTATTCAAGAAAAAGCATCTTCATGCCACGCTCCTAAACGTATCTGTTTAGGGTTTTAGGGATCATAGCAACTCAGTTTTCCTTTTGTGGCAACTGGGAAATGGTGAAACTAGTCCTCCCCCTCAATTTAGTAATTCATTTAATAATTGGTAAATTCTTGGTTCTCTCAGTCTGACACAAGTTTCGAAAGAGCCACCTTTGAGACCAGAGTGGTGCAGGTTTTTTTCCTCTTTATCAGTAGGACGGACAGGAATTACTCAACTTGCCTTGTGAAGTTATTCATTACAGTAACTGCAACATAGTTTTGGTGAACAAAAGCTCTTCAGTGAAAATCATGGATGCAGAGAAAGAGAAATGAGTTATGAATACACGATCCTGTTGCTACTTTTGACAAGGTCATGTGCAACAGGACAAGAGGGAATGGATTCAAACTGACAGGGGGCAGGGTTAAATGGGATATTGGGAAGAAATTCTTCCCTGTGAGGGTGGGGAGGCCCTGGCACAGGTTGCCCAGAGGAGCTGTGGCTGCCCCATCCCTGGAAGTGTCCAAGGCCAGGTTGGACGGGGCTTGGAGCAGCCTGGGATAATGGAAGGTGTCCCTGCCCATGGCAGGGGATTGAAACTGGATGATCTTTAAGGTCCCTTCCAACCCAAACCATTGTATGATTTTCTTCAGAATTTATTAAGGCATTTGAAAGAGCCACTGCTGGAACTGGATGGTGCTTTGTTTCAGTATGAAAGCACTCAATCTCCAAATCTCTTCCAGATTTGTTTTTTCCTCACGTATTTATTAAAACTAAAGCCTCTTAATGGCACATATCACGTTAAGACAAAGGCAATTTACTTCCCAGGAACATCAGTTTTCCACCCACCCCCACACATTATCACACCCCATCCCCTTTTTCCCCTTATCTGTAATTTAAGGATGCAGGAGGAGGAGGAGGATACATTACCCCGGTGACGTCCATAACCTTAATAGCAGCAAGCTGGCCTGTTTTAACATGACGACCCTGCAAAATAAAAGGGAGAAGTTTGTTTGGTTTTGCTCAGTGACAATGTTTTCCTCGCAGTGAACAATATCCTTAAACAATCTCCTCGCCCTGGCAGCATCCACACATTATTTGTTGTTTTTTCAAGAGCATCTTCACAGCAGCTATGATGGGAAAGCAATTCCCTCCCTTTCCTGTTGCCATTACAATTAATTAGTACAGGGCCTTCAGTGCTGTATTTTCCTGGCAAACAAGTGCTGGAAATACCCTTTAATGCTCAGCCATGCACAAAAAACCAGCTCGGGGCCTCTCCTGAGCACAGAGCATGACTCGGCTGGAAATGGGCTGCTGGAGCTGAGATGATGGGAACGTGTTGGCTGGGGTACCCACACTGCCTCCAGTCCACTCGTGTCCCATCCCAGCTCTCATGGACCTGGGACACACCAGGGACCCCTGGCCTGCAGGGCACCATATTCATTCTGACCAGTAATTTATTCATTTTCTGAAAGCCTTGGTTAGCAGGCTAGAGAGGTTTTTTTAAATTTTCAGCAACTGAAAAAATCAGCAAATCACTGCAATGAACTGTTTGCTGCACAGTGCTCGACTACATTAATCCTAATGGGAAAATGCCTGGGAGAGATGGTGAAAATATAAAAGAGCTCCAACTATTTATGAGGTCTTAAAACCAACACAACTGCTATCAAGCAAAGCAATTCCCAGCCCTTCCTCCTTTCCCGAGAAACGGATCACCCAACATCATACCCAAATTGCTCGTATCAAATCATTCCCACCCCCAACTGGAGGACATGTGCTCTGCTTCCAAACCAGGCAGTCTGAGGAAAATATGCTTTTCCTCCAGGAAAGCCAGCAAATGCTGATCTGAACAGGAGAGCTGGGAGGCAAAGGGAAGCATCCCTATTTCCCGGTTTCCATCCCTATTTACCATGGGAGCTGCCCTAGGCCCCATCATGTGAGATATGGTGTGAAAGACAGAGGGAATGGCAGCTCCTGCCCTGCAGCATTGGTAATTAACACAGCAAGGACACAACCATGAGCAGAGGCGGAGAGGGGTCAAGCTGCAGCATGGCACAAACAGGGGAAAAATACAAGCTTCTCCTAAATTGCAGGCTCCTCCTGCCCCCACACCAGTGTGCGAGTTGATGAGCTGGGGTTTGTGTCAGGCCTCCCAGCCCTCCTGCAGGCTGGAGATGGTCTTTCACACCATCTCAGCTCAAGAACCCTGAATTACCAGACATGGGAACCTCTCCCTGGTCCCTCAGGTTTCCAGGCACGGCGCTAGGAAGCAAACCCACGCGCCGGCTGTGGAGCAAGGCAGCATCATCCTCTCCAAATTTATGACTTCACCAGGAAGCCAATTCACCCACCAGGGCTCCTCGCTCATTTATTAACACAATTTATATGTCCTGAGCAACCGCATGTTCTAACAGAGGAAAAAGAGCTTTATTTTAAAATATGTGCAACATAAAAAGTAATAAAACCAAGCGCAGCCCAGCAGCCCCGGGCTGCGGCTGAAGCACCCCCAGATGCGGCCGCCGGGAAGGAGGGGCACGTGGCTAGACACCATCTATTTACACAGCATGATCTGCAGAAACAAATCCTCCTCTTCCTAAATTCATCCTTGTTGGCTTGCCCAGGAAGTCCCCACGTGTACTGACACTTTAATTAAAGCCCACAGAGCACCAGCAGGGTAAACACTTGGACCATGGCATGCCCCATCTCCCGTGAACTGGAGGAGGAGGAGGGGGAAGCAAGCTGGGGCATTTCAACCCATGGATTTAGGAGTTATACCTGCCTTCATCTGAGGCATCACCACCTCATTTTATATTTTAAGGAAATGCCCCAGCCTTGCCGTGGTGAAGTGCTGCTGCTTCCCTCAGTATCAGCCAAGGGGAAATGAATCCCTACGTGCTCACAGCATCCTTCTCCCAGAAATCTGCTGCCTCCTTGCACACCTCCCAGATATTTACAGACAATGGTAGTAACTTAATATTGTGTAAGCATTTACCAAAACAAAATAAACCACTTGGAAACATATGTTAATGTAAGCCATGAGGGGCACTTAGTCACGCAAAAATCAGGCGGAGCAGAACCATTAAGTGCTCACCCTGGGATACTGTAGCAAAGGTTTGCTTTTTCTATAGTTTGTTCATGACCATGGATTGTAGAGCTTCACCCTGGCAGATGAAGCCATCCAGGGAAAACAGGCATCTCCTCACCAGCCAACCATCCCTTTTAATTCAACCTACTGCTCAGCACTGAGACTTGCTGTGAAACCTTCATAAATAGTTTAGAAAACCCAGTTGATTTTTACCCTACTGCAGATGTTCTTGAATTTGCAATAAGGATACAGACAGGCTGGAGGAAGACACCGAGAACTGGAAGTGAGAGATGCGATAGAGGAATTAAATCAACATCCAACCTGTACCCATTAAAAGATGCCACGGCAGCAGTAAAGCGCTCTCACAGCATCAGCCACCAGCCACCTCTGGCACCTTGGCCACGTGGATTCCAGTGCCCAAAGCCTGGAAGCAAGAGTTGAACCTTCAGAAATCCAAGGAGAGGAAGGGAAGAGCTCTCCAGGAGGACTTTGGTCACCCCATGTTGGCTGCTCACAGTCAGCACTGCGTGGTTTGAAGGAACCCTGCCAGCACCAGCTGGTGTACAGCTCCTAAAGGCCTCAAACACACCAACATCCTCCAACATCTCCCTGCTCTTGTCCCACAGCACATTCTGCCTCTGGCTCTTTGTGAATTCAGCACTGCTACAGACACTGATGGCTAGGATGACATAAAACATACAGGAGGAAATCTGAGCTACCAAAGCATCTCCCCCTCTCCGGATTCGCTGTCAAGGTTCACTTGGGTACAAACCTACATTTCAGCCTCAGGATTATTCAAGCATGATCTTCAAAGCTGCCACAATTTTTAATTAAACATCCATCTGAGCATAAATTCATGCTCCTAATTACTCCCAAAATGTTATATCAACTATCACTAACTTGATAATGTCAAGTATTAAGACTAATTTCTACAAATGAAGCAAGCATCACGAGTTTTTTTCTTCAAAGGCTGTGGTCCTCACACGCCATAAAGTGTAATGGACCAGCACAAAATGAGAACATCAGTAAATGCTTTTAAACATCAATTGATGCAATCAGGCATTATATTTACTAAATAAATAACCCTGGCCTCAATATCAGCCTCTTTAGACAACAACTGCATATCTTGGCCCAAAATTCAAGTCCACATTTTAAGGACAGAAAGAGGATGACTGATTGTTGCTTTTTAAAATTTTCCTAGCACAAGCATGGATTTCACCTCTAAGCAAAATCTGCAATTTCTGTACCCAGAAATGTATTCCATCATATTTACTTAACTTGTGCTGTCGGCTTTTATTCATCCAACAAAATAAATGACCCACCACCTGCTGCAGCCAGTGGGTCACAACCAGAATTGTCACTTTTTTGAGAAATGCAGAGCTCCCATTTCCTTCTGCCAGGCAGAGCAACATCTCTTACACTTCCCAGCCTGGACACACAGCCTCCAACACCCTGTGCATACAAAATCCCCACTGCAGGCACTTAGTGGAGTAACCATGTTGTATGTCTGATACTTTAAAGCAATACACTCATAATCCAACCATTTTGCACTGCCCTTACTCATGCTGCATGTAAATATTAAAATGAGTGGGATCAGGGTGCTCTTGCAAGGCACTGCTGAAATTTTGACATGAACAGCCCTGCTGGGACCAGACCACAACGCCAGCCCTCACCACTGAGGAACGTTGTGTCTCACAGAGAATCTCAGTGAACTGAGACAAACAACAAAAAGTCTCATGAAGTCCAAATATTACCGCTTTGGCAGCAGAGAAGCCTCCCAAATAAATTTCTTCCATTACATTTCTGTTGCAGCTAAAATACTGAGCCTGGTGCCAGCAGCCCAACAACCATCCTTTCTACTGTCCAGCTCCTGCCTCCAAACACAGCCATCAGACATCCTCAGCACCACCACATCCTGCATATTCTTCCTACAACAGGAATGGCACAGGACACCAGAGATTTTACCAGCTTAGAAGTCACCAGTTCACTTTTCTGTGTTAATTTTTGGTAAGTGCTATGAGAAACTCTTTGCCCAGCCCCTACTTCTGCACAGGCACCATTCAAGGTGTTCACTGTTGAGTCCCATCTCCTCCAGACTCTGTTTCAGCATTCAAGACCTTCTGCAGCAAAGATCTCCTGGGATGAGCCAGAACTTCACACAGGTCCATGAACTAGGTCCTGCCAGTTCCTTGTTTTCCTGTAGTTAAAGGCAATCCAGGGACTCAGTCCAAGATTTTTAGCATGAAGGCACTTTAGCACTAATGCACTGAAAAGTGCATCCAATTTTTCCTGGGAGAAGGAGCTTCGCCTTCCAACAGGAGCTGTGAATCTGAGCTGCCATGCTGCTGTACATTAGACCATTTTATAGCACCTGGCATGATTTGTTCTCAGCTTTTACAGAGTATAGGCACATTTATGTACTTGGTTTCCCATTGAAAACAATCTTGAGGGTGCCAAATTCCCCTCTTCAACTAGTCTGAGGGGCTAAAATACTTATTGATGTAAAAAATAGGCTTATTCTAGTGTGAAAATTCAGCAGTCTCCAAAACAAGCTGGCTAAAAACGACATACACGAGCTTTGCACTTGGTTTACAGATCTCTTCAGATACATCTGAAATAAATCCATGTATTTCAGAAGATAATTAAAACACTGGATACTCTGCATAGCAGGCCAGCATCAGAAAAATTGAGTCATGTAACAGGATGGGGAAAACATTTATTTTAACAAAGAGTAACATATCTCTTTGATTAGAACAGAGCCATCATAGGCCAAACCTTATCACTGCTGCCTGCACTTAACTCCAGTACTGGGAGGGAGATTTCAAGCCAGTGGGGACACAGAACATCCCTGCAGACTGGGGACCAGTCCTCACCCTGCCCAGGCATTCAGCCCCATCTCTCTGCTTTACTGCAGCAGGAGCTTTTTGAGAGAAGCAGTGTGACCACAATGGCAGTGTCCTTCCTTCCCTCCACACCCTTCCATCTCTCCAGCATTTCCTGGGCTTAAAAACAGCTTTGCAAAGCTTCAAAGTGATCCCAGTGCCTCAAGGCACCAAAGGACATGACTGACTTATTGCAGTTCCTTTCCACTTGGGGCAAACTCCACTTAAACCATCCCTGTTTCCCCAGACTTCAACACTCTGCAAATGGCATCTTCCAACAAACGTGGCACACCTGAAACTCCAAGGTTTTGACACCAGAAATGGAAAACCTATGAAAAACAAAAAAAGGTGCATCCAGTGTTTGACATCTCAGTTGGTGGCCAGGTGAGGCTCCAGGGTTGCTTCTCTGCTCTCCTGAGCTCTCCTGCAGAACACTGGTTGCCCGCCCAAGCATGGATCTTCACCTCTGCCTCCTGTGCTGCCTTCATTTGGGCTGTTTCTGGAGAGCAGACAGCCTTCACTGAGCAGGACAAACACAAATTTCACTCCTCTCCTTTCACCTGTCATCTTTCCCAAGGTTTTAAAGAGTAAAGTCTTGAAGAACATTCAGAAAACTCAAAGATAAACTAAACAAAGTGGATTTTTTTTTTGTTTACTTGTCTGTTTGTTCTCAGCTGGGCATTTTTATTAATACATCAGTTTGGACTGAACAATCAGAGCTTCCCTTTGGAAAAGCCTATGTCTGCTCCCAGCACAGAAGCCTCCAATTGCACAGGGCCAAGCTAATGCTCAGTGCTGACCCAACAGAGCCGACCTTTGGACTGAAGTGTTTCCAGTCCTCTGTATCAATCCAAGCTCTGATCAGGACCCTGCAGCTCAGAGAGCTGCAATTCCATTACTGCAGCTCCACAATAGCTCTGACGTTAAGTAAAGAAGGCAGGATTATTAGATTAACAAACTAAATTGTTAAATTAGCATATTATTAATCTCCAGAAATAACATGCACTACAGCATATAGGTGAGCAAGACTACAGCCTTATATTCCCTACATAAGGGGAAACACATCCCTTGCACCAGAGCTTGTACTTACTCCATCCTCTACCCCTCCTGTGGTTCAAATGAGGCTGGAGACTCCCACTTCCAGCTCAGGAAGAACCAGGTTTCCCTCTTCCATGGATAAAACCACTGCTTTAAGCAGTCCAAAATCAGCATCAGAGAGCCTGAATCTTTTCAGAAGCTTCTGCAGATGGTTCCTCAAGATGTGGCCTGCTCCACTTCCAATTTCCACCCAGGGAAAAACACTGCTTAGAAAGCCTGTCCCCTCTCTCTGTGGCACCATTCAGCACCAGCACACTGGCCATGTCAGGCTGTGCATCTCCTCCACGGTCACACCAAGGACTGTGACAGATTTTGCCCACAAGTGTTTGAAGATGCAGCTTTTGAAGGTCTGCTCGTTGTGGTCACAGCAAACCTTGCCTAGCAGCAGAGCAGATTTCAAGGTGTTTCTGCATTTGTCAGGGCTTTCCCAGAGCCCAGGAACAAACGTTGCTCTGGGAAAGGGAAGTCAAAGCCTCAACATGAGCAGGTCTAGGCTGGAAGAGGAGTGGGCTGAGCACCACCGCAGGGAGCAGAGAGAGCTGGAGATCATCAGCACACAGCAAATACACTGCAAGTGGGTTTTAGGAGCAGCCTATGCAAACCTGAGGCACCAAAGGACTAAGGAGAGAGAGATGTTCCTGACAAGGAGTAATGTATATATAATAAAAACCAGAAGGACAAGCACTGTCTTAGGAAAATATTCACTGAGTTGGTCCCACACTGAAGGCAGCAGGATTCAAAAGAGTATCAGTGGTATGAAAGAAAGGGATGCCACCATTTACCACTGAACCCCATGCAGCCTCCCCAGGCCCTCTGTGAGCTTTGCTTCCTGCCCCAGCGTTCCCAGGTCCACCACAGGGCAATCCCCACGGGTCTCTGCCAAGGGGAGCAGCCCATCACCTGCAGCCCCCAGGGCAAGGAGGGCAGCAGCCAGGCCTTGGGGTGCTCCTTCCTCTCCTCCCTTTGCCCCAGCTCCTCTGCAAGAGCACATTTTCACAGCTAAGAAGAGGCAGCACAGCCTGTTCCCAACAACATTAGTTCATGACAGCCATGTTATTACCACCCCTTAACACCCCCACTGTGCTTCTGTTTCATGTCGCTGCCTATTCAACACTGCAGTATTCATAACTAAAATTAAATCTGCCTTTAGGAGACCCACGAGGCACCCTTTCACACAGGCCACATCTCTGACAGAGGCACCAGGTTGTTCCTCCCTGTGGCAAGCACTGAGCTGTGGTGGCAACGGCGCTGCCTGGACCACCCAGTACTCTCAAGGGAGATGCCTGGCTCTCAAGGGTGGCCCAAGAAAGACCCAGCCTCCTCCAATGGGCCAGGCTATCCCACAGCTGGCACCTTCCTCCCAGAGCCCTGCTGCCTGACATGTGGCAGGGGCCACCACAGACCTGGCCAGGTCTGGACTGCAGCAGGGAGCTGTGACATCTGCAGAATGCCACGCAGACCCCGAGTTCCACACGCTTTTGCTGTCTGCAGCCCACAGCCACCCATTTCTGCATGGTCCCAGGGCACCACGGCTTTACCCATGGCCAGAACCACTTCAGCTTCAACATTCAAACCCAAACTCCAGGATGAGCCCAGCAGCTTCAGAGCACCAATTCCCATCACAGGTGAAGCTGGCTCTGTGCAGGACACAGGAATAGGCATCCCAGGGCACCAGGGAGCTTCTCTGTAATGACTAGGGCTGCTCATGACTTCAGACCAAAAGCTCGGGATGAGAACGAGCTGCTGTGTCCAGAGCTCAGGGGCACCAGCGCAGTCTCTACAAAACTGTGTGTTTTGGCAGCTGCTGCTATTTCTTCTGTACTTGTAGAAAAACAATTCCCTTCAAAAGAGATTGTTCCTAACCTGTTCCCTGCTGCAGGGCAGACAGGGCTTAATGCCTGCAAACGTGTGCTGCTGCCTCTCATGGCAATCCATCCCAGAACACTGATGGACACAGGTACCCCTCAGCCTCCTCAGGCTTTTGGTACCCCATTTATCTGTGCCACACATTAAACAGATGCTTTTCAACAGCTGAAGTGTCACCTGCGCTTTAAGCCATTCCCCAGATCAGTAACTGTCTTGCAAACTGAGTTTAAAAAATGGCCCTTACGGAAAAAACACTACACACAGCGATGGAAATGTAGTTTCTGGAAACACCTCTGCAGTGCCATCTGCTTGACTTCGGCTCTAGTTTCATAGTAGCAAGATTCAATTTTGGAGGTGGCATGTAAAGTGCAAGGTGATTTTTCAACCAACAACAGCAAGGCAGAACCACCTTCTGTGAACCTGCGTGCTTGGCATCCTCTCTGGCAGCAGGGATGGACAGCACTGGTGGCAGGAGGCAGCAACAGGGGAGCCAGGTAACACAGAGGCATCTGTTATCTAAAGCTGGCTGAGGGTTTTGTGCTTTTTTTTGTCCCTGTGTAAGGAAAACTGAGTACGAAGGAAAGCCCAATATTTGTGGTGTTTTCCCGACCATTTCATTCAGGAAATTTAACTCTGTGGCTGTCAATGGCTTTCCACGAAGGGATTCCATTGCATTTCACTGACTTGCCAATGGCACAAACCAACTGTGCCCATGTTCCCATGAATCAGCCCAGCTGACTGAGCAGCCCAGCCTGCTCTCCCAGCCATGTTTTTCCCGTTCCCTGTGTTTCTCCACGTACCTGCAGGGCAGTACTCTTAGCTCAGCCCACAGCACAGCTGTCCAGGTTGCCCCACATCCCCCATGGCCCTGTTTCTCTGCAGACACGATGACCCAGGATGAAATCCCACCATGGATCTCTCCGGACACCTCAGCAGGGGTTATCAAACAGAGCTCTCACCTCTGTCACCTGCTCCATGACTCCCTGCTTGCAGAAAGGAGCCTGAACACAAACCCACCGGGTTCATTTGTGCACCAACCCTAACACCCCAAATCCAGCAGAAATTTGGGGACTTCTGAGGTCCAGTCCCAATGCTGGTAATGGCTGAACATGCACACCATGAGCCAGGATTTATGTCCAGCCACCTTGAACCACTTTCTAAGCAAGCCATCCTTACAACCATTCCACTGCCTCCCTCTCTGAGCCTTTCCAGTCCTGCAAACACCTGGATCAGCACAGAACTAACCCCCTTGATTCCTGCCCACGTGGCAAGGCTGACTGGCACCCGAGCCAATTCATACGTTCAGGCTTCACTCATTCATCAACCGCCAGCTGACTCCAAGTCCCTGTCTCAGGGTGGTAGAAGTAACAAGAACAAGCTGATAAAGGTACTTATGTTTTATGGGGCTTAGGAGAAAATACCACAGCTGCCAGAAAGTCTCACATGTATCTCTTGGGTCACTGAGGTCGTAGCGTGAGGAAAACGAGTGTAAGAATGACATAAATAACCCCAGACCTCGTGCTGTGGAGCGCTGAGGTGCTCCCCTAATCCCAATGACTTTGTAGCTCAAGATACTGCAGACCCAGTGCTGCACATTTCTCTATCTATGTCAGCTCAAATATCAATTTTAGACCTCACATACTTGAAGGCAGATGGACATCACACTCCCTTTCATCCAGAGTTGCCTCCAGGGTTTTTGTCTGCCCTGAGCAGCCTTGACAACTTACTGTCCATCCCATCCTACCCCGAGTCACTTACTGTCAGGAGTCAATAAACGTTTTGCAGTGCCTGTGTTCTACTGATTTAAAAGACCCAGCCATGCCTAGAGCAATCCTCTGTGATATGCATACTAATCTGGCTGCACAGGGAGACATCAAAGCTTTCATGTTGTCCGATGTTCCAAGCAAGTCAGGTACTGAGTAGCAAAGTTTTAGAACTGCTTATTGGAAAAGGGAGGCTGAGAACTGACATGTAGAGCCCCTTCACCCTTGTATTTGATTTACGTCTGTCACACATGCGCTCGCCGCTTTGTCTGGGATAAAGATGGGATTCTTGACTCTGCTGTGGAACAGCCCCTCTGTGGCTCACCCTCTAAGCCAGCCCTGTGGGCTGGGATCAACGGGGTCCATCAGCAGATTAAACTGCACTGCTCTAACAGCTTCTCCATTTCCAAGTCTCCTCTCTCAAGCAGGAATTTCCTACACTTGCACTGGCAAGGCAAAGCTTCTGTATGAAGCAGTAAGGCAGCCAGGTCACTGCCTTGCCCTGCTTTCCCTGCCAAACAGACCTGATGGCACCACTGGGCTGCCCTTGCGTGGCAAAGGGCCCTCCCCTCCTCCCAGGGCCCCTCACTGGTGCTCATTTCTCTACAAAATAGAGAAACTGGGGTGCAAGGGCTCCTCTAGGAAAGGAGTGAGCCCTGAAACACCCCACAAACCAGAAGAGCCTCCCCAGCCACGCACACGACCCCCATCCAGCCTTGCCATAGGCAGCACAGCAGAGAGGGGCTTTAGCCAGGGATTTGAAAGCAGGGAGAAGAGGAGGAGGACTTGGGATTAGCAAGGGAAGGTTAAGCCGGTACCAGGGATTGCATGGGAACAGTACAGCTCAGGAATGAGTGGGAGGAAGTCAGAAAGGACCGAGTGTCCCTGCCACCTTCAGCACTCGGGGACACGAGGGACGAGCCCAGCACTGGCACAGCACGTCACTGTTTGGCAATTCCAGGACTGCAGCCACTGCCTGATGGTGTTATCAATGCAGGAGGGCTCTCCAGCCATTAAGGGCTCTGCTTAGAGAGCAATAACATGTACAGACACAAATCGATGCTGTACAGTTTGAAGGAACTGACTGAAGGCTATGGATTTTACTCACTGTTATTTGCAAAGTGAAACAAAGCAGACAAAAAAGCTCTCAAAGCAGCCCAAAAAGCTGCCTGCAGGAATGTGGGCAGCTCACGAAGGCTGCCTGCAGCTTTGCAGGGAGAACACATATGGGCAGGGGGTGATGGCCTTTTATTCCACTGGATAAAGATCTTAGTGGAAATCTGAAAAGCTCAGTGCGAGACCTCATCCACAGCTAATCCACACGGACTATGCCATGCTGTAGGCACGCCAGGAAGGAACCAAGGCCAGGCACTGCACTGAGTCACGCCACAAACCTGCAACTTCAGTTGTACTAAGAGAAAGGAATTGGTGACATACAGCTTTGGAAGCATCACTCCGGACCAGCTGCATCCTGCTCCTACCTAAAGGCAGCTCAGGCCACCCAGAAATCCCATTCCCTACAGCCAGGACAACATGCCACTCCCCCCAGGCCACCGCAGGCTTTTAACCCTTTCCCAGCAGGATCAGTGTTTGCTAAGCACTAAAAGTCACCAGTAGGTTACAGGCAGATTCACATTAAAAAGTTCTTTCATATTCAAGGTCTTTCCCCTCAGCAAGAGCTGGCTGTCAGACAAAACACCAGTTTGCTCATGCTGCTTGGTAGTCAGGGACTGGTCACCTGTGACAGAGTGGGCAAAGGTGATTTGTAGAAGCCACCAACAAGTAAGAGCAGGGAAAGACCTCCCTGCATTTTTCCAGGGAAATAAACCCAACCTGCCAGTTTGCCTACTCCTTCAAACCCCCACAGCCAGGGGTAAGTTTTGGTATACACTTAACAGGGTGTATAAATTTCCTTTACATTAGAGCCTTGATTGAGTCAATGCTGATTTTTAAGTGCTCTGCAGAGTCTTAAACTCCAAGACAGGATGGAAGGCACAGCCAGGGATGTGTGGTGTGAGGCAATTTCCTGGGATGCGAGGCCAAGGCCGAGCCAAGCAGCTGGGTGCTATTCCTGGATCCCCACCAAGTGCACTCGACCTTGGGTGAGAGACTGGGCTCTTTGCTGCTCGATGCTATCCCCCAGTAAAAGGGGTAAAATAATATTACAGTTACCCTATAAAGATGATGCAGTGCGTGATGCCATATTGCAAAAAGCCTCCAAAGCCTTGCCTAAGTGTAGAAACATGTTAGAGAATATCAGGAGCTGCTCCTCACACACCCATGCCCCGCATCAGAGCCCTGATTCGCACCTTCAAACAACAGCGCTCTATAAATTCTTAATTATTTTTCTCTATAGCAAAGGGCTTTTGTTTTCCCAGGAGATTTAAGAAAAAAAAAGTCAACAACATTTCTTTACATTTTTAATTCAAATGCTTCTACACAGCGTTTCCACAAGACTGCTTAAAAAGAGCACTAGAAATTGTAATTAAAAGCTGATCTGCTTCACGAGATGAGTCAGGCTTCTGCAGCTTCAACCCTGGCCTCAGCCAGCTCTGCCAGTGCAGCACTGACTGTTTCCAATCAGCACACAGGGAGCTGCCAGCGTTTATGAGAGAACAGGGGAAGGTTTCCTTAAATGTGAAGGATAAAAGATAAAATTCAGTTATTATCACCTAATTTCTGACCAGCATCAGAGGGGAAACGAGCAGCCTGTGAGAGCAAAAGATCAACTCCCTCTCTAATGCCCATAAAAACAACACAAAGCCCATGGACAGATGTGTTTTTCTGTACAAATACCATCATAAATGTAACCTGCCCCTTTGCCTTCAGAGCAGAAAACTTACTTGTCAGATTGCCTGGTACATCTCATCCCTCCCACAGCTATAGCTCAGCAGGACGCACTGGTTGCAGAAATATCACCCTGGGATTTCATTTCTAATATTTCCACGGACATCACATTTCCCAGAGGGAGCTACAAGATGTGCTTGGCTCTCCTTTTGTTGTTGTTTCAGTAATCACAGAATCGTTTAGGTTGGAAAAGACCTTTAAGATCAACGAGTCCAACTGTAAACCTCACACTGCCAAGTCCAGCACTAAACCACATCCCCAAGCGCCACATCTACTCATCTTTTAAATCCCTCCAGGGCTGGTGACTCAACTGCTTCCTTAGGCAGCCTGTTCCAGTGCCTGACACCTCTTTCCATGAAGAAATTTTTCCTAATAGCCAACTTACACTACCCCTGGTGCAACTTGAAGCCATTTCCTCTCGCCCCACGATGCAGGTGAAGGGCTGAGGTGAGGCAGAGATGTCCTAGTGCTCCTCACAGCCATGGCTTCTGCAAGAGGTGAACCTGGGGGACTCCTGGGTGGGCGAAGGCAGCTGGGAGACTCCCAGAGAATAATGAAATGCCAGGGCTGCAGTTGCTCAGACAGGAGCAGCACTGCGAGAAGCAGAGGATGTTTACAGCAAAGGCACCAGGAGACCATGAACTTAAACCTCTGGATGTGCTTGGAGACTTGAGGGAGAAAACCTTTGTTCAGGGCATGATAGAGAAGATCCCCGCTCCCCTGAAATGCCATTCAGTCAGTCATACAAAAATAGAAGATTACACAGTGGGACAACAAATGTGACAGACCATTTCTGCTCCCTCCCAATGCCCAACTTGTCTCCATTCAGGTCATCACCCTCTAGAGGCACGACACCAGTGATGTGTCTGACGAGTCACTGGTAGCAGCACCAGGACTGCACAGGAGGTGACTGCAGAAGCCACAACTCATCCTTGCTGCCTACAAGCCATGAGCCTCCAGTGCTTCAAACAAAGGAGGAAGATGAGTAATTTCAGACAAAAGAATGAGCCATCATCAAAACTTCTGACACAAATATCTGAACTGGATTAGCTACCTGTGCTACAAGTCTCTTTCTTTTTTCTAGTCTTCTTTTTTTAAGCTTTTAACATATTGTTTCCTTCCTCCAGATTTCCAAATTCCTACCCATCTCTGAAAGAGCTGAGCTGAAGTATTCCCTGAAGGCTGCTGTTCCCAGTACCTTCCAGATCAAGAAGAACCAGAGGTTTCAATAAATCTTGTCCCTATTCACGCACAAGCACCCCTATAAATTTCTGTTGCAGTATCTTTCCTCGTCTTCTCAGGCTCTCAAAGCATTTATGTGATGGACCAGGAAGAAATGGAACTCAGCAAATAAAACCCACCCTGAAGATAAATGTAAATATAAAGGGGATAAACTGCCTTGCTGTAGATGTAAAGCCATGCAAGGAGATCAGTCACCACTAAGGTGACCTGAATGATGGCCAAGCCAAGCTGTCCCCTGACAGCAAGCTGGATTTTGTGGTCGTTGATGATAGTTGTTAAGAGTGAGGGATTTCAGCAGCACTTGCAGCCTGGGAAAAGCTCCTTACACCTGCTCAGGACATGCCATCTGTAGCAGCCTATTAATGTGCCCTGAAATGATGGTCTCTTCCCTTCTGAAAGGGCTTATGCTGATGATAAATGAGAGTCGTTCTCTGTCTTAAATGCTGATGGGGGAAGAGTCTTTTAAAAGTTATAAAACCTGCCCAAACTATCAGTAATGCACAATGCTGTGATTTAGCATGAATGTGTCCCAGTTCTGTGAAAACACAAGGCAGAAAGAAGAAGTGAAAAACACCCCAACTGACAACAGAAAAGCAGATCTTGGTCCCCCCTGAAATTCCTAGACAGCTTGAAATCCCTTTGAGGAAACTTCAAATCATTTCCTCTTCTGAAAGCTCAGTGAACAGGTCAGAAATATACCCGTCCTTCCAAAACAAGCATTCTGTTTTCCTGAATGATTTCATGCAAATTAGATTACCCAGCCCTTGCTCTTCTGCTCTGAGCCCAGAGCCACTTGAAATACAAACTTAGGGAAAATCTTCCAAAATGTAGCAAATTTGGTCCTGGATGACAAGAGGTTGCCAATTTGGTAAATTGCTATGAAACAACTGAGTGGATAAAGCAGATTTCCAGGAGATGGGTGGTACATGGCAGTTCCCTGGTTCATGTGCCACCTGGAAATACTCTGCTGTGCTGGGGCAAGTCCCAGAACCGATGGGGTGGGAGGATGCCAACACCTCTCACTCTGCAAATGCTGTGGTATCGAGAAAGGAAAACAGAAGTGAAACAAAGCCTAGCTGAGCAGGTGGCAGGAAGAGCAGTCATTTCTCTTCTCCTCCCCCAAACCCATTATTTACAGCAAAGTATAAACCCAAGTGTCCCTAAAAATACAAGTTCAGGCTTTCTGCAGCATCGTCTGACAGCAGCTTGTCTCCAGCTTTCCAAGTCCTACGAGCCCTTACTGCCTCCTCACTGCCCTCCTCCTCTCACCCCTTCATTTTCAGTCCTTCCATTTTCCTCCCTTTTCTACATCCTGTTTTTCCCTGTTTCATTTCTACCACAGTCCTGGTAAGGATGGCAAGGCATTCACCTGACACCAGGTATCCCCCTGGTACTTGGCATCCCTCTGAAAAGGAGGTTGGAGGACTTGGTAAAAAGCCACTGATCCCCCAGTTTCATCTCAAAAAGGGTGCAGGGACAGGACTGATGGAGGGTCTCTCCTTCCCCCACCCATTCTTCTCTGACTGTGGCACCTGGACACAAAATAAATTAGAGCTAAAAGCACCTAAAAGCATGGAAAATGAAACAGGCTAATTCAGAAAAGCAAAAGTACATCTAATTTAGTTACAGGGAAATGAATAAATGGCAATTCCAAGGCTGAAAAAATGTTCCATTCTGTAAAAGAACATATATACTTCTAAGAAAGGGGAAGAAAGGTGGGCTGAGAACATTCTCCATTTATGATTACTCTTCTAAGATCTGTCTGTGCTGCCACACCAGTATTTAGCAATTCCCCCCTCTCGTCATATAGGCAAATGTAAGAATTCTCATTTCTCAGGTAACTCACTTTTATACTGCAGTCCTGAGGTTGTGTTTCTGCAAATTTATGTTTTGGTTCTTTAAAAAAAAAAAAAGGTTAATTGAGCATTGCTGCCATGTAATTATTCACAAATGGGTATCTGCCACACAAGGCCTTGATTTTCACATATTTTCTACACTACTAAACCTGACACAAACATTTCAGGCTAAAAACGATTTGCAGCAAAAATTCCTATCATTCCATGATTCTTGTAACATATAGAGGAAGATATCATGCCACCTTTCAACCTACTAACTTGTTTTTTCAACCTTCTCACAGGACAGAGCTGCCACTGTCAAGTCTTGGGCACGCTTGAATGGGAAGCTCTTGCAGTGCTCCCAAAACGCACCCCAGGATCCTGCAGGGTTCCTGTGTGGAAAGAGCCAGCATGGAGGGTCTCCTGCTCAGAGGGTGTCATGTCATCCCTTCTCAGGCAGGAATGAGGGCAGTGAACCTTGCAGGAGCTACTCCACTCTGTTTATTCCTACTGATGTCTGTGCTGTGGCACTCCTGGAGAACCTTCTCCCACCCATCCCAAAACAAGTAAGACTTACCCCAGCACTCAAGCACACGATTTTCTAGGCACAGCCTGATTTTCTGGGTACAGATCACATCTGGGAACGACTGCTGCTCACACAAAACCCCCTCGGTGTTCACTTGCAAGCCCATTTCCCCCTCAGACACGGTGCTACCGTGGCACCAGTGCACAGCGCACCGTGCCATTCCGCGCCTGCCACACCACACTCTAACTGCTGACCACACACATTCCTTGCCTTCCAGAGCAAAGCCCTCCATGCTCAGCTTGGACTAAAAAGATACCCTCCCTCCTCCATTTTATCCCAGCTTCCTCAGGAACAAACCAGGATTCGACTCAGGTGGGTGCATGCAGGCGTGCACTTGCGAGCTTTGGCACTATCAGCTAACTTCAAAGCCATCAAAGATAATTATTTCCTACCAACTTCACGGCAACAGGCAGCTGGGTGGCAAAGGATGCTGGACGCAGCCTTTCACAAGGTTTATCTCCAACAGCTTTTAATCCTGCCAGCCCCGTTCTCCAGTCAATTATAGCAGCCTCAGTGTTGCCAAAAAAGTAATGGGAGTGAGAGACTATAGGTATAAGCAGACGTAATAGAATCCTAATTTAATTAGGGAAGTACTGGATCAACCAAGAGACATAAATATAAAGGAAACCAGGTTTATTAGTTCTGGTGCTGGCAGAAATGCCCATTTCATTCCTGATTAGTGGGGGAGGGATAAAACAGATCAGTAATCTTAACAGTCCTGGTTTGCTCTTTCAGAAAAAGTTAATTACAAAACCAAGCAAAACTCAAGAGCTTCTAGAACCACGGCACTCACGATGGGCAAGTAACTGAGCTCATTATGGAGGGAGCCAGGTTCTGGCTTAACTCTGGTTACAGAACAGAAACTATATCTGGACCAGCCTTATGGGAGGAAGTTTTCACCCTCAGTTCTCAGGTCAGATTTAGGTCAGTGCCTCCCAGCAGTTTAGATATCTCACTTTCCCCCACGTAAGAGGAAAGTCAGAATCACTGGGTGTCACGATGCACTCCAAGAGGCTTTGAGAAAGAAAAGGTGAAAGCACCAACTCCCCAGGGCAGAACTGAGCCCACTTGAGCTAGAAAGCTCCATCCTTTGCTACCCCATCATCATTTGGGACTGGCAGGTTCAGAGCCAGTGGGGGTATGTAACATCTGTGCTTTAATGCCTGAGAGTTTAACAGTACAAAGTGACTAACGAGGGGCTGGGGAACTATTTGGAGATTAACTAATGGATTTCATGTTATGAAAGAGCAGGTTGTAATTTTAGGATTAGAAATCTGTATTTTGGATGTCAATACCTTGCGTGAGAAAGGGGCCAGAAGCAGTGGCACGATGACGCTCTAATCCATCCGCAAGGAACCGAGAGGGCAAGCAGGGAATGAGCCATCCACGCCAAGAAACACCAAAGAAATAAAATCAATCCACTGCCAACACCACGTTCTGTGCTCTCCTGTAACAACAGGTGGGCTAACACACACCTCTGTGCAGACTCCCACTGCCTTCCCTGGGATTATCCAGCTGCAGCCACAAGATTTCAGCGCCTACCCAGCAACGTGGCAGAGTTCACCCCGCCATCAGATGGATCCAAGAGGAGTCCTTCACCACGGAACCATCCCCACCTCTCCCTACAGCCTCCAGTTACCGCTGGCAGCACTGACAGGTACAATAATAATAATTAAATGCCAGACAGAGAAAAATGTATGAGAATATATATGGGACGCCATGTGGTGAGACTGTCTGAGCACCCCATTCTGCCACTAATTTAGCAAGACCGAGACCACACAACCACACTGCCCTTCTTCCACCCCTGCCTCAGTTTAACTGAAGTATTTAACCACTTCTGAAGGACTGTAACCTTTCTGACATCCCAAGAAGTCCCAGCTTCACCATGCCCTTTGTGTTTATCCCTCCAGGATAAGGAGAGACCCATTACTACAACATGGCAAAGTCCTCAGCACCCTGCATGGGTGCATCTCCACCAGCTCAGCCTTTTGTAAGCCTCCAGTAAAAACCAGTAGGTCCCCATTGCCCCAGCAAAGCTGTAGGAGAGCAGTGGCTCACTTTAACACCTATCATACATATATATATATTTTTTTTCATCCATGTACATAGATATCCACTCACATATATGTACCTATACACAATATATGCAGAGTGCTGAATCAGCACATCCTGGTTTCCTATTGTTGCTGTTGGCTCATTGGGATAACCCCCAGAGGAGTCAAGGATGAGGCTGGATAAAGCCTTGACCACTGAAGAAGACAAACAGTCCTCTTGCTGCCTGCTGTATCCAGGGCACCATCTGAAGGCACATTAAACACAATATTTATCTTACCAGGCGCTCGGGCTTTTACGTTTTGAGATTTTTTAACTTCCAGTTAACTTGCAGGCTCATAAAAAACCTCACTGTAAGGTGAACATAATTTACCAATGCATTTTTCACTTTATTTGGTTTTTCCTCTTTCCTTCCTTTTTTCAACCAGTTTTTCCTCTTTCTCCTCACCTCTTCCAGATTCCACGACTTAAAATTTACAAAGTTTGAAACAAATAAAGCCAGACTGAAAATACACAGTCAGTCTTCAATGTTGCAGAGGTTAAAAATAGGCTTTAAACCAGCTAATGTCAGCATCAGCATGAAAGAAAGGACACCCTGACAGCTCTAATTATTATATTCTCTTGTTTTGCACTTCTGAAGAGCAGCAATTAAATCTCTGCTTGGGCTTATAAGGAAAAAGTAAAGTGCTCTGCACCTGCAAAACAGATTCCGTTCCACGGGAGGATTTCAGCTCCCAAAAGCACATTATCCAGGGCAACCTGCAGAACAAAACCCATCCTCCCCTTTCCAGCCACCGAGGATTTTGCTGCCGGTTCATGGGGAAGAATACTAATAATGGCAAGCCCTCCCCTGCTGCCTTTTCTGGATAGATTTACTTAAGAAAAAGCTCACCATTTCTGGACAAACCGCTGCAGACTCTGTATGTGCAATGCCTGAAACTGCCATATGGTGATAAGAGTAGTTTTATTCATAATCATTTTTATTGCAGTAGCCTCCGGGGACTTGAACTAGGTCACTTTCCCATCAGGGCTCACTACAAGCCGTTAAATAAGTGGTGCACACAAGGCCCTTTAAGCATCTTGTATAAACGAGTCATTCTGTTCATTAAAAAAGGAAAAGAGAAACAAGCACTGCAGTTTATGAAAACTATTTTCTGCCACTCATAAATATAAATTCTTCGGCGCTCAGTAACGTCAGCATTTACAGCTGTTCCCTCAGCAGCACGGAGGGTCTCTTGCTTATTCCAACTACCTGTCTTTGGGACACTCGCTGGTGCCAGGAACCTCTACTCTCGTTAAATCTGGCTGGGATGAGCTGGAAGGTTGGAAATCTCCCTGATCTAGAGACAGAAGAGACTCACTGATAACCATGCCAGCAGCTTCATTTCTTTAGGAAATTCAACTAAGAAGCATATCATCGCTTTCATGCTCAATTCCAGGCTGGCACCAAGTAGAGACAGTTTAAAAAAACCCCAAAACCCCATAACAAAAGAGAAGGAACCCCCCAAAGCCCCCCAAGAAACTATGTGAAAACAAAGTCAAAACTCTCCACGGAAAACAAACTGTTAATTTGCAGAAAAGTGTATTTTTTTGTTCCTAATGCAAACCAGTTTTGAGCAAGAGAGTCTGGGCATCCCCTCTCCGTGACGAAGGGAGGACTTGGTATGCACCAAAGGAAGGGCAGGCACCAGCTGGGACGCCAGCAGAAGAAAGGCACAGTGTTTCCATAAAGCCAGTGGAAAAAAAAAATATAGCTGGGAACATTTTTCTGGCAGAAAACGTTCACTTATGGAAGCAAAGCACTGATAGCCAAGGAGAAAGCTGAGCTCGCTGAGCCAGCTCTCCTGCTCCTAGGGACACCTGCAAGTTGTCTTCCATGGGAGCAGCCGGATGGGGACATAAATAAGGCTGCCTGGGCTCTGTCCCCAAACCCAAGAGATCCCTAATGCCTTCCAATCGATCTCAGTGGGTTTCACATCAGCCACTGACCCAAGGATCTTGGATCTCCTTATGGAAGCAAACAAATCCCATCCATTCTGCCTGGAGACAGACCAGCCTTTCCCACCGTACCTGAATCGCTGCCCCAGGAAGCCAATTTAGATGCTGCCTAACACAGTCAACAGTCTGCTGAAAATATTTTCATCATCTTTTCCCAGGCTGAGGAAAGGACTGAGCATGCCCCAAGGCTCAGGCAGCTCCTCCAGCCTGGCTAAAAACTGCTGTTCTAATAAAAGACATTACCTCTCACTACAAATCTGGGGTTCTTCTGTCCCTGGTTCAGCGAAGCTACAGCCAACACCACTTCTAAATGCTTTGCTGACTAGGTACACAGAAAGATTTAAATAAAAAAAAACTACCTCTACTCCATACAGTTTAAATTTACTCCTAATTTTACAGGTCTGGAAAACTTTTGATGCAGTTTATCAGTCTGGGAGAAAAATGAGTGATCCCTATAAAGCTCACTGTGCAGAACAAAAATGCTGCATCCCTCCCTGACTCAGCCCTCAGTTGCTGACCTTACAATGGAGCCAAACAGTGTGATAACGTCCTTGCAAGGTACTTCATCACAGTAATAATGTCACCCAAGATAACTCAAGGGTGTGCTTCTGGTGTTTGTCTTTACCCTGTAAGTCACGAGTTTATCTGCTGGTTGCAAGGGCCAAGAATAAAGGAGCATATTTGAAGGTGCACGTCATGCGGAGCCCCTCTCGCGGGAGGCCTCGCATTCCTCCTGTCACACAAACTGCTCTGCAGTTGCTGCTGGCCTGTGGCACACGGTGGGACAGGGGCAAACACCCTCAGCCAGTGTGTCCTCCAGGAGCTCCCACTGCCCAGCAGGACCTGGGACCACTTCAGAGCATCGCTGGCCCTTGGAAAGCTGAAGAGGATCAGTTACAAACTCATGAAGCAACTCTAGAGTTTAACTCATGAAACTGGGGAAGTACAGATGAAAAAAAAGCCCAATCCCATGAATGTTAAAGCCAGCAGCTCTGCCTGTCCTTGCACCAGGAGTCTGCCGTTTTCCCCTGCTTTTCTCATCCAGAGGGCTGTGTGCCTGACACTGTGCCATGAGCACCAATAGCCCCAGTGCAAACAGGGCTGCCATGATTTGCCCCACAAAGTACCTCAGTCTTTCTTAGCACTAGTATTAAAAATCTAGTACTTAAATTTTTCTGGGTGCAAAACACCTGCTTTATTTTTAAAGCCTAATGTTTTTCCTGACAGATTTCCTCCAATAGTCGTGTAATAGATTTCACACCTTATAGAGGTGCTACAAAAGCCTTACTGATTCTAAGCAATACCACTTATCAATTCCAGGTAGATTGCTCTTCTGTCGACACAGGGATGGAAGTTAAAGTAAGTCCTGAAAGATGTTCTTTTTTTGGCAGGTCTTATGAGCCAGCTCAGCACATTCCCATCTCCTGCTTAGTCTAAAAATAATAAACCTTCTGAAGCGAGCAGTGGGGATGATGTGTGCTGAGCTCAGGCATGCAGCATGCCCGGCCAGCCCTGCTGCTCCCACCTCCAGCCCTGCCTGGGAAACACCAGTGCCTTGAACCAGGAATGGTGCCCAGCCAGTGCTGCCAGAAAAAGGCCGTGGTGCTCAGTGCGACGTTCCCTTGGCTGCCCAGTGATTAGCCACTGTCCACAGGCAAACAGAACATGCACCACATCCCAGTACTGATGGTGCAGAAATCAGACATTCACCTGGTGGGAATGTCACCTGGTCACCCACCTCACATGTGGGGACAGTCAGAAAGCAGCAGAGCTAAACCAGGACTTGCTCAGCTCCGCCAGTTCCTCACACCTGCTGACTCCACGGACAAAAACAGCACCCTTGACTTTTTTAAATGTGCAAGGGTACAGGTTGGAAGTGACCTGCATCTGGTCCAAGCCCTGCCCAAGGCAGGGCCACCACAGATCATGACCACCCAGGTGCTGGAGCTGACCCATAGGAGGGAGCAGGGCTGCAGCACAGAGATGCTGGTGGACGCTCCATCAGCCACCATGGTGACCCTCCACCACCTCCCCCAGGTCGACAGCATGCACCAGTAACTAGCTGTAAATTCAGACTTCCAACAGAGCCAAGAGCTATCAAATTTTAATGCTCTATTAATGGCACAGCTCTATCTGAATTCCAGGAGGCATTCTCCAGCTAGTAAACCTAATCTTCTACCCACGACTTTTCAATTTGCTGCTGTGATATAGGTGCATTCTGCTCCTCTGAACAGCAAGAATGAGATTGCTCTCTCCTTCCGTGTGATATAAGAGCACCCGTCCCACTCACAGTCCCTCCTGCCCATCTATTTCTTGCAAATACATCACTGAACACACTCTGGAATTCTCCTATAACAGGGTGTGAGAACACAGTGGTTCATGAGACCAATTTTTTCATTACAGTCGTTTGCTCCCTGACTCCTAACCCATTTAGTGTAGATGCACAGTGCTCACAAGAGAAAATGGTCTCAGTCTTACAAGAGATGCTTATTTGAACTTTAATCCCAGGACTAATGCCATTTATTCACAAGGTATCAAGAAGAAAATAGATATTAAGATACTAAGACCAAGAAAAGACTACAGAGAGAGCTTTGCTCCTTGCACAGGCAATGGGCACCAGCAATATTCAAGGTGCACCACCAGGCCCTTCTGTGATGGTCACTTGCCTATCAGAGAAGTCCCTCACTCATCTCTTCACATCACTGCTGCCTTTCTGTTCTCAGAGACCCCACCTCTGGCTGTTCTCAAAGCAGGCAGGAAAAGCAGAGCTGACTGGGTAAAATGCTGTTTATTTAGGTGGCACAATTGAACCCTCACGTTACGCTGAGCTCAGCTGACCTGACACATCAAAGCCTCTGACTGCCTTACAAGCACTGACAGCACTCACAGAAGCACCCGGATGTGCAACACCACTAACAACCCCACAGTCACAGACCAGAGCAGAAAAGAAACCACAAAAAGTGATGCTTACCAAAGAGGAGGATGTTTCTGGCACAACAGGGCACTAAAATGCTGTGATGGTCCTCTCTGAGGTGACCATCAGCTCTCCCTGGACCAAAAGGGATCACTTTGCCAGTAAAAGCAGAAGAGCAGGGTATTTAACAGCCAAGGCTTTTTGGGTGACACATTATCTGGCTATGGTTGAACTCGCCATGGTTTGGGGTCAGAGCATGGTACCCACTGGGCTTTGCTTCTCACTGGCAAAACGGGACCATAAGTCCTGCTGCTCCTACAGCAAGCCCATCCCACTGCCTACACTCTTTCCGGAAAATAACATACCTTTGGACATTTGGGAGATGAAGGAGCAACAGAATTCAGTCATTCCTCCCAAGAGAGGGAATATGTTCTAAAGAAACAGCCAAAAAAGCAAAGGGGAATGAGGGGAGGGATGCAAAGCAATTGTCTCATAGAGTTTAGTCTTTAATTAAAAGGGTTGAGCAGAACGTTTCAAACACCACATGGGTATAACTTAGAGAGCAGTTTGTAAGATGAGCTTTCATCTTCAGCGTGGGCTTTCCTGTATTGACAACAAATAGAATTTTTATATTATTTCCATGAACACCAGCCTTTGCAAAAATCCCAGCTTTTTCATGGTGGCACAGCCGAGGTTCATATCAAACCATCTGTACAAAAGTCATTCTGTGAAGATCACAGCGAAGTCCTGGGTATTTGGTCAAAAAAACCCAGCAGCTTTCAAAGCCACTCAGAAAAAGGATTCTCATTTTCTTATACTAAGAAGCCTGAGACGCAGACAGGTGTGAACAGAGCAGGATCTGGCCTGGAGACACACATATGCCACAAACTGGTGGAGGGCACAGGGAGATCTCTGACCCCACTTGTTCCACTTCTTTTAAAATCAGCAGGAAGTTTTTCTATCCATACCAGTATATTTTAAAGGATGATTCCTGGATCATCTCCACCTAAATTAATCTCTCACCTGCTCATCCTCTCCTGTGCTCTCCCTGTGGGGCCACAGTGAGACTGAGCAGTGTGGTCCCTAACAGAGTAATAGATGTAGTAGTAAGTGCTACATCAGTATCAGATCGTGGTGTTTGACCACAGAGACTGACCCTATTTCCTTTACAGGATGGTTCACTGAAGAGCACAAAGCTGGCTCTGCAACCAAGTGTATTCCCATGCAACAAAGTGCCACACCTTCCAGGTTTTAAATCCTGTTCCCATGGTGGGGCACATTATAAACTCATGGCAGCAAGAGCAGCCTGTGTTTTCCCCAGGAACAAGTACCCTGGCTCGCCAGCCCTGACCTTTCATCTGTACAGCCAAAAACGGGTTCAGGACTGAGTCTTCTCCATGAGGGATGTGATCTCCAAGTGCTACAGGAATGCAGAGCCAGTGCCAGCACCCAGAGCTGTCACAGCCCCATGAAGGCTGTGAAGGTCCTCCTCAGTTACAGGCACATCTGCCAGCAGAGACCAGTGCCTCTGGAGCCCTCCTGCAGCAGAGGACCTGGGTGCCCCATGACCCCTCTCTGAACCAGACCCCACGTACCACACCACGGACCACCCCCAGGCTGACCAGCCCATTCAGGAAGTCCCTGGGGAGTCAGAAGCACTGGCTAGAAAATGTGGTTTTGGCATCAGTTACCCAGGAACTGTAATAAAGTGAGCAATGTCCCCATCGGGCTGACGGTACCGATGAGTAGAGGGAGGCATGGAAAGGTCAACAGCCCTGATTGTACCAAAACCACGTTGCACAGCAGAAACATTCGGCTCTTCAATGCTACTCCTGTGCTTTGACCACATACATCTGATCCTTTCCAAGCTGTAGCCCACTGGACGTTATCTGACTAATCCCGCAGCAAGGAAACCCCAAAAGTTCCCTTTTCCACAAAGTTTCTCATCACCACAGCTCAACGACTTATACAGCAAAAAAAGTCACAAGGAGTCACTGTTGAAAGCCCTTTAAGGGAGATGCCAAATTAATTACCAAAGCACCACAGATGCTTTGTGACCAAATGACCAAAGTCATTCCAAATGTATCAACATGGCGAGAGATGAGTCATCTCCGGAAATGCCAGGAGCTCCTCTGTCACCAGCCACAAGGCAAGGCCAGTTTTTGCTCCTGGCAGGAAGAAAAATACTGGGTAGCCTGAAACGGATCACACCAGTCACTGGACAGGAGGTAGCAGAACATTAGGATGGCCTGCAAAATCTGTTTGTGTCACTGAAAAAGAAGTGGAGATGTTTTTCAGTGTGCTGCTGTGCAGGAGAAGCATNCTGACCAGCCCATTCAGGAAGTCCCTGGGGAGTCAGAAGCACTGGCTAGAAAATGTGGTTTTGGCATCAGTTACCCAGGAACTGTAATAAAGTGAGCAATGTCCCCATCGGGCTGACGGTACCGATGAGTAGAGGGAGGCATGGAAAGGTCAACAGCCCTGATTGTACCAAAACCACGTTGCACAGCAGAAACATTCGGCTCTTCAATGCTACTCCTGTGCTTTGACCACATACATCTGATCCTTTCCAAGCTGTAGCCCACTGGACGTTATCTGACTAATCCCGCAGCAAGGAAACCCCAAAAGTTCCCTTTTCCACAAAGTTTCTCATCACCACAGCTCAACGACTTATACAGCAAAAAAAGTCACAAGGAGTCACTGTTGAAAGCCCTTTAAGGGAGATGCCAAATTAATTACCAAAGCACCACAGAGTCCAAAGTCATTCCAAATGTATCAACATGGCGAGAGATGAGTCATCTCAGGAAATGCCAGGAGCTCCTCTGTCACCAGCCACAAGGCAAGGCCAGTTTTTGCTCCTGGCAGGAAGAAAAATACTGGATAGCCTGAAACGGATCACACCAGTCACTGGACAGGAGGTAGCAGAACATTAGGATGGCCTGCAAAATCTGTTTGTGTCACTGAAAAAGAAGTGGAGATGTTTTTCAGTGTGCTGCTGTGCAGGAGAAGCATCCTACTTCCTTCCTCATCACTGCTTCAGAGAGAGCACAAAGAATGCTCCTCCAAGAGTGAATTATTTAGGCAGTCATCTCAGCGAGTTATTTCCGCTCATTTCTGAGGAACAATACGGCTCAGCCTGGGATTTAAACCAGCAGCAATGAAATGGTGCCCAGTCGACTCCAAGCAGAAGATGGACAGAGAACATCACGAAACCACCGCTAATAGAGGAGGATGCAGCACACACTTAACGCGGCTCAAACACAGACATGCAACCACAGGGGCTGCAGCTCTCCGCAAAAAACTGCTCCATCTTCACATCCTGTGAAGGAATGAAGGAATACTTTCCTCCTAGAAGACAGCTGGGTTTTCTACTTTTCTGTGAATTGCTCTAATCTTGTTGTGACAGTGTAGAGCAACCAGAGGATGCTGCGAGTTAAACGCCCTCATTTGTCTGTAAGTTTTACGAGGGAACAGGGCTGCCAAATCAGACCACCGCAAAGTGAGGATGTGACAGCTGTAACTAGGGCAATTTCAGTCGGGGAAAGATATAAATAAATGAAGAAATGGGGAAAAAAAAGAAATAACAGAGAAACTATACATTACACGAGGGAAGAGGAAAAAAGAAATGCAGCTACTAAAGACAAAAGCCGTCTATTTGCCTATCTAATGCTCTCTTCAAACTGTTATTGTGTTCCTCTCGTGCCTGATGCACAATGGTTTAAGAACAGACTGGGAGAGGGGAGAGGAAGTTGAGGGTCAAAGCACAGCACCTGCTTGCCTGACTGCAGTCTTTCTAAAAGAACCCCAGCTAGGACTTGGCCAAAGCTGCCAGCAGCACTGATGGAGGCACGCAGGTACCTCCCAATGTTTATGGAGGTGGTTTCAAGTCTCAAGCACGTGAACCCTGCATGGAAGAAGTCTGTGCTACAACATGACAGCCAAAGCAGGCAACAACCTGACACCCTGACCCTGATTCGCTCTCAATTCTAGGGGAATCAAAGAGGCTCTGTAATGAGACTACTGGAAAATCAGATCTACCTGAGCATTCTCCAAAACAGAGGCCAAGCCCCTCTGCTGCCACCCAACTCCCATGGAATTATAAAACATTAGGACATGAAAAAAGAAATAAAATAAAAAAATCTCAGAATTGTCAATAAATTTAGATGTGCAGCCATTTAATAAGATTGCAATTCTTTTTAAGAAATATTTTCTGAAGAAACAGTCTGAGAATTAAAAATAGTTCAGAGTCCATCTAGATCCAGCCCTTTATCCTCTTGTCTTCCTCAGCACCAAAAAAATGGAATCCACCTTTAAAGCCACAGAGCCCTCAGTGGCTGTGGATGGCCAGGAAGCAGAGCTGGAGTCTGGTGGCCAACAAGCTAGTGCTGAGGAGTGTAGTTTTAAACCGTGCACTTTGCAAGGTTTTGGAAACATTTCCTTCTTCGTCTTGACCTCGTCACAATTATTCTTCCATTTCTGCTCATGACCAGCTCATCACAACGGTTTCTACCATGAACTACATGGTCCTGCTGGGTTCATGACATCTGGAGTCAAGATCTCCTGTAACCAGTCACAAAGTCCATGACAAGGGACAGCAGAACCTCCTTCCAGGGACAGCTGGGGCAGCAGAGCTGCCTCCAGCTGTACATCCTGAGCCAGAGACTCCACGTTTGCCTTGCAGCAGTGTCCACATCAGCCTAATGATGATGTATATTGAAGACAATTCCTGTTTGACCCCTCACCTGCTTCCCATACCAATCTCCTCGTAGGGCAGCCAGTGCCCATCAGGCTGAATGGGAACAGCAGCAGGATGTGACCTTGAGCTGTCCCCGAGCGCTGGAGCTGCACCCACAGGCAGGTTCCTGGTCACAGCTCAGCCCCCGCTCCACCCACACTTCCCGTGACCCAGTTCCACGCTGGGAAACTGGATTATGGCTCCCATTGATCCACATGGTTTTCCACTTCGATTTTGCTGGTGAAGCAGTGAAAGAGGTCATCCCTCTCTGCCATGTCTGCTGAGGCAGCTTCCTATCCACCAAGGAGCAGAGCTTATCTCCTTGGAGCTCCTTGCTAGCAACCAAGAGCCAGACAGCAAAAATATCTTGGAACTTAAAAACAGAAAGTGTGACAATCAAGACGTGTTCCTGGATACACAGAGCACCTTCCCAATCTGTACTAGCAAGGCTTAAAAAAGGGCTGCCAGCACATACTACAGACAGGATTTTATATTATCTTTACAGTGTAGTCCACAGCATCCATCACCAAGATGCTGATGATGCGCTGAAGGACAGACTTTTATTGTCAGCAGGAGATACCCATCGCAGCTGAAGATTCTGTAATTACTGTTTCTTAGGAGAAAATGGAAGATTTATTGTTCACATAATAGTCAATGAAGGTCTTTTCTGGAGTAGAATAGTGGCTTACGTACAGGCCTTCATCTATGTCTCACATTGTATTATACAAGATTAAATAGTTTAATTTTTTTCAAGCTGGGATTTTAGGTACTGTGTGGATTGTCCAGCAGTAATTATAAGGACAGAGGCTACTTGTACTATCTGCTGTGCCCTCCCCAATCAGCTGGTACAGTGCTACCAGTGGGGACTCTTCCTACCCAGACAGTTTCTGGCTGAATTTCTTGAAGTTATGAAACCACTGGTAGAGAAGATTTATATTCTGTCATTGGATAAAGGTCTTCAGCTGAGATCAAAGTAGTTAGCTATAATTGCAGAGAAAAGGTTGCAAAACAAATCCTAATTTATCAGTAGGGATTTTTCACCTCCTTGAAGAATGTGCCATCTAGAGTAGGCAACAGAGACAGAAGGCAGGATAAAATCATCCATCATTAGAGAAGCTGCCCTCATTCCCTGTTTTGCCATTAGCCACTACAGAAATCCTAAACACAACACAAAATCTCAGTGCTGTGTATTTTGTGTCTCCCTTAAAAAATGTCTTTTAAATGAACAGTGCATGCACAAAGTCAAGGATCTCACCACTGCAATGTTTCTGCCTTCTCTCCATCCTCTTTCTCTCAGCTTCTTCTTAAAGCCAAGACCAGATTGTTTAATCCCAGCAGAAATTTCATAAGAAATCACAATTCCAGATAGAGGCAGAAAATGGCAGACAAAGACCACAAGACCAAATGACTCCAAACTGAAGACAAAGACTAATGGGAAAAAAAGAGCATCATTTGTAAGTGAGAGTAATTAATCATCAGCAGGGGTTGACGGACGAGCAGTGGAACCACTGATGCTTGAAGGATTTACACCAAAATTAAAAGTTTGATCTGAATAAACTGCTCAAGATGCAGCTGAGCCACTGCATGAATTAACAGGTGGAGTCCATCATCTGCCAGATGGCAAGGTAGGTCCAACCACCCCAAATTTCTCACAGGATTTCTCACAGGGGAAGAGGCTGGAAGCAGAGGACTGACCTCTCTCTGTGCTAAGCCACATGATGCCACCCTACTGCCCAGCCCAGCACCAAGGAGGAGATGCAGTGTAACCCCTCTGCCTGCAGACTGGCACCACCTCACCACTTCAACCCTTCTCAGAAGCTTTAAGACTAATTTAGGTGTTGCACAAACTTTTGGGACCAGGGTGAATTCCCACTTGTGAACGTACCATGAGAGTTTGGTCATCACTTAAACAGTTCTTGAGCGCAGGAGAATAAAAGAATAAATAAAAGGGAAAGAAAAAGCCCAGCCATCATATAATCAAGCACCAGAAACATGCAAGGCAAAAGGGAGGGAATAAAGAACAGTATTCTCCCCTTTTACCTCAGCCTAGCATTAAAAAGACAAGATACATTCCAAACTATAAGCCTCTATGAATGAAAAACTGGCAGAGTCAATAAAATGTGAAGTAAGCCTAATTCATTTTTACTATATGACCTACTTTCAGCCAGCTTTGATTCACATGAGCAGCTAGAGCTTCAAGGTGGTGATTCGGCAAGGTCTGTTCATTAAAGTCATTCTTTTCTTTATGGCTTTCAGCTTCAAGGGATAAGAAAACACATTTCTGTCAGAGGCATTCGCCAAAAAGGCTCCCCCGGCACAAATGCAGCAGCAGCCAGGGGAAAAATGGGTACGAATGTAAATGCTGCTTCAGAACTGAAAGATGATGGGAATGAAGAAAAACTTAATTGCTGGAGGTGATGCCTCCTCCAGTGTGCTCAAACACCCGCTGGGTCCCATCTGAAGCCCTGCAGGGCAGGCAGGGATGTTCTGGGGGGAACTGAGGTGATGGTCCCTGCTCCCCAAGCATCCCCGTGCTGCAGCCATGACTCAGCTGCCTTCCTCGAGGTGTCCTCCCACCACAGATCCCTCTGTTCCTACGAAGGAACAGTGACTGTTTCCTCTGACAGGCCAGGATGCACCCCAAGGAGCAGGGCTGGGACCCCTGTACCACCACCCTGGCAGCAGCAAACCCCTTGGGGCTTCCCCAAACAGCTCCCTCCCACCTTCTTACACATTGGTGCAAGAGCCCTGACAGCTTTTTTTCCCCTCCTCTGTCTCCCCAGGGAAAGACAAAAGGAATTTGAAATAATCTGCTGGCTCCTAGTTCTTCATCACACCCAACTAGTCCTGGAGCAATAACTGGGACTGATCTTAGATAAAATGCTGCAGAAACTAATTTTTCATTTTGATTGGAGCATCTTCTCCCCCCTGATTCTAAAAGGGCTGTTCATGTGCTTGGGCTGAGCACATAAATAAACACATTAGGAGCAAATATGGATGAGATTGAGCGTTGATTGATTTATCCTTAAATAACCACAGAGGTGATCTCTTCTCCTCACTGCAACACCAAGCAAGCTGAGTGCCTCACCTCTACACAGCCCAAAATTTGCAAAGCTGGGGGGAACTCAACCAAGGGAAGTCATTTGCTTTGTAAGCAGATACCTCATTCTGTTCAAAACAATATGTGTCTGACATCTCCCTGGCTAGCCCTGACATCAGGGTAGCTATTCCAGAATAGCATCCCTATTACCTGCACTGCCTAGGGCAGCCAGGGATGCCGTTGGGGGCAGGGAAGGACAGATGAACATACAGATCCTTCCACTGCAGTTTTCACTGTCTGCTCAGTCCCAGCTTCAAGTACCTCCACCATTACAGAAAATTAGCAAGAAACAGTATTTTGACAAAGGCTGAGAATGCTGTACCAGGACAACACAGCTCTGCAGGCGAGGCTGGAGTGAGCCACCCCTCGCCAAAGTCACCGCAGCAGAGATCAGTTACAGAGCCTTCAGAACAATCTGCCAAAATAACAGTAATTAGAAAATAAAGAGTTCATTTCTGTGCTCCTCTCGGGCTGCTGGCTTACAGCTTTGCTCCAGCTGGAATGGAGGGCACTGTCACCTCGGCGGCCGCTGCCACGAGCTGCTCCCACAAAGGGCACTCCGTGTTCCTCCAGGAGCAGCCACGCTTCACCTCGGGCCAGGGCAGGAAAAGGCATGTGGCTGAGAAAGGGAAGCCTTGGAAGACCTCTCATTAAATGTCTCCATGTGGAGTGAGCAGAGCTAGCTGGAACAGCAGCAGCTCATGCTGCAAAGACGTGTTAAAAACAAAGCAAAACTCCAGAGTGGGAACCAAAGCTCAAAAATGCTGCACATTCCTCAGACAGGTATTGTGTTATACACATATTTCACAGTGAAGAGAAAAAAAAAAGGAAAAAAGGATTTTTTTTTTTTTCTAGGAGGAAACCATCATTTGAATATTTTGGCTCAGAAGAATTTCCTTCCGTCATCAGCAAAGCAAAGGATCTGTGAGAAAATGTCCTTCCTGCAAAAAGGGGGAAAACAATTTCTGGCTTGAGGCTAAAAAATGAAGCAATAAACCCTCTAAAGCTCAACTGAATAAAATGCCATGAAAGCTTCTAGGCAGAGCTGAGCCTGACCTTAAGCCTGGCCTGGCTAACTGCAGACTTCTCATGAGATTAAATAAAAATAAAAAATCATGCCCTGTGCATTGGTGTTCTGATGGACACACCCTCCCAGCAGCAGCCCTGGCTTGCCACCAGTCAGTACATATGAGACTTAACTTACTTCTGTTCACCTTGAAGCAAAACATGCAGCTATACAAATGAGTTTTTCCATATTTTCAATGCAAATGGGGGATTATTCAAAAATAAGTTGATCTCAGCCTCCTAGGAGACATGGAAAGGTCACAGAGCAGGCTGCAGAATACTTTCCCAGCCTTCCTCAGAATCTTTAAACTTACATGATTTCTCTATTTTAAGGCCTTCTCCGAGGCTTCTTCCCAAAAGTTCCAAAAAATAATCAATTAAAATGAAACCGCTCTGCTAAAAGAGGACACCTAAGGACAAGCAAGTGTGGGCAGGAAAATAGATTTGGTACTTCTATGAACTCTGGCAGCAAAGACACGGGCAGATGGAAGCAGCAGCGAGGGAGCTCAGCTCAGCAGATCATGTGCCCAGCGGGAGGGTGCCCAGGAGTGCCACCGAGCACCGGGCACCTCGCTCCAGAGACACAATTCCCATTCCTCGATCCCGCTGGAGCGAAGGGCAGGCTCCGTGTGGAGGCATGGGCTGCTCCGGGCAGCACCCACGCTGCGGGTGGGAGACACAGGGCTGGAAGGGAGAGCAGAGGAGGATGAGGGGATGTGGGAAGCAGGGCAGCCCTGCGGCCCCGGAGCTGCCAAGGCTGTCAGCAGAGATGCTGCAGGATTGCGCTCGCTTGGCTCGGCACGGGAGCGGAGCTGCCTGTGAGTCACAGCTCTGCACCACTCGGCCCCGCTTCCCTCCCCTCCCAACTGGCTTGAGTGTAAGATGTATTATTATTATTATTATTATTATTATTATTATTATTATTATTCCTCTCTCCTTTCTCTGGGGTTTTTTTTTGCCTCACTGGCTGTTTCGCTGCTCGCCAAAATATCTTCTGCTCAAGGGAGGGAGCTGCGGAGGGCGAAAGCCAGGGCTGATGGGGAGCCTGCCAGCCCCAGCCCCAGCCCCAGCCTCAGCCCCAGCCCCAGTCCCAGCCCCAGCCCCCACAGCCACAGTGGAAAAGCATCTGGGATGTGGACTTTCATTTTCCACTCATTTAATCAGAAACTCCTTGTAGGAGGTTTGCTAGTTCACACAAAGCTGCAGTAACAAAACATGTTTTCAGTGTTTAATTCACAACACTAACCCGGGCTCTAAAAGCCTCTAATTTTTCCATGAGCTCCCAGCTAACGGGATGTCTCCAGTCTTCCCAGTAAGTCCTTTGTTCAGAGACTCAAGTAATCTCTGGCACAGCCTGAAAACATTCTTGTTGTCTCCTTTCACCTTAAAAAATAAAGTAAGATCTATAACAATTAATATTAAACTGAGTTAACAGAGCCAGGAAGACTAAGCGGCAGTCCTGCTGTTATCTGTGGGAATGCCTACCCAGAAGTTGATGGGAACGGACCCAGAGAGTTCCTCTCAAGGCACCAGAGCTCAGTGCAGATCTTTAGGCTACGGGTCCATTTCTCGGGATGACATTTGATGAAGATGCAGGATGGGATGTGCTCCAGCTGGAACACGATGCACTGAGTGATGGCTAATATGGCCATTGGTGTTGTGGTTGGATGCACAAACGTGCCGGCGTTTGAAAGGGCAATGGAGTGTAAATCATCCATGTTCAGTGTTTGCATGGGATTCACCATACCCCAGCTTATGGGAAGAGCCCATGGGTGGTACCAAAAGTAAGAGTTCATCCTGAACACACCACAGAAAGAGGGATTTGAAGCTATTTGAGGAGATGCCACCCATCTTTGACCAAACAAGGGATGCAGCCTGGGCAGGCACACACAAATGCTTTAGGTCCTACCCCCTGAGGGAAGGCAGCACCTAAAGTCAGCTGGATAATTCAGTCTGATCTCCCCATCTTGGCTGCTGGCAGAGGGGCTGATGAGTTACCCTCAGGAAAAGAGATCTGCCCCATTCCAACAGCTTGTGCAGCCACAGACAGACACAAAGATGCCACAGACAGACACAAAGATGCCACCGGCAGAGCAGAGTCGGGCCAGGCTCAGCAGAAAGGGGCTTGCTGCTCTGACTGGCAGCTACAGTTTCCATGGTTAAGTTTTCATTCAGAAGCCAAGGCTACCCATATACAAAGCAAACTGAATCAATTTAAACAGTGAACCCTGGAGCACTATAGAGTCACCTTCCTCTGCAGAAAAATGCTGCTCTTCACAGATGCCTTCTGCTTGTTGAGATCTAAGGTGTGTCTGCATCCTCCATAAGAGACCACAGCCCGTGCCAGGCCCTGGGAGTGCACAGATTGTGTGTGACACCACCAAAAACTATCCTGGGTCCAGGTAATCTGTGTCCACAGCTGCCCTCTCACTCAGCTCCCTTTCATCCATTCTTCAAAGTCTCCCCTGATGCTGCTAAAAGTGTTCTTGTTCCTACACTGAGCCAGTCAAATGTGCTGTCGTCAATTCTGCACTCACACAGGTTTTCTCCTCGGCTGCTGAAGACAGACCAGCTTCTCTGCAGGATCCCAAAGCCTGCAGGGACCACAGCCAAATCTGCAGCTATCAAAAGGACCTCCTTCCTTTGCACTCTTTGCACCAGCAAAGGCTCTTGAGAGGATGGAGCAACTGCAAAGTTCATTCCCCCAGCTAACAGCGGTCTCTGCACTGAGTGCTGAAGATGTGCTGAGACTTGTTTGGTTTTTCCAGCAGCAGTTTTCCCTCAGTACTGACCCCAAAGCCAGTTTCTCTTCCTTTGAGGACTCAAGGTCAGTCAGACCTAAGGAGAGGCAGAGGGTGTCTGCTATAGGATGGTTTATCCACACACAGGGCACATATCTCAGGTGAATGGAGAAATCTGGATACTTCAGTAACTGCCTTGGGCTTATCCAAACATATCCCACAATCCTCACAGCTCAACCTCTTTGTTAAATCCAGTGTTTCCTGGTTCAGTTGCACCTCTGCTTTTCCCCCGGGTGAATCCCTTTTCTTTCACAGCATTCTCTGCACTTCCATTCCTTTTGCTAAACTCAGCAGTAGATCTAGTGGTAGCCTCTAATGGTGGGCATCAATAAAACAAACCAGCCTTGCGAGTCTTTTGTTTTCCAGTCAGACATATATCTGCTTTCTCCCCCTCAGCACTGCTTTCCTCTAAGCACCAGCTGAGCTGAGGGACTCCTGCATCACTGCTGCCAGGCTGAGATAACTTAGATGGATGTTTGGGGGGCCAGTCACCCCCGAGAGCTGCCTCACTCCTCCATCATTTGGAGGCGCTCATCTATTACAACCATTTCCCTTCACATTTTCCTTCACCACTCTAACAACTTATCACCATCCCTACCAGATGCACTGTATTTGCTACACATTCCTAGGTACCTCTGCTGCAAACAGTTTTATTAGAAGCCTTTGTACCCATTAAGGCCTGAAAGGATGAGTGCCAGTGGCCTTTTGTAGGTTAATCCACAAGAGATCAAGAGAGTGCAAGGCATTCTGTCTATTCAAATTACTCATTTTACAGTATAATAATATGAATATTAATATTGTCCATTGAAAAAGTGTGCTAATTAGGATGCTGGCAGTTTTTTGGACCACTGCCACACCAAGTAAGCACTTGGGGGTATGTGACTATTCAAGCCCAGGTCCCAAATTGCCGTTTACAACAGCGGCACACTCAGTTCAAGAGCCAAATCACCAAAATAATTAACAAGAGAACAACCTAGAGAGGGTTAATGTTACTTATTTTTCCTCTACTAATTTCAGTTATTCCCCTTCCTAGTAAAACAGTATTTAACCAGACCACAAATAATTTGCATAGCACACACGTGCTGGCTGCTGGGAGGTTTTTAAGCAAACAGAACAAATGCCTCATTAATAACTAAGTGCCAAGAAATGCAGAAAGAATTTTGTACCAGACTACGAAAACCAAAGAAGTTTCTTCTTCTGATGCTTGCCTTGGATTAAACACTATGCTCCTTTGATAAGACTGGTTTGGACACATGAGAAAATGGAAAAGACAAGATCCACACAAGTACAAGAAGGACACAAACATGGGAGGTTTTTGTAGTTCAGACACAACTTTTTATGCAGGTAAAGCTTCCACAAGCTCAGGGAGAGGCCCGGTCACTGGTACATTAATAGCACATGGATGATCTTTAACAGATATGATATTTCCCCTTTCCAGTTTCTGTTTCTATTTTTATCCTACAGCATGGACATGCCATCTTCACTGTAGTCTGCTGATTTCAAGGCTGATCTTCATTTTTTTTGCCAGCAAGATGAAAGGTCAGCTACGGACCAGACCCCAGAAAGGCCTTCCAGATGCCTGGGTATTTATAGACCTGATAATCTGGATGTCAGGGAGCATCTTGCCACAGAGGAAGCAAGAAGCTCCGGGCACCACGGATCACCACCAGAACAACAACACTGGTCCCCAAAATGCCTGAGATTTGCAAACACACTCTTTTTTACCCAACAGAATAAACCCCAAACATTTCTAAGTTTTTGCAGAAATAAGATTTGCGCCGAGGGGTCCAATTTGAACGACAAACCCATAGGTTTTGTTCAGATGTTTTCCCAAGGTACAAGAGAAGCACATTTGATCCCTCAGATCTTTCTTATTCTGCTTCAGGGAAGGTATTTTCCTTTGAGATCACTCTAAGTTGGAAACCCAAATTCAAATTTCCTACCTGTGAAGCCACTGCTGTACCATAGTTATTAAGGGTCAAAGTCCTTCTACTCCTCAAAGAGGTTATAGCCAAAACCTGTTTTCAGAAACTAGGGTTTCTCAACATTGTGGGACCGACAAAACTTAGTGCCATCCTCTTCAGCATCTCAAAATAAGCTAATTTTGGCTCATACCCATCAGTCAAGAGATCCAGTTTCTCCTGCAGGACCTCCAGCAAAGATCCCAGTCCCATTTATGAAAGCAGAGACTTGAAAACATCTGCCAAGACACAATGACTTCGTTTTTAGAAGCTCTTGGTGCCCTGACCTGCAATGTAAGTCAACAAAAGAATGAGGTCTACCAGCATAGCTGCAGGTCAGGTCCCCTTTTGCCTCACTGTAAACTAAGGCATCTAAAATTAAAGCAGACTCCTGCAAGTGAGGATGACCAGGGCCTCTGGTTTTTGCATTCCTAGCCTGACAAACAGGGCTGCAGATGAGATTTTGCATGTGCACATACACACACAGGCTCGGGGTGAGAGAAAAGTTCAAACACAAAGAATTCTGGGCTCTTGAAGAGCATCAGTTGGAAGCAGCTGCAGAAAGCTTTGATAATTCCCTGGGTTACTGAGCACTTTGCTGCTTAAATCTCTCCCTGGCCAGAGCTATTGCTTGTCACCCATCAAAAGCTAATCCTCTTTTTTCTGATTTCATCTCTATCTTCCCTTTTCCCCCTCTCCATACAAGTGCAAAGCACTTTTAATCTTAATTTCAGATGTACTTGCCATGATGCTGCAGATGTGTTATCTGCCACTGACAGTATTTGCCACCTATTTCTCCTTAAAGGACACTGCTTGACCTTGTAACAGCTTCCATGCCTCCAGCTTTAGAGGCTTTCTGTTTGAATGGATCACAAGTAATCACTTTTCTGTATCCATTATTAGCAGTGAACCAGCTACCCAGAGTGCTTCTGCTTTGTTGGTTTTTTTTTCCCCTTCCAAATGCAGCATTTTTTCCCGGGCAGAGACATATTATGGCAATTCAGACACTGACAACTGTGTAAATCACACCCAGGCAAAAGTTATTGATTACCTCATTCCAGTAAAGCATGAGATGATCAGGCTGCCCCACGGTATTTTGATCATCTGAGAACCCTGAAATTGAAAGTCACAGGCTCCATTTTGCTTGGAAACCTAACAAAAGGCATTAACTGTGACAAAAGGCACTTAGAACATCTCTTAAATTATCTCATTTCACACCAGCAGTAACAAATACTCCTTTTCCTTTATTAACACACTCTCCCTGCCCATAACCGTTCTCATTTTTCTAATTTTGAATTAAAACGCTTTCAAGTTATTGATCCCTTCTGCTGGAATTCTTTTCTCCTGTTTTTATTAGTCCTTGTACACAGCCTAATCTGAGCAATATGAACAGTGCATCCAACACAACCACCTCTCTAGCAGACCTGTCTCCCAGGAGTCAGCGTGATTAATCTCTCCCGTGCAAGACAAGTCACGTTCCACAGCCCCAGCTCCTCCACACTGCTGGTGTGCTCAGAATGGCACTCTCACATCTGGTATTAAATTATGTAATTACCTTATTTCTTCTCAACTGCCTTCCCAAACAGGGTGTAGACAGTCACCAGTGAGGGAAGAAGAAAACCCAACACTGGGAGCATTTGCTGGAGCTTTCAAGAGCATTTGCTGTTGCCTATCACTGGATTTCTCCCCATGCCAACTCAGCTGTGGGCTCCCACAGCCCAAGGAACATTCCCTAGCACTGGAATAGTGCTGAAGGCAGTAATTAGCAGAGGCAAAGGTGCACACTGCTGTGGCTATGCCAGGAGCTGCATCCCCTCCCGAGGGATGCGGGATGCCCTCACAGCTGGCTGGGGCTTCTTGGACCCTCACAGACACATCCCCCTGGCAGGGGCTCAGCCAGCTGAGGGACGGGGCTCACACACTGCTCCCACTGTATTTAAATCCACTGGTGATATGCAGAGTCCTCGCTAAACACAATCCCAGGCGCCGTATCACAGGTTTAGGGCTCTTTCTAGAGAAAAGACTGCAGATTTGGAGGAAGAAGGGTCATCTTAGACACATGGCCTAGCCCAAAATTGCGCTCTCTGTCAGCCCGTTGGCTAATCCCCTGCTAGGGGCCCTTTGTAGCTGCTGGCATCGCTCTGCAACCCTGTAAATGCTGTGGAACAGCATGGGAAAAGCACCAGATTTCCTGGGCCAAGTTTTAGCTACTACGGGCAGATGCAAATAAAAAAGGCCCAAACCAAACCAAATCCCCAAGATTGCTACAAGTGAGAAAAAGGCTGGAAGATGGAGGTGCTGCTGTAGTGCTTAACCCAGGGGAGCAAATGTGTTGTGCTTTCTCTGCACAAAGCTCAATGCCAATGATTCACAGAGCCCAAGCCAACCCAGGCCAAAGACACATGAATGGCTTGAGAACCAGCATCTCCCTGCCCTTCCTCAAGCAGAAAGCTCTGCTGTGACTGCACAGTCCATCATGCCAGCACAGCAGCATGTGTGCAAATCCATCTGCAGTCCGAGGAGTCACACGGCAGCCAGCATGAAGGAACAATGTACCCCATCCATGGTGGCTTTTAAAGGTTCAACAGTGACAGACCTCGAATCCAGCTGCTCCTGTGGGGGCTGAACTCCATGGACAGCATCCCAGCTGGGGGACAGCCATGCCCTGGACCACTGCCCAGCTGAGTGACCTCCCTGTGATGCCCACTGCCTCTCTAGCCCCCGAATCGGTGTGGATGCTAAAGGCAGAGGACTTCCAAACCACACCACGACTATCCCAAGAGATGCTGGCTTTTGTCAGTTCAAAAAACATTAAAAATACTGGAGGAGTCCTTTCAGCAGGTGTTCAAGGGCCCAGGTCACAGCTGGGCTGCTGCAGGACTTTCAGCTGATGCTGAGTGTTTTCTGTGTGACCAGGATTCACCCACTGGATGCTGCCCTGCAGTGCCACGGATCAAGACTTTTCTGCATTTTTGGCAGTTTCATGACTACAGCAAACAATGTTTCTGCAGAGTCCAAAAATGTAATTTGACATTGCGTTTCAGAAGCCTGTTTCTCTAACGCAAGATTTCCATTTTCTTTGGCAAACTACCCCTCAAGTTAGCCCTACTGGCATCCACATCCACAATTCACAATTCATCTGGAACAGGCTGTTTACAGAAATTTTGCTGAACTGGCTGTCTTTCTATTAGTTATGTAGAAAAGAAAAGGTTTGGCCTTGATCCTGGACCTGCTGAATTAAAGTGTGAACGGGAAAATCTCTGAAGCCTAGGAACGCAAAGGCATTTCCACTGGTGCTGCCCACTTCAACTACAGCCGTAATTGTTCTAAAAAAAACCAAGAGACTAATGGCAAGTCCAGTGGAATTTGCAATTTTTCCTAAGCCCTGATCACTGCTTATATTGAATTTCTACCCCTGTAAAACAAAGATGCATTTCCAGCCTTTCGTGTTGTCCATGAGAGCTTCAAACTCTGAAGAGGTTTTTATGTCCCAGGTGGGGAGGGGGGAGGCTGGCTGCAGACTTCTGAATGCTCAGGTTAGGTACTGAATGAGGCATCTTCTTCTCAAATAATGGTCTTGCTCAGGGAGAAACTGCGACACCAAGGAGAGTATTGGCATAAAGACTCACCAACTGCAAGATACACCTGAGTGGAAACCTCCCATCTTTTCAAATGGGGATGCAAAGCAAGAGGGAAAGAGTTAAACTGGAAAGGTGAAATGGCTCCCTGTCCACATCTCCCTGTGCTGGCCCCAGAGAGCAGGGCACAAGAGGTGGTGGTCTCTCCCAGCACATCTGCTCACCTCTGTTTCCTTTGCCATCGAGTTCAACCTTCCCTCAGCAACAGCCACCCTAAGCTTGGGGCTTTTTAAATGCAAATCAACACTGCCACACAGGACACTGACCTGAATGCAGGCACACATCCCCACCAGCCCAATGCCTTGGTCATTATACCATCATCAGGAAAGTTAAGGATATGGAGCAGAGGCCTTGGAATGAATTCCTAGCTTTCCCTTCCAACCCTCCATCTGGCTCACTACTACTGACCATTACAACCATTCACAGGAGGAGCTCAACTGAGAGCTCAGTACCAGAGATTCCCATACCATCCCAAACTTGAGGCCTCCACCAGGAATCCCTGCAGACCCCAGGGCTGTTTGCCCAGATGGAGGAACCACCCTGAAGTTCACAAACACCAACAGTTACTTCAAGGAAAACACAATACCAACCTGTGAACACGAATCACACCTTTTAACTAACAATAAGGAATCCATGAGTTACTATTTTTTTAATGTAGCTGTTTTACTACATAATCCTGACCTCATTTGCTCTAGATACCACGCAGGCAAACCTAAAATACATTTCTTCACACTGACCCTGTTAATAACCATCCTGAGGGAGCAGAAGAACTGTAAGGAGCTAGCAAAATTTGTTTATTTATTATAAACCAGATTTATTGAAACAATATCCCCACTCAGCACTAACTGGGAAAAAAATAATTAAGGCTAAGGCCACATCCACTGAAATAAGATGTGATGGGGCCATTACCTGCTCCCTGCAGCCCAGGAGGAGCATCTCCTCCAGTGACAGCAGCACGTCACACCAATGGGTCTTGCCCAGCCAAGGTGCTTCTGCCTCTCCATCCTTAGTGCCCATGGAGTGCCAGCACAGCTTCCAGGCCAGGCCTGTGGGCAGCTTTGTAAAATTAACTACAGGCATCTGATACCCAATTCGGTCCTTTATAAAACTCTCTCCCTTCCATCCTTCCATGGCTCCCATTTTTAAACATAATGGGCTGGATTGCATCCCTGTTCCTTTTTGACCCTGCATATTCCAGGTCATTTCAAGTATCATTTGTTGTAAGGTTCAGCTTTACAGTGGGGTTAAAAAAAAAAAAAAGAGGTGTGCAGAAGGCTGTTCCTTTTGGAAACTCACTGCCAGGGGTCACAAACATCCCCGAAAATATTAGAAACTGGAGCAAAGCAGCATCTCCTCCACTCCAGGGTGCTCCCCCTGCTGACACTCAGTGACTCTTGGTGAAACCCCCCAACCTCACAAATGAAGTAGCCCAACAACCCAGGAGGTTCCTACAGCCCCCATGTCCAACCACCAGAATAAATTAGAGATTCACATCACGCCAACAGCTCAGGTTCCCCCACATCCCATTCCAGCTGATTGCAGCACTGTCTGCAGCCCCTAACTCCTTCCCAGCCACCTACACATGAGCTGAGATGGGCTGGGGGACAAGGGGATGTGAGGACGGAGCTGGGCCTTTAGCCACACACTTACTTCCATGTGCACATTCAACACAAGAATTTAAGACACCTAAAGACACACAAAAAAACTTGAAGACTTAAACAAAACCAAAAAAAAATTTACACCAATCTGCCATTCTTATGCAAGAAGAGGAAAAAATCCCACAACATTTGGAAGCGGGCTGTGTTTGCTTGGCACTTTCCATCTTTAGGTAATTAGTGTAAAGGGCTTCCCAGGTAAACCTAAGAATAAACAGCAGATTTCAAGAGAGACACCATTCTCTCTGCAGTGAGCCTTCAAAGCGTAACCAGGAGAAGCTGCAGAGCTCCAGCCGGCTCCCCGCAGGCATCGCTTGCCTCCAAGTCCTCAGGGTCAGCCACAAGTCAAGCTGCATCAAAATTTGGAATGACATAAGAAAATGACAAGCAAGAAATGTCTCTGAAGACAAACACCACAGCATTCGCAAATGCTTCAAATCCACAGCCTGGACCAACAGCCTGCTGCTCCTCCCATCCCCTTCTCTAAGCTTTCTAAAAAGTGCCTTCCTAGCTGAGAGTGGCACCTTCAGAGCTGGGAGGAACAAAACACCTCCCAGCTCCAAAACCTACTTTTCAGTGCTTCTCTCGGTTGTTTTCCTCAGCTGACCTAGCAGCAGCTGCTGTACTTGCTCCTCTGGGAATCAGCCTCGCTCCCAGCCTTTTGTTTCCAAAATGTTGCTGCAGGGGCACCTAGCCTCCCCATCGCCTCATAGATCCATTTCCAGCACTGGTGCCACCCAGCAGCTCCCAGCTCTGCCCCCCCAGACCACACCAGCATTGCTGTTTCTGATTGTATTGGGAAAGGGGTAAGGACAGGGATGGGAAAGGAAAGATGGGAAAGGAGAAGAGAGGAGTCATTCAGCAAAGGCTGCTGGAGAAGTCCACAGCAGTGAGGACCTGGCCCCAGGCTCCCTGTGCACTGCGTCAGGCTCCAATTCTCCAGAAGAGCCTGTTACTTCTTAAATACAATATCCAAGTTTGCAACTGCAAAAAGCAGCAGGTACCAGCTTCTGCTGAGAGCAAGAAGCTCCTCACCTGTGCCCTGCAGACCGGGGTTACCATCAGAGGGATATAAGCTGACACTAAATGGTTTTTGTAACCCACCCGAGCCTTACAGCACACACATCTCACCCACCAGTCACAGCCACACCCTTGTAAAATACTGCTGGTAAGATCCTACAGTGAGCAGAGCTACGGGAGCTTCAGCAGACAAGAAACCACCCCTCCCAAAACAGACAGTGATGCTTTCACATGCAATAACCCCAATTCCGAAAGCTGGCTCTTCTCTAAACACCTGTCCCACACTGCACCCCCACCTCTCACTTTAAGTGTCCTCACAAAAGAGCTGAGAAAAGACAAGCCTGAGTTCCCAGTCCAGCCATTCCTCTGGGACAGGGGAAGGTGGCACTGGACACGGTGCTTGCTCCTATTATCTGCAAAGCAGCTGCTTGCACAGAGCACCTTCGAATGCCCACAAGCCAAGGAGAGGGGTCTTCCCCTGTCCCTATCCATGCCTGGCACCCACACAAACAGCACTGCAAGACACCCCACCACATTCCCCACACTTTGCAGCACCTTGCAGACTTTACTTGGCATCTTTAAAAACAGCTTTTTTAACACTAAGGCATCGCAGATATTTTTTTGGTCCTGCAAAACTGTGCAGTATTTACAGAATCAGAGCATGCAGCAATGCAAGGGAGACTGGACAAATGTCACTCCACAGATGCATCAGTCTGCTCCTGACCCTCACCCTCCTCTTTCCCTTCACAAACTCGGCAGGGAGGGAAAGGGAACAGAGATTTAAAGGGAGGCAATACAGAAACATTTTAAATCACCTTTTATAACCTGCATTCTCTGGGACTGAAAAAGCACCTTTCCCGTACATTATTCAGAAAGCAGCAAAGCTAATGTGACATATTGGTGCGTAGGTGTGTGGGGGCTGGTTTCTTGTGGGGGGAGGGAGGGCTGAGGGCTTGCTCTGTGTTTCAGAGAAATGAAGCAGCACAAGATGTACCAGTTGCTCTGGTAACAAAGCTTTTGCCTTTTTTTTTGTAAGAATGAAGCATCATTTTGAGCATTTTTCAGTTCAGACTTCCTTGCCTGCATGGCAAAAACAAATCTGTGTTTCAGAAACACACACACTCCATTTGAGTCAGCATGGAAAGGACCTTCTCCTCCAGAGCTACTATAACATCGTGGGGAAGCTGACAAAATTGAGGTCGCCCGTTTTCCTTCTGATAAGGCTACAGGAGTTATCACACACACCACTACTCCAGCCCAGCCCCTTCCTGCCACCCACTAAGAGCTGATAAAAGCCCAGCACCACCTGTGAGCTGGTGCCTGTGGAAGCAGTGGAGACCCCAGCCCTGGCGAGCATCCCCACACGGCAGCACCACCATCCTCTCTGCCAGCGCACGGAGCCATCCCAGAGGAAACAATGGCTTAATATTTAATACTGTGCTTGTAATACAGAAGGATTATAAAGCAGCTTGTAAGTCTTGCAAATCCATTCACACTCACACAGACCATCCCCAGCCTTGAAGGTGACGTGTGGCCGGTGCCTGCCCACAATGGTCTGTGTCTGGATGTGGATGTGAGTGGTCCAGCCAACACCACAACCATCTCAGTGGAAGGAAGAGCCTGGGACAGGGCAGGGTGGGCACACACAAAGTGCTCCCCTGCCTCAGTCCCCTGGAGCAGGCTCTCAGTGCAGCACTAAAGCATGGGGAAAGCCAGGGAGCTTCCCAAACCAGAGGGACCAACCCCTCATGTGCAGCGACCATGAGAGAGAGCGTGAGGAAGGATGGCTACACACATTCACACACGTGTGGTTGCACTCAGCCTGCCCTGCCCTGCAGCAAAAGTAACCTCTGAAGAGCTCGAAAACACAAGAAAGGATCCAAAGCTGAGGATACAACACCAGAACCACCAATGCAGCTCAAGTCACACCCAACTTCACACCATCACAGCTCATCTGAGAAACAAGGAGGTGGGAAAGGAGAAATGCTCACAGTGCACCTTCAAATGCAATAGCTGGCTGTCTTGGGTTAGAGCTGCTTGCTTAGACTGCAAGATGATGGGGCTCTGAATTCCTTCAGCAGCCTGTGGAGGGGGGCACCAGGTGCCCTTGGTGTGCTCAGCACAAGCACCCAGCATCCAGCAACACAGGCCAGGTGTTGGGACAAGGGTGGCTGGTCTGCAGGCACTGGTGTGCACACATTCAGTCTGGCCTCTCAAGCAAGGCACAGCAGTCAGTCTGCAGCTATAGAAGGTGTTTATATAAACTACAGTTAATTCTTTACAGCAACAAACCCCAGGAAATATTAATTGTGTGCAGCATGGTAGCTTCTTCCACACAGATAAAGCAACAGTGATTAATTATCGAGCTATTGACCATCAGCCTTTGAGAAAGGGAGGCAATAAACCAACCGATGATTAAAGACAATTACTGTCATTTGTGATTCAGGCTAATTATCTGAACTCCTAATGACGACCCAGGAACCTGGAGAGTTTCTGTTCTCACCAGGGCTGATGCAAGGGCGCAGCACTTGATCAGCAGCAGCCAGACTGAGACAGATGTCAGGCAAGTTAAACACGGCACAGACCCCACTCTGTTTTCTCATATCCACTCTCAAAAATAAGTTAGAGAAAAAAGGAGTCTTCTAAAAGCCTTTTTTAAAGATATTTACCTGCTACCCCACCTGCCTGCACTGGTGAAATACCTGGAGATGCCAGGAGGAAAGATGCCACTGTGCATGGAGTGCACAAACAGCACCCAGGAGCGCAGGACACGCATTATCCCTCCTCCTCTGGCATCTGCAAACTCCAGGACAACATTATCAAACACAGGTTTGTGCCTGGGACATTCCCACAGGTTTGTCTCAGGGACCAAATAGTCCCAGCAGTCCTGCAGCTCCTAGCTCTCCAGCAACAGGTGACCTTGGATTTCAAATATTTTATTCACTTTCTCATACCCACATACCTCAACATCTCCATCTACTGGGTCAAACCTGGGCGTTTGCCTCCAGGTGGATCGGCCCTGGCTTCCAGCAAATACCAGCTGGACAATAAATACATCCTCGAGGTCACGAAAGACCTTGGGATGCATTTCCTCAACCTTTTCCCTGTGTATTGAACCCCAGACAGACAGACACACACAGTACAACGAAGAGCAATTGCAAAAACCACGTTTTTTTCAAACAGCTGCCTCACTTGGGCTGGCAGAGGACACGGCAGCCTGAGGGTGCTCCACTGCCCTGGGGTGGCTCCTAGGGATGATTCCCCTGCCCTGCCCCATCAGGTGGTGGTGGTAAAGGAGCTCCTTGGAGTGCCACAGCTGACACTGGCGGCACGTGGATCCCACACGCTCTAAATTAGAGCGCAGACTATTGCTGCGTAATAGCTCGGTGATTATATGTCATTCACCAGATAATTAAACAATCAATAGTTATTGTGCAGTTACAGAGGTGCCCACATACTCTATCTTGTACCCTGTAAAATAAAACTGTGCTGAAGCTGTAAATGGAGAGCCACAACCCCAGGGCACAAGGCAAAGCAGCACTTGGCATTAATGACCACTGTCCCCCTGGTACAGTTGGCGAGAAGCACGTGAGGATGTAATCTCAACATCATTTACTCCAATGTTGTAAAATACACAAGATGAGAGGTACAAAGGTTACCATCTGATCTACTTCCTGATGTTTTTTCTCACTACTGCAAAGGCTTGCATCAAAATCCCTCTCGGCTGACACCATCCATGGGCCACTGTCTGAATGGCCATTGGCTAAGACCATAAAAACACTGGGGGATTGCTTTGGTTTTCCACTTACTCAGTGCACAGTAAGTAGCCCACCGCATGGGTCCCCAAGCTTTGCAACAATCTGTTGGACAGGTATTTCGGGGTAACCCAGTGTCCTTTGACTTTGAACCCATGTATTTATTGGTGCTGGACACACCACCGGTTGTGGCCCTGATCTATCCAGGCAATCTTAGCACACACAGTATTTTAAGGAGTATTTGTTTGCTCTCATGCAGAGTAGAAATAAACAGTAATAATAATGTTCCGGGACATAAAAGCAGCATTTCCTCACAGTTTAGATAATGCTCTGAAGGGTTTTAGTGAGTTTTGTGTTTAGAGTTTTGCTTTCAGCCATTAGCTATAAACCAGAGAGGCAAAGGCTCAATTCCCCAAGTCCAACTCATTGTATTCCTCATAGTCATTTCCTTAAACACCTATAACAAAAATAAAATCCAAGGACACAAAAATTCACTACTGCAACAATGTCCAGCACAGAAGCTAGCACGTTCTCAGTCTTTCTTCAAAACCAGTTTACAATCTGTAACATTAGATGCAGGATTATTAGAAAATAAAGAAAAGCTTCTGATTCAATTAGAGAGATAAATCATCACCAGTGTGGTCCCTCATTAAAATAAAAACCGAGCTATTCACAAGAGATTGTTAAGCAGTGAACAAGGAATGTTATTTCTCTCTGCATTTTTCCAAAGCAAAGAGCTTGTGGTCAGAGAAGTGTGAGCAGAACAGGTCGCTGCCAAGGGCTCCTGCAGCGCCCAGGTGACACTGGGGTATGGCCAGAGCAGAGAAGAACCAAAGGGATATTTTAACCTGCTGTCCTGAGCAAAGAAAGACCTTTGCTTGAAAATACAGAGGTCAAACCAAACCAGTTGCCATTGCCTCGAGCACAAGGCTCACAGAACAAGGCTTTGATTCACAGAAGCACTGTGAACCATCTGAAAGGGATCTTCAAACCATGACCCAGAAAGCAGGATCAAAGCAGCAGCAGCATCCCAGTGCACACACTCTGGCAGTGGGTGCCCTCCTTCTGGGAGCTCTCAAGGTGCACCAGGCTTGGCCAACATGACTCTTCTCCTGTGAGCAAGGAAAAAGGCATGTGGTGTGGCAGGAGCTGCCTCCATTAACTCCCTGCTCTCTGAGGGCTCCTGTAACACTCCTCAGGCTCCCCATCCTACTGGGCTGTGAGATCATTTCAGCTGTCAGAACAACATAACCATGCCCTTTATCCCATGGGATCAATGAGAAGTTTGCACCTTGCACATTCTCCTCCCAGGTCCTGGGCAGGCCAGATGGTTGCCACCAGGACACCTGTAGTCTCCAGCACAAATGTGGCCATGCAGCAGTGTTAGACCTGGCTGCTGTACCAGATTTTCTAGGGGAAACATCAGGACTGCAGTCCTGTTCTGGCAGTCTTGCAGCACACAGACATAAAATGTTATCCCCTGCCTGGAATAAACATCTCACTTCTGCTTCTTCCCAACAGGAAAGTTGCTTTTCTTGCTTCAGAGAGGGACCAGCCATGAGAAGGCGAGGTGATGCTCACCAGGTGATTGCTCCTGGCTGAGAGCACAGCGGTTGGACGTGCAGAGCTCGGGCTGGCAGCCAGCACCAGAGTACCAGAACCTAAAAACACAACCAGAGGCACACACAGCCTCTAGGAGGGCAGCAATGCTGCCCCTCAGGTAACACAGCACAGAGGGGTGGGTCACCACCCCTGCAGGGATTTAACAGACGTGTAGATGTGGCACTTAGGGACATGGTTTAGTGGTGGGCTTGGCAATATTGGGTTACTGTCTGGACTCAATCTTAAAGACCTTTTTCAAACTAAATGATTCTGTCAACAGTCCAGCCCTGCCTGAGAGGGATTTGGAAATGGCAGTGGAACAACCATCTAATTACAGAGGACACTTCTCCTAGGTATGGATCACTTCTAAGGGCTGATTTAGAATGGAGCCAGAAGGTCTGTGTGTCTTGAAAGTTGATCCATTTGTTTTGCTGCAAGAGATAAATACAGCGGTGGTATCTGGAGAAAAAGAATTGCAGAGTTCTTATTTCCGTGCTGGGTTCTAGGGTGGGACACCATAAACAGTTATGTATGTTTTATATCAAAGTCTCCTTTTGTTTACAGAGCGTGTGCTACTCCCGGACTTCAGTTTAAGAGAGCTGTGAAGTCAGGCTTAGCCTAAGCTCATACCTCAATACTTACTAATTTGGTTTGGACAGCAACGATTTCCCCTCCACCCCCATCACCATCCCGTCTGGCACCGGCACCACGTGAATCACACTGAGGACAATCCGGTTACTCCAGCAAGTTAAAAACAGTTAGGAGGAGGATTTTCCCCTTGTACAGCATGGGAAAAAGGAACACAGAAACGTTCAGCCTACACTCAGGACATTTCTGGGTGGTTTTTTTTCCTCTTTGAGGTAACACACAGACTCACTGAAAGAATTGAACCCAGCAAGAGGAAACCCGATCAGCTGAGCCACACAACCAGCAGCAGCAGCTTATTTCCCTTTTCTGCTCTCCACAAAAACACGACGCTTTGAAAAGGCCGTTACAGGCACATAGTTTCCACGGATTGTTAGAAATATGAACCAGTTAAAATTAGGTCACCTTCCACCGTTATTTTAGCAGCTGAGAAGAAAAACAGTTCAGAAGGGAGCTCCCATGGCAGGGAGCACATGGTGGGAAAACAATGAATACCAGAGGGGAAGGCTCCCTGGAATATAACCTTGATAACAACAGCTTTGGGGTGGGGCGGTTTTTCCTTTGATTTTGTTTATTTTTTAAAATCTATTCCAGTTCAAAAATTCACACATTAAAAACTCCAGAAGTTCCAGTTCATCTTCAGTTCACTTCAATCCCTTGATTCTCCTACTGACAGGATTAGTCCAGAGCAGCAGGAGGATGGGGAACATTGGTTCTTTAAACACCATTCTCTTCAACAGGGGCAGCTTGGTGTCTTTTAGAGCACGACAGGCAAGAGCTGTGTCTCCAAAGCCACAGAGCAGGAGCACATGAGTATGTTCCTTTCTATAGTCAAAATGAAACACGGGCATGACGGGTAAACAGGATCCCTGTGTGCCCACACACGCTTGAGTACACATGTACACAGCACTTGTGCCCACACATACAGGAGATTCTTGGAGAATGAGGCCCAGGGGAGGTACTGACTCCCAGCAGAACCAAAACAGTTGGCAAACTCCTCATGCAGCCATGACAAGAAACATCTCCCTGCCATACATAAGCACAGATAACCCCAGACTTTGAAATCATTCAATCCCACCCCAAATGCACAAGAATCATCCATAAAAGACCCCATCAAGATCACAACATCTGGAAATCCCCCAAGCTGTGTTTGGGACAGGTGATACAATATAGCAGAGGTGGGCACTTTAAATATTCCTGTAAAGAAGTTCACGCTTTTAAAACCCCGCTCTCCACAGTCCCTTCACTATTCTCATCTGGATTGCTGCTTCTAGATGTTTAGAAAAATTTAAAGCAATCCTACTGACTGTAACAGGCACTTCAATAAAAACATTTTAATAGTGTTTTTAATCCTGTAGCAGGTTTCTGCCAGTGCAAAGGACGGCAGCCAGCCCATGTGCAAGCAGAGCACTAGACTGCAGCAAACTCATTTGGCAGCCTATTGCAGCCGTAAACGCAGCTCTTAGAAGAGATCAAGATTTAGCTATTAAAGCACAGACTTTTCACTCCCTCCTCATCATCTAATCAATAAAAAGCAACTGGGGGGAAAGGGAAAAAAAAAAGGCAATTCATTTTCTTGTGACAGTCTCAGAACTCATGTGAATTGCTTATTATAAGAGCTCTGTGTGCTTCACGGTACTTGCACACAAGACCGAAAGGCCAGAGTTCAGCAAGGCTTCTTGTCAGGTCTGGAATGGTCAAAGGCTAGTCAAGGGGATGTGCTGGGATGCTCCATGCTCAACACACAGCCAAGGCAAACAGGATCAGTTCAGCTGGAACTCTTACCTTATAGACCTGCCCGTAGGTACCATTGCCAACGAGCTCCACCAATTCAAAGATTCCTGCAGGATCCTAGGAGAAAAGAAAACAAAAATTAAATAAACAATATTTATAGACTTCTGAAAAAATAAACATTCAATAAATAGATCAACATTTGTCTGACAAGGGATTTGATGAGTTTAAGGTTTTCAGGCAGAGCAGGGATGGGAATTACAGGGACAATGAGCAGAAGTGTGGCACTGTCCCGGTGACGGCCCGGTGTGGGCAGCCCCAGCACTCTGGGCAGCACAGACCTGCCCAGTGTTGCCCACCTCCAGCACCTGGGCGGGGAGATGCCAGGCAGGTGCCTGTGAGTGAGCATCCACCCGTTTCACTGCCATCTGCTTGATGTATGAACACTCAGTGTACGCTTTAAACGCAACAGCAACCGTTCGCTGTTAAAACTCAGATTTTCTCATGCATCAGCTTTGGAATAAAACAAGCTAACCGACAGGATGTCATTCTGGGGCTCAAAGCAGGGGTTTCCAGGTCTGTTCCTGAGGTCAGCAGCATTAGTGTTACTCGGTCTAAAGGCCATTTCTGGTTTGGTTTATCCTGGCTGTTGACATCCTGGCTTGTCAACTGAGATGAGCAAATCTAGGGCAATGCTGTATGAGGACACAATACCTCATGAGGGTGGCAACAAAACCCCAAACCCTGTCCCCAGATCCCCCTCCACCTGGCATGTCCCCAGCCAGGGGAAGTGCAGTCGCACACACACGTGCACCCACCAGCACAGCCCAAAGACGATACGAGCAGTGAGGTACGAGGGAGGGTGGGGAAAGAAAGAAAGAATAACCAGTGCTGCTATTTTCTCCTCTCGGTGGATTTTCCCCTTCCAGAAGCTTTATTTATACTCTCCCATTCCTCCTCCTTTTCCTGTACTCATCACTCCAGTTCTGGAGAGCACAATCCCCGTGGAAGATGGTGGATGTGCAGACATCCTGACATCCCTGGGGTCTGCGTGTCCCTGAGCCCACCCAGACAAGGTGTGACTTGCCTCCCACACCACCACTCATCCTCATCCTTCCTGCTGGGGTTTGAGTCACTTGAGCTGTTGGATGTCTTGGCATCCCAGCTGCAATCCAAGGGGATGCAGACAGGTCAGTTACCAGCTCCAACAGGCCAAGGAGGATCAGCCAGCAGCACTCCTGGGGAGAGAGGAGATGGACACCCACCACCCCGTTACGGACACAGAGGTTTCATTCATTACAAAGCCGCATGAACTCAAGATGCTTCTGGGTCCAAAAGTCAAACACTGGATCTTTGTGAGCAGCTGAGAAGCAAGGTTCAACCCAGTAATAATGCCACAGAAGTGAGTTAATCTGAGTCCTGATGTGACTTTCCACCCAGCCAGGAACACGTGCTGCTGTGGAGCTGCCAGGGTTTGGCACAGCTCCGTGACAGGGTGACAGCAACCCCTCTGATCATTCAGAAATGCCACATCCCCCATCTGCCTGTTCCTCCATCATATACAAGCAGCTTCCTCAGGCTGCCCAGGAAGCCCTGGGGTACTCCAGGGTGGGCACCCCATTCAGCCTTCAGAGGGACAATCTGCAGCAAAGGGCAGGGAAGCTGTGCTGGAGGAGGCTTGGAGACCACCGAGGACACATCTGCCCTGGTGCTACCACACCTTCATCTGGACACTTGGGCCAGACCCAGGGGAAGCTGCAGCACAACAGGTTTCCAGCATGCAGCATCTCAGCTGGGTGTGGATAGCCTGTGGATTTTGCTGCCTTGGTACCAGGCAGGGAAATGCCAGGAGTGGATGGGAAAGGGAACCGACACCGGGTTTCCACACTGGGTGAGGAGGCGGGGGAGGGGGAAACATGGCAGCAGCTGCTGTTTATTTTTTGAGTTTCTTTCCTAAGGGTTGTTCTCTGCAGTGCTGAAACAACTCTGGAAGAGGCTTTTCCAGTGCTACAAGTATATCTATTTTTGAATATTCACTAGGAGATTAAGGCAGAAGAAAGCCGTGCCTAGGGCATATGCTTAGGAGGTTTGGAGAAACATCCAGGGATGCAGCTGGCCATTTCTGATAAAAAGAACTCCTTTTTGCAGTATGTTTTCCAACCTCATTCCACAAATCCTCAAACTAAAGCGTACCCCATCCCACCATCCCAGGCTCACTACTCTAATGTGTGCAAATGTCACAGTTGTGGCTCCAACAGGTTTGCCTGAGTCCATCCATCACTTGCTTGTAGACCTGCCAGCCCCACACCTGCCTCTGCTGCCACTGTGCCCAGGGCAGCTTTGTGCCAGCCAGGGGCAGCCCTGTGCCAGGAGGGCTTGCCCCCATCACTCCCATCACCCACATCTTCCACTCCAGCTCCCAACCAGGCAGGTAGTTTCTCTGCTGCAATGTCCCCTCTCCATCCTGTTTCTCCCTGCATTTTTCCAGGAGCTTTGCCAAGGCAACTGGGCATCTCTCAGCAGAGCCAGGAGTGACACTGCTGCCCTGACTGCTGCCACAGGCAGCTCCACCTCAGCACAGACAACATGCTGGGAGAGCCAGCAATGTCAGGGAGCAGAGGGGGCTGATCTCTCCTCCCAGCCACGCTGCCCTCCTCGGCCTGCCTTCTTCCCATGCAGCAGGCACTCAAAGGGAAAAGCTTCTCCCCAAGAGCCACCATTAGGACCCAGGAACAATATGCTATTAATGGTCTTTCCAGAAAATACACAGCAAAGGATGGGGCAGGCAAGGAAAAATGAACACGGCTTCCCACTGGCCTCCCCTGGATGGATTCACACACAGAAAAGAGATTTGCATCTTAATGGCTGCTGGGGAATAGGCTGTCCCCGGTACCAGGGGCACATCCTGCACATCCCACAAATCCCCTGCTGAGATGCTTCAGAAGGGTACCAGAGAGCAGCGACAGCAGCTCGGGCAGGCTGGAGTGGGCAGCAAGGGAGAAAAATAAAGAGGCACACAGCATGGGTGATGTTAGCCAGGGAAAAAAGAAATCCACCCTGCAGAGCCCCAACCAGGACCAATCCAGGCCAAGCAGGGAATAATCTCAGACCAAATATAGCCTGTGCTGCAGATCAGGGCTCACAGCAGCGCTGGGCTGCACTTGGCTGGGGATGGCTGCAAAGCTCATCCCACACAGCTGCTTCCAGCCTGGCACCTACCACCTTCTCCTGATGCCCTCTCCTCGATCCAGGAGGGACACACAGATGATAAGGCTGCTGCAGCCCCCTCTTCCCACACCCCAGAATGCCTTCACAAGAACTATTGTATCTAACTGAAAACATCTGCATTGAATAACAAGCCCACAAATAACAGGAAAAAAATGAGGTGAGCTGTTAGTTTAGGCAAAGAAGGTGCATTGCTTAAAATGGGGGCGGGGGGAGAGGGAAGAGAGAGACAGCATTTAAGACAAACCCACAAATAATTTTCAGCTCTAGGTTAGCTTCACTCTAACTAGAAAAGGATATGTACAGCTGTAGTAGCACCAGGACTTTGCCAAGAGCCCTTAAACTAAGGCAGGGTCCTGCCCTCCTCCCTGCTACTGCTACTCAGAACTTGTGCCAGAAGACACAGAAGCAAACTCAGGTTCTCCATAAAGTATGGTCTCCATAAAGCAACAAAACACTCAATAGGACTTTTCAGCTGCTCATGGGATGGGAAATGTTTCGCAGAGCAGCACCTGTAGCAAGGGTTGTGCAGACCCAGTGTCCCTCCAGACAGAGATGGGCTGGGACCTGAGCTCTCTTGCAGCAAGGTATGATCATGCTGCCACAGCCACAGCCAGGACAGGCTCAAATTCAAGTGGGAAATTGTTATGTTTCTACTAATCTCTCAGGAAAATCAGTGGTACTAACGTTTCTGTGGCTAAAACCAGTCCGAGACACAGAAAAACACAGAGGCATCCTCCTTTCCAGCAATACCGTGGGTAAGGAAAAAAAAAAGAAGTCCACTTTATTTCAATAAACACTGTATTTGAAACTGGTGCATTATCAGAAAATGGACTTCTGTGTGTGGATGATAAAGCAGGATGTATTCAAATTTCAGTAACAGAACACGCCTCCCATTTGAAGACTTATCAGCATGGAGCACACAGTGGGGCTCATGGGTTCCTGGGTAAAACTGCCCCCTTCTGCCTAACCCAGACCCTACAGAACTAAAGCTGAAAGATGTCCTTGCCCACACCATGATGTCTCAACGAGTCCAAGGCACAAAAGAGACAGCACTTTGCTTGAGGAGACCATTCAGGGAGCGATATCCACACCCAGGGCTAAGTCACCTACAGGCCAAGGGCTGCAGGTGTGTATTAGTGCTGGCTACAGTGACTGCTGAGTGAGCAGAACACAAGCTAGCCATCTTTAAATAGGGCCATGCAGGTGTCCATAAACACAGGAAATATTTATACACAGCCTGTACACCAAATCTGCTTGTTTTCCTTGAAGGAGACTCATTTTTCTCCCTTCTGGCCAACACAAAAAAGGATGTAACAGGAAGGGTTACATGAGGAGACAGTGGAAAGATGCTCAGGAGAGGGGAACCCAGGGGCACACCAATTAAACCACGATTGCTGTGGATGCGCAGGAGGGGAAATCAGAGATTGGAGCCTCTGTAATCATTGTGCACTTAGTCCCCCAATTCTAGCAGCTAATGACAACTTCCAGCCAAAAATCATGGAGCTACGCAGTCATTAAGCAAATGTTACAACCCTAGAGAAGGAAAATGCACTGTGTAACTGGAGGCAGCACGGTTACGGGTCAGTAACAGAGGAGTGTCCCCAGGCACGAATCAGCTAAAGCAGCTCTGTGGCATCAGAAGAGTTTTTTTAATCTCCACCAAGATATAAAGCCTGTGCAACTAATGCTCCCAAGCATCAGGATATTACGAGCCTCTGCCTTACATCTCCGTAACAAAACAGCCTCAACAAGAGATCCCAGAAAAACCAAGGGCTTCCAAGGGCCATTTACTCATCACCCTCAACACGAGACCCAGGGAGCTATGTCTGTGTGCAGGTGCCTCTGCCTAGACAAGTCCTGGCAGTGACAAGGAGAAGTTTTGGCACTGGGAAGCACCACAGAGTCGTTCTTCACAGGAAGTTGTCTCTTGCAAACTAACGGCAATGCCATGGCACCCAGACAGCCAAGGAGAGACATAATCCCACCTGGCATCACACAGCTTGGCATGGCAGCACTCTCAACCCAAGTGGTTGTCTTGAGGCATCAACTGCCTGGAGAAAGTTGAGTCTTCCAACCCCACCAAGCTCCAACCAGAAGCTGAAGATCACTGATCCAGAATGTGAGAAAGGTTTTGCAAGGAATGCAGGAGAAACAGAAAAGCCTTTCAGCAGCAGAGTTCAATAGGCAAAATTGTCATCAGGGTAACATTTCTGATTATGCAAAGCATCACTGCAAGGAACGAGTACAAGGATGCAGCCTTCAGCTCCCACACTATACATCTGCCCAGATTTCAATTCCCCAAGGCCAAATGCCCAGGCTGAGCCATACTCTGTGAAGCCACCTCTCATGGTAGCAAGAAGTTCTAGAAGCTCTGTAGACAGCCATAAATCTCCCAGGCATCAGGACCTGAGTAACCTCAAGCTCCACAAAGTCCCCTGCTATTCCATCTGAAGGCACATCAGTTCACTCATTTTGCAACACTTTCTCCACTGGCTTCTACAGCAGGAATTGAAGCACTTGTACAGTTTGACAAAACAAGGTCTGGATCACCTTGGGGAAGTTACCCCAAATGACACACAGTTCAGAGAAAAATAGAGGGGTTTGAAGAGCACTTGAAGACACAGCTGTTTTTTAGTAATCAGCTGGCTGTCTCCATCTCCAAGGCGCTTCTAGTTAACAGCCCTGTGAGTAATATGAAGATGGACTGCACAAGCCAGGAGAGGATTGTTAATATAGCTGCAGACAGCAGCAAACAAAGCAGGAAGGCAGAGGCCAAGGCAACCAAATACTGATTGAATCACTGTGAACTTTCTAAAAAAGAGGTTGGGGACGTGACTTTTTCAAGTTTCAATCACACAGACATAGCCCTAAGCCTGCCCATTAATTAAAGCAGTGCAAAAAAACTCAAAAGGCTGCACAGGTATTTTTGAGATAAAAGCCAAGCAATGAAGCAGAACCATGCTGGACTACTGGATGCTACTCAGCCCTCACAGGGATTGCTTAATCTCACGCCTTCTCCTGCTAGCTTTGGTACCCTCCCCTCCTTCGCCCACCCATCCAGAGACTCACAAAACAAGCTATCATCAATGGCATCTACCACTGCACCTCCTGCCTACTCAAGCAATACAAGCTGCTCTACTTGGAAGAGTAATAATGAACTCCCCGAGGGCTTTGTTTTCATTTTGAAGAAGCAGTTTGTCCTCCCTCACCCCCAAACACCCAGCTCTGTAACTTAAAAAGATGTTAGTCTAGAAACAGCATTACTACACAGCATTAAGAAAAATTGCTCTCAAGGCTAAGTTATTAACAGAAGAAAAACGTCTCACCTGGACAGCTGAGAAGCCTGTTTACAAATCTATTTGAATCACTCCTCTGCAGCATCTCACCAGGAGATGCTCTTCCAGGCCCTGCTGAGAGCCACATCTGTGCTCTGTCCATTCCCACTTCCTCAACCATAAATCCACTTTCCCAAGTTTCCAACACTCTCCTCCCCAGCTTCTCACTGCAATAAAGCTCCAGTCACCATGTGAGCGTCTCTTTCTTTTCCAGAATGTTAAGACCTGCCAATAGCTGGCAGCAGCAAAATTAAATAAGAACTAATCACCACACTGGGCTTTTCAGTCAATAAAACTGTATTACTTCTTCGACTATTACCTGTTCAAGTTAGGATGTAAGTGTGGATTTGTAGCCCCCAGCCAGCAAAGGAATAGCCAACACCAGCGCTAAGGGAAGAAAAATACAAAATCCCCTATGCACATACACAGCTCATTCCCACTTGGTCCTGTGCAGGCCAAGCCACTGAAGCTACAATAAACTGACTATTCCAGATTTCCTGCTCACAGACTCACACTTGCACACACAAAATTAGAGTTCTTCTGACCTAGTTTCTCCTTTCTAGCACGTCAAAAGAAAAAGCAGCCATTCTGTACCCTCTCAACAAATATGAAATGTGGGAGCTCCAAGCCTGTAAGGAACACATGCACCAACCTGGAAAAAAATGTTTTTTCCAACCAAAACGATGCAGTTGTAGCACTGCAAATGGTGGGTCCCACATGCAGCAGTGATACCAGGACAGGACAATGATGACATGTCTAAAATTAACCTTCCTCCAACGTTGCATGTCACAGCAGTCCAGTCCAAGGAAAAGCCACACACAAGCTACACATTTACATCAATCAAAACAAGAAGGGTTCAAGCCTCCGCCCCACTCCTTCAAAAGCACTGCTAGCAACATGGTGAGCCCATCTCTCCTGATGTCATTCAAGCAAAAGGCAGCTAGTTTTGACTTGAGGCTAATGAAGATGAACATGTGGCCTCCATGAGTCTCAGCACAGTAAGAAAATGCTGAGATATTCAGTAACCCTCAAGACAGCACAATTGTACTCATTCTTCATTTGAAGTTAGTTTCCCTCCAAAGCAGCCAGTCCTCTCACCCTTTTAAAGCTCTACAGCACATTCCACACATCACCAGGACAGACTCCATGAATTGTCTGCCACTGTATGACAAGTCCACCTTCCAGTTCACAGAAGATTGTTCATTTAGAACAGCCAGAAGCCAATCAGACCAGAAGCATCAGCAAAAGCACGACTGCTAAGTGAACCCCAAGGCTTTCAATGCCTTGCTAGATGAATGCAGCCTCAGCGCCATCAACCCCTTCAACGTACGCCTAATTCAAGCACACAACTTCAACGGGCCAATCTATAAAAGGCTTGGCTAAGCTCAGTGTCTCTAAAAAGCTGCAGTGCCAATTATAAATCATATCAATAGTCCCCAGAAGACCTAAAGTCACTACCAGTATTGTACCACACTTCTTTGGATGCAGACATCAATTAGAGCACAGCAGCTGGACGCTCTCCTCACTGGAAGTCGCTCGTGTAGTTTCAGACCAATAAGATATTATTCCTAAATGTGTAGATCTCATCCCTCTGAGAAACAGAGAGTTTCAACCTCGGCAAGCAAATGTTTGCATCAAGCTGAAATCGTTACCTACCACTAAATGCTGTCAAAGGTTTACGGGGTCTTGGAGGAGCTGGTTTAATTACTTAGCAAGGCAGCTGTTCTGGGAACTACAGCCTACTAACATCCCACTGCTGGAGACACACTGCATAAAGCAGGGCTGCTGCCAAGCTCACACCCAGAGCAGGGAGCACCCTCTCACAAGCAGGCAAACATTCACTCTCCACAGCAGGTCACACTTGTGGCTCCGTCTGTGTGTGTCTGCAGGGGTGACAGAAGCCACTCTGCACCTTCCTGAGGCCCTGCTGGACACTCCAGCTTCTGCAGCCCTCACAGGAGGCTGCTGGGGTCACCATATGGGACCACCTCCGTCAAGAAATGACAGCCCTGCTCCCTCCTTGCAGTGAGAGCTGTGGCCAAAGGGATGCCTTAAAACAGGAGAACATCTCACTCCCACACGCATTTTGGAGCAAGAAAAGGAAAGCAATCTTAAAACCTTTTGCTTTTTTAAACTAGGATGGTTTTGTACTTCTATGTCTATTTTTCAGTTATGGCTGTGGGCTGAGCTGACCAGAAAAGTTGTCAGGGATGAAAGGACTGTAGCATCAACAACCCATAGACTACAGCCTTCAACAGCAGAGATCTGTGCAACAACCAACACGCAGCCAGGCATGCAGGCATGCATTCCAGAAATCCCTGCATCCCAGATTAAAGGATGTGCCATTACTTTTCAATATTTTCTTGTCCCTAGATACATGTCTGGAGAAACACCACCTCCCTGCTGGATTCAGTCGAGAGTTTCTCACATCAGCCCAGTTTTCACAGATCATCTGGAGATGGAGTTATCTGCTGGTTTCGTGCTTCTCGAAGAGTTTACCCACAGCCTGTCACTTGTCATCAGCTCCTCACGCCTGGCTCTACAAGGGCTGGTTAGCAAGAAGGCAGATAACTCTCCAGTGGCAGTAGCTTCAAGAAAGGACAATATGGGGAACAAATCACTTCGAATTATTGAGCAGAACTCTGCAGGATAGACTGTAAAAAACCCCAAACCCCACAAGTATACCAACAAGCTGCCAAAACCATGTACTATAAACACACTTTTACATTGAACTGTCTTGACAAAACAGCAAAATTATTTAAAATAATGTCAAGTATATATTGATTTGCATGTTTCAGTCTAGAAATACGTGTCTCACCCAAGAGTTAACAAGCTGTGGGGAAGGGGAAAGGAAGGCTTCTCACCTTTTTTCCTACATTTCACAGGCTGTCTCCAGCAATGCCAGACCCAGCAGGAAGTCTGAAAGGTTGGTTATGACAGACACTCACACTGGGTGGAAAACAAGGTCCCACAGCAAAAAGCAAGCTCCTGCCTGATGCATGCCAAAAAACCAGCCTAAAAGTCAGGGTTGATCCACGGTTGCTGAAGTGATTTGCAAGAATCTTTTAGCCAGGGTGTAAAGTATTTCCCACAGCCAAATCTTCTGTATTTCTTGGTGGCTTCCTACATTGTGAAACACACTCAGAAATTCAGGGAGATGCTTTTTATTTCAAAACCCAATGCCCCGAATAACCAAACTCAGAAGGGGTGCACAGATTATTTAGTTTATAAGTTCATTTGATATTTGCATTACAGCAGCACTTTGGATGAGACAAAGTGGAGGGAGCTTTCTCCCAGACATCCCAGGAAGACGTGCATATTTTGCTTTGCAAGTCCTCTCAATGTCCTGTAAATCCAACCACCACATTTTGCTTCACAGGATCAGTTGTGCTCCCTGTCAAATTACAGCCCTGTGACACCTCCCTGCCTTGGGAGCTCTCTGCTAGCTCTGGTCCCTGGAACCAGCTGTGACATTATCTGGCTCTTTGCAGAGCTCCAGGATTTTTTATTAGTTCACACGAGCAGGCTGGAAACGTTCATACAAACATGCACACAGCAGCTAAGCAAGCCCTGTAAGACTACAGGGACCATCCTGCTGAAGGCCAGCACAAAACAAAGCAGGTGAGGAAGCTCATAATAATTAGAATTTCAACTGAAAAATCAGACCAAACCCTCCTGGAGGCACAAGGTGCCAGCATCCACCAGCCACTCATCTCAGCCCTGCCCAGAGTCCTTCCCCATACTCAGGAATGGGGTCAGCTCTTCTTTAACCCAAGAGAGACACTGCACATCCCCATGAGGATTTGGCCCACAGTCATAAAATGTGAGATTAATCATGTGTGTTTAGGGATCCGAAAAGGGGATGAGAAACATTAGTAACTGCTTCTAAATTAATTGCCGTTATTGTTATTTGATTTGCTAAACTCTCTGGGGCTAGATTTTATTTTAGAAAACTATGAACATATCAGATTAATCAACTTAAAATAAATGGTCTTGATTTATTTATTTCTGCTGCATCTACTCCTCTTTAAGCTTGGCAACTCACTGCATTCTTTCCATCCTGTGAAAGAAAAAGAACAGGGGCTTTGCTTTATTATTATTTTAAAGGAACTTCTACGAACCTTAGCAGCACTATGAGTTTAAATCATGGCAAAACTATGCTGTGAAGGAGGACAAGTGCAAGGCTGGGGCTGGTTTCCACACTTTGCAGGAGCCAGCTTTGCACTGGGAGCCCACCAGCAGTCACACCACACAGTCCAAGCAAATCAGATCTATTCCCCAATAATTTAGGCATCCAAAGAGGTGAAAGACACCCTACCAGGTTTCAACAGGGGCTATCCCAGTGTGAGCCACACTTCTTGCAGAAAAGTCCTGCCAGCGAGGAAGAAGTTTAATCTCCTCTAGCCAGATTTCGCTGTTTCTGAATCCTCTGGAAGTTGGGTCAGCATCCTTCCCCCCCTCCTAATCCCCTGCCCTCAGCTTTAGCAATGCAGCAATGCCTCTGCCAGCAAACTGAAAAGAAAAGCCCTCACATATATTATGCTGAAGAATATTAATCTTGTGTTCCACAGAATATTAAGTGGATTACATCTACAGCCTCCAAGGAGAAAAACGTTGACTTCCATGTACCTTGTGCTATTATTCAGCCCTATTAGTTTTTCCTACCAGCCTAACGTTAGTCATGACAATTTCCCATTAATTAGTGCAGAGCTCAACTGGCTCGACAGACCAAGCAATGAGAGCAAGAGTGGGATTTCTCCATGGCCACGAGGCAGATCAGACCACTGTGGCACAGTTGCTGCACAAGAACACAAATGAGGTGAAGAACAAAGCCAGCTTTGGGGTTTTTTTGGATGACTTCCTGGCGGGATCACCCTTGAACACCAACATCTCTTTGTAAAGGTAACAGAATAGGAAAGAAAATTGCTGACATCATTTGAGACATGCTCTTAAATGAGAAACAGCAAACACGGAGAGATGGATGCTTCTGGCCTCAAGGGAATCGTGCTGGGGGAGGAACTCAACAAAAGCTTGAGGTGCCTGTCCTCACACCCGGAAAGGAGCCCTGACCCCAGGCTGAAGGGGAACACCACCTCCCAAGGGTGAACCCACCATGCCTGGGTGCTCCCCACCCATAGGCACTGCACCACCACCAGCACCCCCCTTCCCAAAGACCCTCCTCAGCACAGGAAGTCCAGCCCTCTGCTCTCCCAAGAACCATTCAAACCATTGCAAAGTGCCACCAGCTGACTTTACTAGAGTTTTACACATTCTCTGCAGAAGTGTTAATGACTCTAAAAAAGCACAAGACTGGGATAAGCAGCTTTAATACCATTGAAATGCTTATGATTAGGAGAAACAGAGAAGCCTGCAAGGGCCAGACTCTCAGAGGGTGGCACATCCATTGAAGCTATAGCTCATGTGAGAGGAGTGTAAATTACTCAGCATGGAGTAAGCAAGATCAAAGCCACTCCAGAAAGATGCAACCCACTGACGGTGATGCAAACTCAGCCCAAGCTTTACTGAATATTTCACAAGCAGGCTGATGAGTTTAAAAGGCCAAATGGGGTGTTCTGATGATGCTGCACAAAGTAAGGAAGGAAAGGAAATCACAGGACATATGTTTTGTTCTAGACATAATATACGACCAAGAACTCAGCTTTGGCTTGATGCATGGAGACATTCATCGTTTCTATTGACATCTTGTTGGTCTGTGCAGGGAAAAGAAACACAACTTCTCAGCTGCAACTCCTAGGCTCCATCCTCTTTTTTATAGCTCCTAGAGTAATTTCGATTCCACACAATAAACAGCGGAACAGATAAGAAAAGCCTTATCGGATGAAGTAACTTACAGCTTCCCACATGGGCAAGACAGAGAGCTAATGGCTTCAGAAGCAGATAAGGATGCTCATAACCAGAAATCCACGTGTTTCAGCAACAACACACCGCCTCAGAAAGCAAAATAAACAGTACAACAAACTCTGCCAGGCCACCCTAAATCCTCAGAAAGCATCACCTCATCCCTCCTTGCAGACCCAGCTGACCCATCACCAGAAGGGAGGGGAGATGCTGCAGTTTCATTGTAAGCCAAATGCAGTGTGTGCTCAGCTGAGCTCTGGTCCACCTTGCAGCCCCAGGCTACAGCGAGGAAGACAAACGAGTACAAGACCAAGATGCTTTTGCAACACTTTCCTTCTCCGGGAAGACCTGATGCATTGAAAAGGAATATTCATGATGCAGGCAAACCAACTCAGCTATCAGCTTCCTCAGACTGCAAGCAATCTAAAGCCAGGACGGACTTTTTGTTCAGGATAACACCAGGATAACTGTGCTACTACAATCCCTTTAGCATCCATCCCAAGGCCCAAACTCCAGTGCTCATCATTGCCAGAGACCCAGATTGTTCAGTAATATCCAAACTCATGGCAAGCTGCTGGCAGTAGAGCTGCACCCTGGGCTCCACATATCACTCAGTCTAAACCAGAGACACAGAATGTGATCCTCACCACTGAGTCGTTCCAACAGCTCTAACCTGTCGGGTATTATCTCTTCATCTGATTCATCTCCTGAAAATTGACGCCTGCAAGTCATTTCCCTTTCCTCATGTCCCAAACATCACTCTGTGTTGGCAAGTGTCCAAGAAAAGCATTTATCCAAAGGAATGTGCTCATCAAGACTCGCAGACACTAAAACCACAGGTTATCTAATCTTAGGAGAGCATAGCTTAATGGCTACAACACAGGATGAGAGGCCAAAGGGTTTGACTTCTACCCTTGAGCTCTGCCAGGGCTGCATGGCTTACAAGTGAATCTAAGGAAGATGCTTGACCACTCCTCACCTTGATTTCCCCTGCTACGAGACTCTCCTAGCATTCCTTTCCTCACAGAGGATGTTATCTATAAAGTCCTCATTAGCATGCGAAAAGAGTTATGGATCTCCAGATGTGTATGTAAGGAAAAGTCTGAAGGAGGGGAGAAGCAGCACTGGCCAGGGAGCCTGAGACACATCCTCTCCACTGTGCACAGCACACTCCACATCTGTGCTTGGAGAAACATTTGAACCCCTTCCCCCAACATGGAAGGGAAAAAACAACAATTCCCTTTTTCTTGAGAAAGCTCAGAGGAAAGATTAAATTCTGCATCTCTTAAGTCAAGGAAATCATTCAAGATTCTCCCAACAATATGAAGACCCCACGACCTCTGGCGAGTCACCTGCAGAGCCACCCCACAGGCAACCCCCACAGAACAGGATAACCTTCCCTGTCCCACCCTTTCTCTGGATGCCACTGAGTGGCAGAAACGGACTGATCAGGAGAAAAACTAGAGGTCTGCTTTCAGTGTTCTGCAAAATCTGGATGTGGAGGTAGGGAAAATCCAGACCCAGTACAGATGCTCCCACAGGTGTGACCTGGGCTGCACTGCCAGGGTCTCACTCATAGCACAGCTCCTGATGGGGTCCAGAAAGGGCTTCTTCTGGTGTTAAACAGAAACTCTCACTTGGAAAACAACTGAATATCAACAAGCAAGCTAGTATTTCAGCTCTTTGGGGAAGGAAATAGAGTTATCCCATTGGACCTGTTCCCATCTTTCCCAGCTGCCTCAGTTAACCCTGAAGGCCAATCACACAAACCACACCAGTGCCAGAAACAGCCAAGCACCAGCTGGAACTGCTTCAGCAGAGCAAGACCTCTGCCCCTAAGACTGGTCCACAAACCTCCTGCTTTGTCCCAAGTGGCAAAAGACAGTGCAGTGAAGGACAGAGGATATGTCCACTCTGGTCTAGCCATATGGAACAGAAAGGTCTCAGAGGAGCAGCTGGCTCAAGAACTTGAAGAAAAAACAAAGAAGGCTCAGCTCTTTTTAAGAGGAAAATGGCCCATTGTTCCAGAATTAATGGAAAGCAGAAGAGGTTTTATGGACTCATTGAGAAGCGAGGGTGAGCATTAGAAAGCACTTTTCAGTATTTCATGATCACAAGGTGAGCTGCTTGCATAATACTGACAAAGAACATGAATGCTGATATCACAAGGCAGTTATGAAACTTGGGCTTTAAATACTGAATAACAATAACTCAGTAATTAAGTCTCATAAGTTATTTTTTTCTTCTTTTCCTTTTTTTTTTTGCCTTAACAGCAAAGTAGATGCTGCAACCTTCAGCTGAGGTATGACTGTCCTCTCTGGCAAGGCGCACACATGATGGATGTCCTCTGCTCCCACCACCTCACAGCACCAGGGATCCATCCCACCCCAGAGCCTCGCTGCCAGTCACATCCCTTCTTCAGGCCTCCCCCTCCTTCCCTCCTTCAGGGGAGGCTTCAAGATCACAGCAAGGGACAGGCTGTGAACCTGTGAGGAGCAGGAGGATGAGGGAATAAACCTGAATAACTGCATTCTGCCAGCTAACTGCTAAACCCCCAGCAAGCTCTTCAGTCCTCCTCATGATGTTTTTCGACACAAGCCCACATTCTTGTGAATTACTCCAGTGTGACCAGGACACACAGTCCCCTGAACAACACACACAATATAGAGCAGCAAAATGTCATGAAAATCAAGGGCAAACGAACATAGAAGACAGTCCCTCCCCCTAACACCACTTCTATTTTTAGGCAGCCATATTAGCTTGGAGCAGTTTTACTCGCTTCTGATAATGAGCAGAGCTTTTGCATCTTCTCTTGAGGACATTTCCTCTGTGCAGGTGATGCCTTTTCCTAGTCTTAAAATCCAGAGTCAGACACAGTTAGAAGGGAAAAAAGGGATTTTACCTTGGTATTTAGTTTAAGGATCCTTAGGTGCACTATGTCCAGGTCAAATGCATCTCAATGCACACTGCAATGTACACTCCCTCAAAAGATCTGGTACATCATTATAGGTTTTACTAATTAGCATATCTATCATAAATTCCCCAATGAGAGGCTTGAGTGAGCCCCCCTCCCCAAGGAACCTTCCCCTGGATGGTTCTATCTTAGTTTACAAAATGTGTTCTGGAGAGAACCTTGGGGTCTGAGGCATATTGCTCCCTAACTACGAAACCTCTAAAATGTTGAGTCTCCTAGCTTAACAAACAAGTCCAAGAATGTAGGTTAAAGCACTAAGAATACAGAAGTTGTAAAAAGGTATAACAGGGGTATAAAAGAAAAGACAAAAATCATCATGGCATCACAGGCACTTTGCTTTGCACCAGCAGCAGGGAAGAGGTCACGACAACAGGTGAAAACAAACCCACAATTTATTGTGAAAGGGCCATGAGAAACCAAGTTCAGCTTTGAACTTATGCCCTTTCTCACTGGACAACCACGCCGCTCCATTTTTGGGGGGTATGGTCTGCCCACCTGCAAGGCATCCCTCCAGTTCAATCACATGATAAAGCTCTGCCTGTGCAAGAGGCACTAAGAGAGCTCCTGAGAGCTCCCACAGCAGCAGGGGCACTACGCTGAAGAGGGAACTTGATAAAGAATAGGGCGATCATTATCAAACGAGCAAGACAAAACACAGATGTGGTCAAGATCTGGGTCCCACTGCACTGGCAGTTTCTCTTCAGAAAGCAACATTCCTCCACCCCTCAGAGAGAACTATTCCTAAGGTACTACACACAATTTTTAGCAATGCAACCAACTCGTACATTCAGTGTCCTTTGGTTGCCTTAGACTGCCTTGATAGGAACATCCAAGTGCAAAGCTCTCTCTCTTCAGGTCCATTCCTTCTCATCCCCTCATGCCTCAAGCTTCCTCCACAGCCCTTCACCACCACCCTCCTGTCTCCTTGTGCCCACACCGGTGCTGCCTAAGGCAGCAGGATCCTGCATGGACACTAGTCCTGTCCGGACTGCCAACAGGCAAAGTCCAGAGGGCAAAATACACCTGGAACAGCTGGCAGAAGAGAGGCATGGAAGAGGTAAGGCAGCTTCTCACCTGGAAAGTGAAAGCATGGCACAAGCAGCTCAGGGATCTCTGTTTAATCACTCGGGGAAGAAGGCAGGCAAGACCTCACACATTTATCTCCATTTTTCCTTCTGAATTTTCAATAAGCTACTTGAAGTCTTCTATTTGCCCTTTGGATTATGATCTTTCAGGAGGGCCTTTTTCCATGCTTCTCTACAATTATGAGATCTAGGGAACAATACTCCTCTTTCAAGTTAACTTTGTATGTCAGCATTTCACAGAATTTCCTGTCTACAGACAAAATCATGAGGCTTTTGTCAATTGAGAAACCCCTTCCCGAGCACAGGAGCTGGTCATTTCTTGATCAGCTCCTGCCCCTGGTCACAAGCACCTTCACACCAGGCTCTCCCTTTCTTCTGTGGATTGTGAAATCTCATTTATTGAGGGAAAACACTAGTTCACTAAGAGGAAGCATTTAAGACAGCTAGTAGATGATTAACAAGTGAGTGCTCAAGTCAATTGCTGCAGGAGCACCTCGAGTTCCTTAAGGCCATAAAAAACTTCTCACACTTCAGAAGTGAGGAGTTCATGGAGAAGCTGTGCCTGGCCAAGCCCTCACTGCACGGGACCACAGGGCCACAGACTGCAGCTCTTCACCTCCCTCCCCCAGGCTCCTGGCTGCAGGTCTCCAGCCCAGGGCTCTGCATCACGGGTGGCCCAGGAACCTTCCCAGAGTTATTTTATTTCTACCTTCCCACTCTCCCATCAGCTAGGTTGTCCCCAAGACCTCCCTCCCCATGAGGTTCCCATGCCCTCTGCACAGCTGAGCGCCCACCCACCCACCTCCCTCCCTCTCTCCCACCAGCAGGCACTTGTCCTCTGACCAGCTGAGCCATCTGGCAGGAAGGAAAGTTATCAGGGTCCCCACCCTCGGGCAACATCACGTCAAGGCAGTGCTGAGGAGGTGACGTACACACTGTTGTGCGGCTCTTTTAATCCAAGGCCAGAGAAGCAGCATTTCTGCTCAGGACCTTTGTCTTTCCATGCCAGAGTCACCCAGTGCCAAGTAAAGGTGCTTCAGTGCTCCTAAGTATCAGTTACTTCAAGGCAATAATATCCTGAACACCCTTCTTCATCCTGGCGTTTACAGAGCATGGTGAAGAAGTTACAGGGATTTGGCACTTTCTACTTAACAGGCCATCATTAACAAGTGACTCATATTATATTGCAGTGTGAGTCATCTTGGCAGAGGTCACAAGTGTAAGTGACAACTAGTCTTCAATTATTTCCTTCAAGTTGAATTAAAGGTGTATTGTTATGCTAATTTTACATCTGCTCCATCCTATCTTTCCTACCACTGTCTCCAGAGCAACCTGGAATTTCAGCTCATGGTCCAAACTACCTCTGGAAGAGCTCTTTCACCATGGTGTTGTTACAGGTTGTCACAAAACATGGAGATGCCAATGGAAAGCCTTCTGGATAGGCTTTCAGTTATGGCAACTAGTAGCTAAAGCATCTCTCCATCTATCCATCCATCCATCCATCCATCCATCCATCCATCCCTCCTCCCATTGCTGCTCCACAAGGACACCGAGCTGCTGTCCCTGCTGTCTTCCTGCTCTGTTCATGCTTTACTGTAGCAGATGCTTGGGGATCTGAGGCTTGCCCAGAGCTCAAACACAATCATCTTCAGGTTGCCACATCACATCCCTGGCTCCAAGAGCAGGGGCAAAGCTCAACAAGCAAAATCACTTCAAACTATGCCCAGCATCATATGAATATTGAAGGAATTATTACATGGCTGGTGTAAAAAAGGACATTTTCAGCCATTTCCCGTTTTCTAGTCAGGCAGCCCCGTATTTCAGCATCTCCTCTTCACTCACCCCCCACAGAATGTGCCCATCACAGGTCTGCAAACAGTGGATCTGGGGCAGACAGCATCCCTGCCAGGGCAGGGCACAGTCACTGCAGGACACTTGGCTCAGAGAACACAGTTTTGCCCATTGGAAAACATGGCCATTACCAGCCTGGTCACCAGTGGAGCACTTGTTTACATTTCCAGCAGTCAAACACAGTCACACTGGCTGCGAGGATCACTTTGGAGAGCATTTGTAAACTGCTCTCACTACTGGAATCCCATTTAGCTATTATAGCCTCTTCAGCCATACTAACACACCGATCCCCACAGAATAGCAATGGGAAGAGCAGAGTCATCACACTATTTACTGAAGCTAATCAATACATAAAGGCTGAAGATTTATTGCACTGAAGACAGCCTGTCTGCATGGCCAGAAAATGCATTTAAAGTCCTTTTCATTTTGTTGCTTTGGCCTCTGGTTCTTCTCCAAAAACATTTGCCTTGCACACCCATCTTTCCTTTCTCCCCAAATGGTGGCACCTGCAGACACACGAGAGAAGCCCCTTCCCCAAACACCTACCACAAGTATTCAGTGGGAGAATAAAACACAAACCCCACAGGTTTAAGGGCACTGCACTTTCCTTTCCAGCCATGTTTCATGGCTGTTTTGGCACCTCCTATCTGAGTAAGTAGCTTGGAGAATTCTAGCCTGTGCTTTGAAGAAGGTCTATGTGCCATGTACATGGACACAAGCTGTGCCACTCATAGCCACACCCTGCTGTCCTGTTCCACTCAAGAGGGAACAGTTAGAACCACGCGTATTTTTATAAATATTTATACACATTATTTTTATATATATAAATACAAGAACTTTGTAAGTGCCCCGCAAAGCCCACAGCATGTCTGACTTGCTGTGTTTTGGGGGTGACCACCCACAGTGCTGAGATACCACCAGAGTTTCACAACTAGTGAGCCATAGCTGGGGAGGTACACTGAGCTGCACCATCAAAGCTCATTCTCTGGTTTCATCCTGACTCATGTTTTGGGGAGCAGTAGCCTGGTACGCAGCAGCCGTTAGGCCTAGTGCTCCTGCAGTACCAATGTTAATTAAAACAATCAACATCTGGCAAGTAGACACATTTGTTTTGGTCACTGTGACAGCTATATGGCCTCAGTGTAACTGAATCACAGAATGGTTTGGGTTGGAAGGGACCTTTAAGCTCATTCCCCACCATGGGCAGGGATGCCACCCACTAGACCAGGTTGCTCCAAGCTCCATCAAAGCTGGCCTTGAAAATTTTCAGGCATGGATCATTTGCCACTTCTCTGGGCAACCTGTTCCAGTGCCTCACTACCCTCTTAATACAGCTAAGAAAGAGTGCAGTGAGGTAAGGAGATCTGTGCCTTCACTTTTGCCAGTTTATCTCAAAATCACACTAAGCTTCTATGCTTTTGTGCGAAAGAAAAAGGAAGTGGCAAATATATTCTGATTTACAGGGAGATTTCTATTGTTGCCTGGACATCAAACAGCACCCAATTAGTCCTGCAAGGATCTGACCCACAAATTATGAAAATAAATGCCTCTGAAGCTTTGATCTCATGTATTTCTATAGCATGCTACAGCAGTTATTAGACACATTTTATTAGACTCAAGCTGTGCGATCTTTTCCTCAGCAAAGGCTCTACCACCTCCAATGCATCCTAAAGTCACCATCCAGCAGATTAAGGGCATGATCCCAAACAGTCACTTCTGTCATGCACTAAACACATGACTCAGCTGGCAGTAGGCTTTTTCCTGCTGAGTTTCAAAATTAGGAGAAAAGGGAATTTTTAAAAGGAAGGGGAGGGGAAACTGTCAGCCAATACATTTTTTACTTTTTTTGTTAGCTTATAAAGGATCATGCATGTGAGGCAATAACCCTGACTTTTAAAGAGCGCTGCTTTTAGAACAATTTACTGTTCTGAAAGCAACACTTTCTGCCCCCTGAAATGCCACCGCTGGAGGGAACAAGCGAAAACCGTAACAAAAGGTTTTGTGCACTCTGAAGCTAAAAACCACACGTGCACTCAGGCAAGCAGAAACACCCACCCTCGCTGCAGCAGGAGCACTCAGAACCAAGAGGATGTTGAACTTGCACTGCTCAGGCTTTGCTCAGAGGAGCAGCTCACTGCTCACAGCTGCACAAACCAGGCAGAGACCACATCTGTCAGAGGGTAGGGCTGTTTTCACCCCAGTGCATCCATGGGAAGGATGGGACCATGCCACGCACCCTGACTGACAGAGGATGGTGTTTCCACGAAGCCATCAACATCTGACAGGGCTCCTGTGGCAGAGCAGAGCTGGTTACCTGCAGCAGAGCAAAAGGAACACCTTCTGCTGGTCAGGGTAACTCAGCTTCTGAGTGTGGGGCAGGACACGCTGCTGGCTCCCCTCGGATGGAAGCAGGAGCTGCGATCCAATCTGGCCACTCCAGTGCTGCCCACCTGATCACCATCATTTACTACCAACACACCACCTTGAACTTCTGGTAAGCACTGCAGCCAACTAACACGGAAAAGCGACACTCTGGATCAAAGGGAAAGATTTTCTGATTGGCCATTACAAAATAAAAATCAGGCATGCAGAGAGATAGAACTGAGTGCCAACTAAACTTCTTATCAGTGTTTTCCAACTTTGGTGGCTTTTCCTCTCCTTTCACTAATGAGGCACTGGAGGAGCTCCCCCAGGGCTGGGGGCATCCTCATCCCACTGCAGGAAGGAGATGCTCAGCCCATGACAGGGCTCATCTGCAAACAACCACTGAGGAGGAATGCAGGGAGAGAGGGAGTATCCGTTTTCCAAAGACCACGTCCCTTAGCCAACACTCCTCTAGAAATCACAAACGATTTACATGGAAATCATCAAATCTCACTTAGGTAAATTGTTTTCCTGAGCCCAGAGCAGACTGACCATCAGTTTCAACGTGCAGCCACAGCTGAAAGTGACAAAACGGGACAGGAGAAGGAGGGTGGGGAGAAGGAAATTAAAGCTACTGGCTTTCTAAGTGGGAAACACAACCTCTCACCACATGGAGCTATCAATGACTTATGCTAGTGGGTTTTGACCTGCACCCTGCTTTAATGGCTGTGTGAAAGGTAATGAAGAAGGCATCCGAGCATCAGCAAATGGAAAACTCCTGTGGTGGAGGCTCTATACCTGCAGAGCAGTCAGGGCCAAAAAGGCCACCAGCAGGGAGAAACAACCAATCCTTGGGAGAGGGAATGAGAGTCTGCCTTTCACTCTGCGAGGCTCCTGGTCTCTTCTGTAGCTGGCAGCAAGGGAAAACAGCGTGGGTGCTCCCCTGGCAGCCCAGGGCAAGCAGCTGCCTTCAGGTGCTAGGTCCTGAACCCTCAACACCATCCTCCACACCCCAAGGCACACCAGTTTTTGCCAATGCTGTTTCTCCACACCATGCACCCTTTTGCCTGTTGGTAGTTTTTTACTAGGGGAAGCACAGGAAATTTAGCAGGATTCTCCCCCTTTATGTATGAGGCATGAAGAAATGAGACAGGGATCAATACCCCGTCCTTGGTCTGCAGGTCAGAGTCACAGAAATCCCACTGGTGTCTCTAATTACCCTTCCAAAGGATAAGGGTGCATCAGGAGGAGTCAGGCAAGGGTTTGCAGGGAGCAGCTCAGAGCCTGAGCCCAGGAGGTTATCGCAGCTTTTACCTGACCTGTCCTCACATGAATGATACTTTCCAAGGACACCTTTTCCACAGCTGGGTGATTCATTCATGGGGATTTACATACAGATCAAATGGAAACTGTTTCCTCCCTCACCCCATACAAACTGTACCACTACATCTACAAGCCTGGCAGATAAAAACTACCTTCACGTAGCAAGTTTAAAAACCTCTTCTAGCTCCTCCTTGTCTCATGGATTAAAAACAGACCCTTTATTTTAAATATGCACACCAATCAAATGCTCTTTGTTGCTTCAAAGCTTGATTCAACAAAGTGCTGGTGCTCAAACTTCAGCCTGCTCAAGCATTTGTTTTGCCATAAATTCACTCCAAATTACTAATTTTTATGGCTGCCCAGCAAAGGAACACTAGTGAGAACAGAGAACTCTCCATGCTTTCAAAAACACCATACACTACTGTGCTGTGGAAGAACTGCAAAGATGAGGAAGAGTAACCAGTGCTGAGGAGTAACTGCAGAACAGCAGCAGCTGGACTGCACAACTCCAAAAGGCAGAGAAAAGAATACAACCAACCCCAGAAAAAGATTTGACAGAAGACAGACCCTTTTCTGTTGTAACTTTTCATGAGCACACACAAGAATATGCAAAGGTTGCAGAGAGGATACATGCTTGCACCAATGGCTCAAGGAATGGAGTTGGACACTGCCATCCCTTTGGGATGATTTAAATTAGAGGAAAGATTTAGATCAGATGTTAGGAATAAAGTGTTTTCTCAGACTGAAACACAAAACCCAGAGAAGCTGTGGATGCCCCATCCCTGGAATTGCTCAAGGCTAGGTTGGACAGGGCTTGGAGCAACCTGGGATAGGGGAAGGTGTCCCTACCCATGGCAGGGGTTTTCGGACTAGATAAGCTTTGCGGTCCCTTCAAATCCAAACCATTCTGTGATTCAGAGACCAGTATTCTGCTGCCAAGTTTTATGGTTTAGAACTCAAAAGGCTCCAAAACAGACAAAGTACATGGATACTGTCATGGTCCATAGCTTACACATGCACTGAATGGCACTGGAAGAGGACAGATTAAGTCCCTGATGGAATACTCTTCAGAGTGTCTTTCCTCAGGAACTGTGAATATATATTTATTTGTTGAATATCTGCCCCAAATTTTGCATGGTAGCATTATCACGTAAAGCACAGCAAAAAAAGCTTTTCATGTCTTGTTTTTAATCTCCAGAAGTCATCTCCAGTCAAGTTTGTTCCTATTTCTATTTAGGAAGGTGACCTTTACAAAAGCTACCCAAACTCTGTTGAGCTACAGAGTTTTTTTAAAAGGTGCTGGAAGAAGAAACCTAAAATAATGCTTCCAGGGTAATGCTCCTGAGTGGTGGCTTGCAGTGCTTATCCCCCATTAGAACTTCTCCTAAATCTTTAATGATGCTGAAATATGCCATAAACTGACAAAGTTCTAGAAACAGGCCAATGCCAGCATGTTTGAGTTTTGTGGGTTTTTAACATGCCAGCTTCTATCTTCATTGACAGTGATCAACTAATGCAAACAAATGGACACTGAAACTTCACTTCTGTACAAAGCAAAGCTAAAGGAAGAGTAGTGACATTTTTGGGTTTCATCCAATTCTTCCCAGCAACAGCTAATACTCACCAGCTCCTTAAATTCTGCACTGTCTCCTCTCCAAGCCTGAGCATTAAAGGCCAGGCTTTTCCAAAACAACAAACGATTTTTGGATACAGTTTCCAGAGAATGCATGGTCAGCACTTCACTAAAGTAAATAACAAAAGCCTCGGTTTTGTTAATGAGTTCAAAACAAAAGCAACATCCAGGTACGTGAAGAAAACAATTGCTTCTTCCCCAAAAAGGCTCTTTTTAAACTCCCTGCCTTGCAGGAAACCCTAAGACAAGCTGTACATCCCAGGTGAACCTGGTGACCTATGCCCAGGGCGAGCCCCTGCCTGAGAGACAAGAGCTGGGAGCAGGGGTGCATTGCTGGCCCCAAGCCAGTCCCAGCCCAGGGGTTATCAGCTCCCTGGGAAAGGTTTTCCTCCCTGAGATCTTTTATAACCTCCCACACACCTCGCAAAGCAACTCAAATGAATCCAGGTGTGGCAGCTACTGCAGAAGAGCCTGCTGCCACCGCTGGTACATCAGCCAGAGGCCCAGCTCTGCAGATGGATGCAGCAGAGGAAAAGCTATTGACCTGAATATTTGAGAAGGATCAAGGCCACTGCCTTCAGCAAGAGATGACAGGCTCTTGCATTTTCTGAGACAAAAAAAAAGCAGGGGAAAAAACACCAAATCCAGCCCCATCTTTCTGCTCTCTCCTATTGGGATCAGCTGTGCACTTACAACCAGAGACCACGGCCCACTGCATCCCTCCTCACACTCATTCTCATTTTATTGCAAAAATCTGCTTCTCCAACATGCCTGTCAACAGCCTGTGTGAATCCCTGTGTTCATCATTATTCTGCTAACAACACTGCCAGGTCATCCGGCTATTAAACATGCTGAGTGGACTAGCAAAAATATCTCCTTGCCCATACAAAAGAACATTATAATGTAGTTTATCTTATCCCCTTGTCAGTACAATATGCAGCGCTACCTGTTCGATGGCCTCATTGTTTTAAATTACAGTTTTCTGCAACATTAACGATCCTCATTACCAGCACCACCACTGGAAGATCTCTGATTTAAGAATCCTTCCTATCCTGGCACAATCAGCCCTCTGCACCCACAAGGGCACTCCTGGGTACCACGGCACTGAGCACGGTGCCCAGTGATGGATAGAAACATGCCACAGGGAAGGCAGGAGCCAGCCCCAAGTGCGCTTACTCGATGCACCAGGCCGTGCATTTTAATCAGAATTCAGTGCTTTGTTCCTGGCCCAGCCGCCAGCACATCAAGCAGATGCACTGCTGTGGTGGAGCCCGACTGTGTGGCCAAAATAAACTCTACAGTGTGGCAAAAACAGGAGCTCCTGCCACCTCCTATGTCACCTTCGAGCCCAGATCTACAAATCCCACCCCGTAAGCCTGTGGGCAGTGGCAAACTGAAATGAATGCTGGTGTGCAGGGTTCTGCTTGTGCCATGCTCAGCCTTCAGCAGCACACTGCCATCCTGCAAATCCACCTCCCTTCCTTGGGACAGGAGGAGGGATGCCAAAACAGAGGACAGGGCAAACTGGCAGTCAAAGGTCCACCCTTCTTACACTCATTTGCCTGTGGTTCATAAGCCCCAGCCTCCTGGAACAATTCAGTGAGTCAAACTCAGAGATAAGCGTCCTGAGTGCTTCCTTTCCCCGCTGCTGGGAACAAACCATCCCCTTAGCCAGGTTTTTGAGTCATTACTTGCTCCCAGCATTTCACAGAGTCAGCCCTCACCCCTTTAAACACACAAGCAGCACAAGAGCAACATCTCCTCCACGCAGACTCATCTACAAACCTGCAGCAATGTGACATTTCTTTTCTAATACATAAAAATTTTGCAAGGCTTGGGGAATTACTCCTCCCTGCCATGTTTTGTGCTCAGGCAGCAAATTTACTATTGATTTCTGATTCAGACCCCATGGAATGATTCACACTTCGTGCCCTATCTGCTGAATTTACGACCTTTAACAATTATTCTAAGTGCTAGAGGAGCTTAGTTTAGAAGAAGATCTATTCCTTGGCAAATTAAGCTCCTATTCTTGTCTCGCTTGCAAACCGCCACATCTCTCATCATTTACAGGAAAGTGCCATAGCAGGTCTTTCCCCGGAGAGGGGCAGAGGTCCAAGTGGCAGCAGCCCCGTGCTGGCAGACTGGCCACCACTGGGCAGCGGAGCCGGGCTTTGCTGTCCCACCCCGCTGTCGGTCGGGGTTTCAGGTCCCCTTGTCTCCGGTTACCCTGAAATGCCAGCACTGCTCTGCTCACCGACCAGGCGCTGCCGCTGGGTCTCAGCGGGGGGGAGGGAATATACATTTCCTCCTAAAGCGAAAACAAAACCCCGACTGTATCTGGTGTGCATTGCTATTAAAAAGCCACAAACAGAAAAAAAAGCCCAAAAACCCTAAACCTAAGCACGTGTGGATACAGTTTTAAAAAGAAATGGTACCCTAGTTCAAATACACTTCCCAATACAGATGTTAAACGAAAATTGAAATAAAAACAACAGAGGGCGGGGAAGGAGGAGAGGGCCCCCTCCCTCCCAAATTATACTGTTCTCCTGGAATAACTCCACCGGCTTCAGCAACCTTTCTCCCAAGGCACCTTCCACCTAAGAGGGGTGTTTTTAAGGCAGATGGTTCCCCCATCCCAATCTCATGTACACTGTGTATTGCTGAGCAATCATTTACACTATTAATCAACCAGAAACTCACCAGGAAGAAAGTAGGGCAAGTGAATAAAGATAGACTTCTCCTTTTTTTTTTTTTTTTGCACTGAAGCAAATAATATTTCTAAAAATACACTTGTTCAAGTCTTCAACGGATTCTGCCTAGTTTTATTTATTTGTCTATGCCAGCGGGTTGCAAGCAGCAGCCTGGTTGCTGCCTCCCGCACAAATGCTGTTTCTCTCAATGATTCCCCATGCTCGTTCCCAACGAGCTGTTCTTACGGCCAGAAAGATGGAGAAAGGGGGAAAAGGAAGAAAGTTACAGGAAAAATAGACCGGGGGGACATCAGGCCACAGCCCACGCCGAGGCTGACACCTCTGACGAGCCTGACATTTCAAGGGTACATGCTGGGCTTCATTTGCCAGGGGGGTGAGGAGGAGGCAGCGCGCAGGGACACAGCGGGAGAGGGATGGAGAGGCTGCGGGGCCGGGGCGAGGAAAGCGCGGTCTGGGGCGCAGCTCCGCGCCCCGGCGATGCCCGGCCCCGCGGTCCCTGCGTGTCCGCCTGCCCACGCGTGCTGCCCGGGGGGAGAT